>JAEAOA010000712.1:600000-1105000 GCA_016746295.1 Potamilus streckersoni
GACAGAATGATTAAGATGCCATGACATTAATAGGAATGAAGACAGTAAGATTAAGATTTCATGACATTAATAGGAATGAAGACAGAAAGATTAAGATGCCATGACTTTAATAGGAATGAAGACAGAAAGATTAAGATGCCATGACATTAATAGGAATGAAGACAGAATGATTAAGATGCCATGACATTAATAGGAATGAAGACAGAAAGATTAAGATGCCATGACTTTAATAGGAATGAAGACAGTAAGATTAAGATGCCATGACATTAATAGGAATGAAGACAGTTAGATTAAGACACTTCTAATGCAATCCCCCTCCCATGAGATAAGATAAATATATTTTAAAAGACAAGGTTTGTAACCCAAGACATATCAGTTCCACATCCAGCTCTTTGAATTTGTATGGTGTTTTGTGTGTCATAATAACATAGAAAATGTTTCTTTTGATCTCTTTAGCAGTTGAAGATAAGAAGCCAAAAATGTAAAAAGTTTTTGATTGTCTTATCTGGTCACCAGTATTTTCAAGGCTGCATAGTTTTATTCAATATATTTTTATGCCAAAACAAAGTATGTATTTGATATTCACAAAAAAAATTGTTGCAAACATACACATGAAACATCCATTTATAGAGTAATATCCTGGGTGCCATTTAACGGGGAGATTCCTCACTGGCCAAATGAATTTGATATTCTGTTATGACCCAATTGAAAATCTACATCATTAGCTGCTGTCTGTACATCATATGCTTTATAAGTAGGTTACAACTATATTGTGTGCTTTATAAGTAGGTTACAAGTGCATTGTGTGCTTTATAAGTAGGTTACAAGTGCATTGTGTGCTTTTTAAATAGGTTACAAGTGCATTGTGTGCTTTTTAAGTAGGTTACAACTTCATGATGTGCTTTATTAGTAGGTTACAACTCCATTGCATATGTTATAAGTAGGTCACAAGTGCAATGTATACTTTTAAGTAGGTTAAAACTGCAATGTGTGCTTTATAAGTAGGTTAAAACTCCATTGTGTGCTTTATAAGTAGATTACAACTCCATTGTGTGCTTTATTAGTAGGTTACAAGTGCATTGTGTGCTTTTTAAGTAGGTTACAACTTCATGATGTGCTTTATTAGTAGGTTACAACTCCATTGTGTGTGTTATAAGTAGGTTACAAGTGCAATGTGTGCTTTTTAAGTAGGTTAAAACTGCAATGTGTGCTTTATAAGTAGGTTAAAACACCATTGTGTGCTTTATAAGTAGATTACAACTCCATTGTGTGCTTTATTAGTAGGTTGCAAGTGCATTTTGAGCTTTATAAGTAGATTACAACTCCATTGTGTGATTTATAAGTACAGTAGGTTACAAGTGCATTGTGTGCTTAATAATTAGGTTACAAATGCAATGAGTTCTCTATATGTAGATTACAAGTACATTGTGTGCTTTATAATTAGGTTACAACTGCATTTTGTGCTTTAAAAGATGGCGCTCTACAGTTTGGTATTTAGCATAAGGTTAGAATTTTAAAGAAAAAGAATTTCCCCTGGTTTCCTCACTAGTTATACTGGCTATTTAAAAGAGACTTTGTATATCTTATGTATTGTTCAAAGAACCTTTAATTCCCTTTATTTTGATGTATGATTGATGGGAGTGATATGGGTTAGAGAGTATACAGCTTGGCCTTACTCCAGATGTTCACCTTTCAAAAAGGTGCTAGCTCTGCTTGCTCATTTTCACTTCTCGAACTTCAGAGGTAAATTGTAAAATAAAGAGCCAATAACTTTTATTTACATTTTATGTATTTAGTAATTCATTTATTGCACTTTTAGTAGCTGGTATTGGCAAAATTCATTTTCCATATTTTTATAACTGCTAAGAATAGTGTACTTTAAACAAATTCAGGTTGATTTTTGGAACAAAAGGGAGCAGTCATTTTAGTTAGCAATGTCCTAAGATCATTTAAAATTTCCAAAAGTACAATATCTAAAGAACTTTCAGCCATATTACATTAACATAGCATACAGGTATGCCAACATTCTCTCCACTGTGCATGTTTAAAATGCAAACAACTTCACCTTACATACATCACTCTCTCAAAAATACATAATTGGTGAGTGCCACCTAAGGTGGTTACAAAATGCATTATGTGCTTTATAAGTAGGTGCACTTGTTTGCTTTATAAGTAGATTGCAAGTGCATTGTCTGCTTTATAAGTTGGTTCCAATTGCATTTTGTGTGCTTTATAAATAGGTTACAAGTGCATTTTGTTTGCTTTATCAGTAGGTTACAAGTGCATTGTGAGTTTTATAAGTAGATCGCAACTACATTGTATATGTAGGTTACAAGTGCAGTGTGTGCTTTATAAGTAGGTTACAAGTGCATTTTTTGAGTCTTATAAGTAGGTTACAAGTGCATTATGTGCTTTATAAGCTTTATACATAGATTACAAGTGCATTATGTGCTTTATAAGAAGGTTACAGCTTCATTATGTGCTTTATAAGAAGGTTACAACTGCATTGTGTGCTTTATTAGTTGATTGCAAGTATATTATGTGCTTTATAAGTAGGTTACACTGCATTGTGTGATTTATAAGTAGATTACAAGTGTGTTTCATAAGTAAGTGGATTGTGTGCTTTACAAGTAGGTTACAATTGCACTGTGTTCTTTATAAGTAGGTTACAACTCCATTCTGTGATTTATAAGCATGTTACAAGTACATTGTGTGCTTTATAAGTAGGTTACAAGTGTATTGTGTGCTTTATAAGTAGGCTACAAGAGCGCTTTGTGCTTTATAAGTAGGTTACAACTACATTGTGTGCTTTATAAGTAGGTTACAACTCCATGGTGTGCTTTATTAGTATGTTACAACTGCATTGTGTGCTTTATTAGTAGATTACAATTGCAATGTGTTCTTTATAAGTAGGTTACATGTGCATTGTTTGCTTTATAAGTTTGTTACAAGTGCACTGTGTGCTTTATAAGTAGTTTACATTGTGTGCTTTTATAGGTAGGTACAACTCCATTGTGTGTTTTATAAGTAGATTACAAGTGAATTTTGTGTTTTATAAGTACAATTCAAGTGTATTGTGTGCTTTATAAGTAGGTTACAACTGCATTGTGTTTATAAGTAGGTTACAACTTCATTGTGTGCTTTATAAGTAGGTTACAACTGCATTGTGTTTATAAGTAGGTTACAACTTCATTGTGTGCTTTATAAGTAGGTTACAACTGCATCGTGTGCTTTATAAGTAGGTTACAAGTGCATCATGTGCATTATAAGTAGGTTACAATTGCATTGTGTTTATAAGTAGGTTACAACTGCATCGTGTGCTTTATAAGTAGGTTACAATTGCATTGTGTTTATAAGTAGGTTACAACTGCATCATGTGCTTTATAAGTAGGTTACAAGTGCATCATGTGCATTATAAGTAGGTTACAACTTCATTGTGTGCTTTATAAGTAGGTTACAACTGCATTGTGTGCTTTATAAGTAGGTTACAACTGCATTGTGTGCTTTATAAGTAGGTTACAAGTGCATCATGTGCATTATAAGTAGGTTACAACTGCATTGTGTGCTTTATAAGTAGGTTACAAGTGCATCATGTGCTTTATAAGTAGGTTACAACTTCATTGTGTGCTTTATAAGTAGGTTACAACTGCATTGTGTGCTTTATAAGTAGGTTACAACTTCATTGTGTGCTTTATAAGTAGGTTACAACTGCATTGTGTGCTTTATAAGTAGGTTACAAGTGCATCATGTGCATTATAAGTAGGTTACAACTGCATCGTGTGCTTTATAAGTAGGTTACAAGTGCATCATGTGCATTATAAGTAGGTTACAATTGCATTGTGTGCTTTATAAGTAGTGTTTTTAACAACATCCATATATACTCAATTATAGGTCAGGTCAAGCTGCAAACAGGAAAGATCCTGATCTGCTACAGCATGCTGTGCCTGCAGATCAAGGCCTATGTAGTTTGTTTCAGTGCACAGTCCCAAAGCTTTTGGTGCATTATGCAAGGGCAGATCATGGTCTGTGCAGTTTACAGATTGACTTTTAAGTGAGCACAAACAGTAACAAGTATGTCTACAATTAATTTTCTTTCAAAGAAATTTAATATTTGGAAGAAGGTTTTTCTAACATGTCTAAATAATTTAAAGTCATTGAATGTGTCTAATTAAAAAGTAATTTTATGTGTCTAATTAAAAAGTTATTTTATGTGTCAGAAAAAAAGGCTTCAGACAATCTCAAGTAAGCACTGTTACTCACTCTATATTGGATAACTAAGAACCAATGAATTCCAAAAAGTCAAAATGAGAAAAGCTTTTCATGTCACCACCCTTCCAACAATAAACATGGAGAAACCAGATTTTCCTATTTGGAACCAACATTTCTCTGGTTATCTTCTAATGTTCCTTACAAAAATAAATGGTGGAAATTTAGCAGACAAGATTGATAAGTGACTTTTCACCTTCCAACTGGTTAACACAATTTCCAGCCATTTCTATGGTATTTCTCATTTCATTAATTTGAATACATTTGTCATGGCTCAGTTAATATGATCTATGCTTGGCTGATTTAGAAAACTAGTGTTTGTGTGAGTGTGTGTGTGTGTGTGTGTGTGTGTGTGTGTGTGTGTGTAGGGGGTGATGCCTATTTAGTCAAGTAATGGTTTTTACATTAACTTTATGACCCTCAGAGGTAGCCCTGTGTTATGTATCTGTCAGCAACAAGGGGTCCTGCCTATTTGCCATTACTGTATGTCATCCTATACATGTCCACATTGCCTGTTGTAAAATCTTTGAAAGATGTTGTTCCCACATTTGTGATCTCTCTTGCAATATGCCATATTCCAGACTTCATCTTTTAACCTGAAAGGTTTAGATAGAAATTGACAGATTGAATATGTCACAATTTTGTTAGAATAATATAACTTCAGCCCCTTGTTTAAACTTTTAGGTTGTACACTCTATGTCTGGAAAAGACACAGCCTAAATGTGAGCTATGCCATGACATCCAGATGTAATTGATTATATATTCTTGATAGTGTAGACATTTTTCTATGCCTGCCATATGCAACATATGTTCTGATGTCTGTGCATCTGTCAGTTCATGTCTGTGGTGGTGTCTGGGCAGTGACTTTGGATCTTCAGCCTTAAACAAACTTTATGAACAACTTGCACTTTGGATAAGGAAGAAACTTTCACTTTGTTGTCAGAAGTTCAAGTTCATAATCACTAACTGATAGCAGTTTCTTATAAAAACTACTTTTTACATAATACACTTCACCAGTGGTTTACACTTGGTGTTTAGGAAAAAATCTATGGATTGTAAAAGGGTCAAAGGTCAAGATCAATGTAACTGAAAGCAGAAAAGTGACATCTGCACACAAATTTAATTTATGTATGTATTGGATTATTATAGCATGAGGCAGGCTTATAAAGTGCAGCGCATGATACCCTTGTTCAGAGATTGTATTTTGATGAATGCAGGAAGCTGCAAATAGCTCTGCTGGTAGTATTGAGGAGTAATAATTGTTTATTACAAAATGACATTATATATCAAAATCCAGGAACCTTTAAACATATCAGTATTTCTGAAAAGCAACTGCCATGAAATCTTGGACAATAATTGAGCTTTCTTAGAAAATATCTGGAAACCTTTGTTTTGAACAATAAGATTGTAGAGAGGGATGGATTGCTCTTCTGAAAGCAATATAAGGTTGTGAGGTTTTTTTATACCATTTTTCAGCACATGATAGGCTATATATGGCAGCCAGTATTAATGGTGGAAGAAGAAACCGGGAAATCACCTGAAAGTTCCACGACCCACAAGAAGCTACTGGCAAGCTTTCTCAAAAATCCACATTCGAAGAATCCTAGACTCAAACCCATGCAGACATAGGTGAGGTGGTAGTGATCCGTAATGGACAGTGCTTTTGACCACTCGCAGCCCCTACGGGGCAATATAAGGGGCACATTGGTGCATGACATCAATTGCTCTCCTCAAAACACAAGCCCTGCTTGTTGTGTTTAGCTCAGTAGCACATAGGTTGTAGTGGTCTGGATTTGTGCTATTATGTCTAGCTTCATGGAACTAAGTGATAGGATGCACCTCAAATAGTAATACAGCCTCACCACAAAATGAGGTCACTGTGTCCCATATTTCATATTTTGCTGATTTGGGTTAAATGTTCTATATTAAGTTTATTTTTCTGGCTCAGTTCATGGTAGAACCATTAGACTAGATCAGAGTGGTACAAGATCTTAGAACCATTAGACTAGATCAGTGGTCCAACATCTGAAGCACCATGTGCCACATGGACCAAAATGTAATGTTCATTGTGTAAGACATGATCCTTATTCCGATAGAGATTAGTGTTCTAAGCATATGTTATTTCTAGTGAGAAAGATATTTTAATTGTACAACATATTTCTTATGCTGCTGACCAAAACCTTTGTGATGTTCATGACATGAGAGCAGAATTCATTGTTATGACAATATTTCTGTAGGTTTATACAAATAAATGATAGCATTTTGTGATCCACAAAATCTTTTTAGCTCTTTAGTGGCAGCTAATTTTGATTTAAAAAATCATATGGCAATCTTGACAAATTTAAAGAATTAATTAAGACACTTATAAGAATGCTCAGATAGTATATTTCCCATTTGTTAGAACATAGAACTGTCAAAAAACAACTGAGAATCTAGCAAAGTGTATTTATGTTTATCTGTCTCTCGTTTCCCCGCAGTAATGACAATAATGCTTCTCTTATCTTGCACATTTATTCTTCAGTTTGTTTTTATCTTGAGATATATTTAAGTTTTTTGATTCTTTAACTGTTGCATTAACTGTATCATGTCTGAAATCATGCAAGTTAGAGAGTTACATATCTTTAATGGAATAATTTGTGATAAAGTTTGGTTTGATGCTTTTTGACACAGCAACACAATTAAATGATTTAGTATTTAATGCTGAGGCAATTAGAGATAAGTTGCAACATTGTTGCTGATCTGGATTGGTCTATTGGTAGGATTTGAAACCACACCCATTAAGTCTGAAGTCTGGCCTGTTAGCAACTGAACCACACCCATTAGGTCTGAAGTCTGGCCTGTTAGCAACTGAACCACACCCATTAAGGTGGCGCTCTACAGTTTCGTATTTAGCATAGGGTTAAAATTTTAAAGAAAAGGAGTTTCCCCGGGTTTCCTCACTAGTTATACTGGTTATTTAAAAGAGACTTTGTATATCTTAGGTATTGTTCAAAGAACCTTTAATTCTCTTTATTTTGATGTATGATTGATGGGTGTAATATGGGTTAGAGAGTATACAGCTTGGCCTTACTCCAGATGTGCACCTTTCAAAAAAGTGCTAGCTCTACTTGCTCATTTTCACTTCTCGAACTTCAGAGGTAAATTGTAAAAAAAAGAGCCGATAACTTTTTTTACATTTTATGTATCCGGTAACTCAGTCATTGCACTTTTAGAAGCTGGTATTATCTAGTTTGGCAAAATTCATTTTCCATATTTTAATAGCTGCCAAGAATAGTGTACTTTAGACAAATTTAGGTGGATTTTTGGAGCACAAGGGAGCAGTCATTTTAGTTAGCAGTGTCCTAAGATCATTTAAAATTTCCAAACGTACAATATCCAAAGAAATTTCATCCACATTACATGAAAGTAGTATATAGGTATGCCAACATTCTCTCCACTGTGCATGTTTAAAATGCATACAACTTCACCTTACATCCATCACTCTCTCAAAAGTACATAATAACTGGTGAGCGCCACCTAAGTCTTAAGTCTGGCCTGTTAGCAACTGAACCACACCCATTAAGTCTGAAGTCTGGCCTGTTAGCAACTGAACCACACCCATTAAGTCTGAAGTCTGGCCTGTTAGCAACTGAACCACACCCATTAAGTCTGAAGTCTGGCCTGTTAGCAACTGAACCACACCCATTAAGTCTGAAGTCTGGCCTGTTAGCAACTGAACCACACACAATAGCATTTCAGAAGGAATGTTGGCCAATAAAATACTGGATGAAGACAGGAATTTCTGTAGAAGCAAGAGGTGAAAGTGGGCCTGGTATTGTTCAGTTGGAATACATTTGTCTAAAAGGCATATGTAGTAAAGTAGGGTTCAAAAGGTATTCATTTCAGGATAATTTTCACCTATTTGGTGGATTGTTGCTATTTTAAATGTGTTATGTTTCGACTTGAATTACTTGGCTCAACCAGATTATGCATTTGTATTTATACTCAGCCTATCACATTTGGTATCAAAAGCCACTTACATATATATATATATATATATATATGACAGATCATTCCTAGGATGCCACCCTTGGTGTCAACTTGGATAGAGCAGGTCCTAAGAAAAACTCATACAAAATTTGATCGAAAAATTGGGTCAACTGTTCTTTACAAGAAATTAAAAGTATGCTTTTACACCAGCTTGCTAAGGAAGCTACAATGTTGCATGGGAAACCATCAGAGATACAGTTTTGATTTATCATTGTCTTAAGAAACACATCTATCAAGTTTGATCAATATTGCGGTGGGTCATTCTGTCAAAGAAGTAAAAATAGGTTTGCTAGAGAGCCTACCCAAACATAATTTTGTTAGAGTATGTCCTGTGAAACATTCCTGTAATGCTGCAACATTTACATCTGGAAATACCTGGTAGTTTATTTTTTTTTACTGCCTTTAAATATTTTTTAAAAAATCTGTAAAAAATCTGTAAACATGTTCATGAACACACATTTGGCCAAACTACCAAATTATATATTTCCACATCTTTCTTTAAAATATATGTTTATGACTTCCACTTTCATTGTGAAATCACTGGGAAAAAGACATTGATAAGAATTGGTTATAGTGCACATTATGCGACATTATGCAACATTATATGGGTTGATTAACTAATAATGCTGAAGAAATTCTCTTTTGTATGGTATTTGCCATGGTAAAACATGTTTGTTTTTTTTTTACAAAACCTTTGATTAGTAACATTTTATTTCTTCTAGTTTGTAGGGTAAAGTTTGGTGTCTTAGTCATTTTTTATCCAAAAAAGTATTGGATTAACATTTTTAGGTAGAACATATGGTTCCATTCTTGATTTGTTGATATTTATATGTAACAGTAGGAATGGTTGCTTGGCAGTAGGTTTCATTTCTTGAATAAAGTTACATACTATAATCCCATCTCCCTGTTAGCTTAGGGATATGCACTGCTTCCTAAAATCCCCTGAGTGGGCAATGGGATATGCAGAGTTGGGACACACTACAATTCCATCCCATTCTAGGTGTTGAGATATGCAGAGACATGCTATAACAACACATACACTCCCTGTGGCTTGGGGATATGCAGGGACATGATATAATGACACATACACTCACTGTGGCTTGGTGATATGCAGGGACATGCTATAACAACACATACACTCACTGTGGCTTGGGGATATGCAGGGACATGCTATAACAACACATATACTCCCTGTGGCTTGGGGATATGCAGGGACATGCTATAACTACACATATACTCACTGTGGCTTGGTGATATGCAGGGACATGCTATAACAACACATACACTCACTGTGGCTTGGTGATATGCAGGGACATGCTATAACAACACATATACTCCCTGTGGCTTGGGGATATGCAGGGACATGATATAGTGACACATACACTCACTGTGGCTTGGTGATATGCAGGGACATGCTATAACAACACATATACTCCCTGTGGCTTGGGGATATATAGGGACATGCTATAACAACACATACACTCCCTGTGGCTTGGGGATATGCAGGGACATGCTATAACAACACATATACTCCCTGTGGCTTGGGGATATATAGGGACATGCTATAACAACACATACACTCCCTGTGGCTTGGAGATATATAGGGACATGCTATAACAACACGTACACTCCCTGTGGCTTGGAGATATATAGGGACATGCTATAACAACACGTACACTCCCTGTGGTTTGGAGATATGCAGGGACATGCTCTATTCCCATCCTGTTGGCTTAGGGATATGCAGGAACATACTCTGACACCCCCTCTCCCTAAGTTGGCTTGGGGATATGCCGTTACATACTATATTCCCATTCACTTGTGGGCTTAAGGATATGCAAGGGCATTT
Organism: Potamilus streckersoni; assembly: GCA_016746295.1. Classification (NCBI taxonomy): domain Eukaryota; kingdom Metazoa; phylum Mollusca; class Bivalvia; order Unionida; family Unionidae; genus Potamilus; species Potamilus streckersoni. Next base: position 610,142 of record JAEAOA010000712.1, read on the forward strand.
TTTATAATCCAGCCCCCCCTTTGGATATGCAGAATTGGCCTGGTGTACCCTCCCATATGTCATAAGAGAAGAATAATGATATGAGCTGTGTTGGTGCAGGGGTTAGCATGTTGAAAAATAGTATTGGGTTTGAATCCTGCCCACTGATGAGTTGGGTGAGTTATCATGGCATGTCCTTGAGCAAGGCCCCTTCTGATTGCTTTGGCACTGAATAACCTAATTGTGTTGCTGTGCTATAAATACCAACCACACCAAGCCATAATTCCACTTTCCCTTCTGGTTTGATAAGATTAAAATGTCACTCAACATTCTGCATTATTTTGAGGGGCTGAAATGAGGTAAACAAGCCAAATACTAGAGAAGCAAGTAAATATTCAATTACTTTTCTTCCGAATACTTTTGAAAATAGGACTTGTATAAAAGTGGTCAGTCATATGAAAGATAGATTGGGAAGAGGTAGGATATTCTATTTTGGTAAGAAGCCTTATTCATATGAGATTTAAAGATACATAGTCTGTTCTTAATATAATCTGATGATTCTTTTCCACTTGTATTTGATAACAAGGCATGTTAGTTGCAAAATGCTTTAGGTTTGAAATATTACAATTTAATGACATTGAGTGCAAATTATTCTAAGTATGAAATGCCATGAGTGATTTGTCATTGGTATGAATTGAACAGGGTATAAATGAGGACTTGTACAATATGTCATGATTATAAATGGGTACTTGTACAATATGTCATGATTATAAATGGGCCTTGTACAATATGTCATGATTATAAATGGGTACTTGTACAATATGTCATGATTATAAATGGGCCTTGTACAATATGTCATGATTATAAATGGGGCCTTGTACAATATGTCATGATTATAAATGGGCCTTGTACAATATGTCATGATTATAAATGGGTACTTGTACAATATGTCATGATTATAAATGGGGCCTTGTACAATATGTCATGATTATAAATGGGTACTTGTACAATATGTCATGATTATAAATGGGCCTTGTACAATATGTCATGATTATAAATGGGGCCTTGTACAATATGTCATGATTATAAATGGGGCCTTGTACAATATGTCATGATTATAAATGGGGCCTTGTACAATATGTCATGATTGAAGTTATATGGTTATGATATGCCTCTAATATAGAACAAGGGTATAAAAATATCTTGGGTATGAATTGTTCAGGGTATAAATGGTGATTTAAGTTTCAAGAGGAGTATGTTATGACTGGTGTACAAAATCTTTGGTATGAATTGTCCTAGGCACAAAATATCTTGGTACAAATTTTCTTGGTACAAATGGTACTAGCTGCCTTGACACAGACTCTTTTGGTACATAATGCTTTATTACAAATTCATTTGTACATTTTGCTGTGTTATAAATTACCATGGTACATAATGCTTTATTACAAATTCATTTGTACATTATGCTTTGTTATAAATTACCTTGCTACATAATGCTTTATTACAAATTCATTTGTACATTTTGCTGTGTTATAAATTACCATGGTACATAATGCTTTATTACAAATTCATTTGTATATTTTTGCTTTTTGTTATAAATTACCTTGCTACATAATGCTTTATTACAAATTCATTTGTACATTTTGCTGTGTTATAAATTACCTTGGTACATTATGCTTTGTTACAAATTCATTTGTACATTATGCTGTGTTATAAATGACCTTGGTACATAATGCTTTATTACAAATTCATTTGTACATTTTGCTGTGTTATAAATTACCATGGTACATAATGCTTTATTACAAATTCATTTGTACATTTTGCTGTGTTATAAATTACCTTGGTACATAATGCTTTATTACAAATTCATTTGTACATTATGCTGTGTTATAAATTACCTTGGTACATAATGCTTTATTACAAATTCATTTGTACATTTTGCTGTGTTATAAATTACCTTGGTACATTATGCTTTGTTACAAATTCATTTGTACATTATGCTGTGTTATTAATTACCTTAGTACATAATGATTTGTAATAATTACTTTGGTACAAATTATCTTAGTACCAGTTTCCTTGGTACATTGTGGTTTGGGTAAGAAATGTGAAGCAAATATTACTTTCCAAGTGTAAGTTAGTGCATTTGATTCGAAGTTCTTGAGGGCAGATGTGTGTTGGGGGGGGTAAAGGTGAATCTATCAGTCTAAAAAAACATGAACGTGAAATAACTGGAACATTTACAAGAATATGTATTCTTTTTAGTCAGATGGTTACATGCTTTAAATGCAAGATCTTCCAGGTTCTTTGCTCCATAGGCCCCCACTAGATGTTCTATCCCGGTCCCCTCACCTACTACCACCCACCTCATCACAATTTTTTTCTGGAGCTGTATTTAAAAAAAAATATCATTATAAAGATCTGTATTGTTTGCTGCCTGAACAGTTTACATTCTTGTGTCTGCATTTACAGCAGTGTCATTTTTGGGAGTTTTATCTTACACATAAGTTCTTATACTTATGTTATTGGAAATGTGTATTTATTTTCGTTATCTATCATTTAGTTACATTACCAATGTCAGGCATACCACCTCATTGCTGAAATTTGAAGAACTGTGTTAAAATTACCTGGTTTAGTAAATTACTCTAAATCCTGTTACTCTGATAAATGGAATGTTTCACCATTTGATCATTATGGTCAAATGCAGAGTTGATACAATTGTGTGTTTAACTACAGTGTGGGGAAATTGTTAGACAGAAATGGGAACTTAAACTTGTTAATGACTAGGAGGAATAGGAATACAGTACATGTAGTAGGAAATTTAAGTGTTTTTGATGGTCAAAAGAGAGGCAACTCCAATGAAGGTACTTTGCAAATATACTAGTAGTAAAAGAGTTGCCTACCTTTATTTATTGTGCTTAATGTATCTTCCTTTAAAATTGGGTACACTCATTGAACCAGTGGTATGAATTGGTACACATATTAGACTAGTGGTTCAAGAATGCCCGTCACTATTCACAGATCTGTAGTTTCAATATTATAACACTTATCCATATGTTTATCCATCCATCCATAACTCACACATTCATTCCTAGGTGACAACTATAAAACCATTAAACATATCTCTACACATGTTAAACAAGCTCTTTGCATTGTGTCTTATTATGTTCATAATAAGAAAAAAGTACCAGCTTTAATATCTTTAAGGATTTTTTCCATGTGCCATTCTGTCTATCCATAACATGCAGTTTCATTTCTTGAACAAATATCCAGAACTGTTAAAGATTTTAATATCTATGAAACATTATATATTTGTCAGATGTATAGAGAGTATGTGCATTTTATATGCATACTATAAGATTGGCTATGTTATTTTGTCTGTGCATCCAACTGTTACAAAGGTTGTTTTGTTACAATACCTTCAGTTGTCCATCATCTATAGTTATCAAACTCAGTTGATGGTTTGCAAATGAGTTAAGCAAAAATTCTGATTATGTGTTTATCTGTATTTCAGATTTTGGCCTCAGTAACACATATGGCAGAGATGAACTAATGAAGACTCATTGTGGCTCCCTTGAATATGCAGCCCCTGAATTATTGGCTGCCACAGAGAGATATGGACCTGAGATTGACATTTGGAGCATGCAAGTTCTGCTTGGTTTTAAGATATATTTTCTGTGCTTTGCAATGTCAAAAAGAAACATACCATGTTTACTCGAGTATGAGTGCAACTGCAGAGTGCACAAACCCAGATCTGCTGTTGCATCATTCACTAGCAGGTCTGGGTCTGTGCAGTTTGATATGTTTAGTCAGTAGAACAAAGAATATACATGTACTGTCTTCTGCACACACATTATGCTATACTAGATCAGGATCGATGTTGTTTGCAGTTGGACACCACTAATAAGTAAGTATGTATGCTACTGTTTTGCTCCTGTTCCTCTATTGGTCCATCCCAAATCTTTTCAGCCATGAAAGTATCAAAACTTTGAACCATGAAATTTTAGACTCTTTGTCATGGTCTAATATACCATGTATACTTGTGTTCAAGTCGAGCCCAACTGCAAACTGCACAGACCCAAATCTGCTAGAAGGTGCTGGCAGATCTGGGTCTTGCAGCTTGATAGGAATAATCATATCATGGTAGGAAAAGAAGACTTCTTAAAAATGTTTAGTTGGTCTTAAAAGGAAATGGTATCATTCTTTTATCCAATATGGCCACTATAGCAACCAATTTGAAAATCTTGTTATTGTTATTTCTCCAAAAATGGGAAGCCTGACAAAAATGGTCCTAACTGATGTCTTGGTGATTCTAAATGAAAATGGTGCCAATCTGACTATCCACAGCAGCTAATTTGAAGATCTGGTTTCTGCTGAAAGATATCAGAGATAGTTTTAGCTCTCAGCAGTTAATAGGAAAAAATGGCTTTGTCTTGAATTCTGGGACATTTTTCTGCCAATAGAGCCTCAGTCCCCTGAGAGAGATTGTGTTGATGGATTGGCAGACATTATGGCCATTACCTGAGGAAGCACATGTTAAGAAATAATTTTGCTTCTGCAATTTTTTTTTAGAGTTATTGACCATTTTGCAAGTGTTCAGGATACAGTCTCATGGAAGTCAATCTCATGAAATACATGTACATGGATTATAAGTCAGAACTCAACTTGAGTTATTCATCATCAACTTTGCAGAAAACTAATATAAACAGTTCAGAAGAGCCATTATTTTATCGGAATCAAAAGGTCATGGTCAAGGCCACTGTGACTGAAAGAAGAAATTATGGTTTCTGCAAAACAGCATTATTTCTGCGTTGCATATTTGGACCAAACATTGTTGATGGCTTGTACATGGGATAAAAATGAACCTTGCTTATTTTGGGGTAAAAAGGTCAAAGGTCAGGCTTACTTACATAAGAAAGAAAAAATAGTTTGTGCACCATAACTCAAGTTCTTCATCATCTATTGCCATATTTTGTGGATAGCATGCATTTGAGGTTATGTACCAAAAGATTATTGCCTGTATTAGTCTAGGAAGAAAAATGATTTCTATACAATAACATTAGTTTTGCATCACATGCCTCTATCAGAAATTTTAGATAGCTTGCACATGGAGTAAGAAAGAAACCTATCCATTTTAGGGCTAAAAGTTCAAAGGTCATGGTCACTGGGACTGAAGGAACAAAAATGTTTCCATGTAGTAACTCTTGTTATCCACCATCTTCAGGTACACTGCTCCCTTGATAATTTACACCTGATAACTTGCTTTTAATGAAGTTTCTGGCATGGATCCCTTTTTTTTTAAAAGAAAATATATATTAAAAATTGTCCTTACTGCATTGAATATGAAGAAAGTCATGATCAGAAATGGTAAATGAACCTTGATATACATCTCATTTTATTGTCAAAAATGGCACTTAGTGCCCAAAAAATGTGTGTGATTTGATTAGTGACATAGCTTTAACAATTTTTTGGTCATATCACTACAATATTTGCAGCATTGTAGTTGAAACTGATGTCTAGCAGTGGGACATCATGCTGCAGACATATAGCATCATGTCTAACCCAGACCTAAAAATATAATCGTGGCATGTGCTCTTCTGTTAAGACAAGAAGAAAGTTGATCAACCATTGCATCGCTACCTGTGAGTACTTTTGTAAGAAATTAATGAAGTGCCAGCTCTGTTGTGTTCTTCAACTTGGGGAAATGATTGTTGCAATGTAAAAAAGCAATTAAAAAAGATCTGTGTTGCTTTATCACCTCAAGTATATCTTTTATATCAAATAAAGAAAGGGAGAGGTACAATAAAATAATTTAAAGGCATGCAAATCCTACCAGCATATGCTCATGTGGTCACTATCCTGTCTCAAAATCAATCTATTTTATTTGACCAATTAAACATGATTTCACATTTGCTGACAGTGACTGGCCCACAGCCTAATATGTTAGAACAACAAATTGTTAAATGTGTAACAAACAAATTTGCAATAGAACATGACTCTAACTGGAGCACGACAAGTGTTGAGAGTGATGCTGATTCATATATTGATCTATCTCCCCCTTTTCAATATTGCAATATGGTGGCTGGAGACCCAAAATAATGGCTCTATCAAGATTATTCTGTTGAGAAATCTGAGGGATTTTGTTTGGCAGTAGACAAATCAAGGGATAGCACAAAAAAATTAACTGATTATATCAAAATATGAATTGGTATTTAAGTGTGTTACACACTGCAAATATTATTGTGTTCTCATTTGTGTTTTTTTTAAATGATTGTAAATATTTTGTTTAGACTCCTGAAATTCATATTTGGTAATGATTATCCTTTATAAATTTAGTTTTGTGCATTCTTCTAACTAAATCTATCTATAGATCAATCAATCTAGCTAGTTGTTGTTGTTGTTGGGCTTAACACCTTTTTTCAGCTATTCATGGCAGGCAGTAATAATGGTGGAGGAAGAAACTGGAAAATCACAGGAAAGAACCACAAGAAGCTACTGGCAAGCTTTCTCACATACCCACACAGACAGAGGTGAGATGGCAGTGATCCGTAACAGACAGCGCTTTAGACCACTCGGCCACACGGGGCCCCTAAAAATCTAGCTAATAATAGAAGAGTAAAAAATGAAAACAACATAACTGTAATGTTTTCTGCACATGAAATTTAGCTGTTAGATACATAACAAACTAACTCCTGGCATAGTCGACTATTCAACTCCTGGTTTAGTGGACTATTCAACTCATGGCATAGTGGACTATTCAACTCCTGGCATAGTGGACTATTCAACTCCTGGCTGGCATATAATGTGCCATTCATGGTGTTCATGGTTCCATATAATTATTACCATGAGTTCTTTATGGATTGAGTCCTACCAAAGACTTATAAAATGGTACTCACAGCTGTCTTGCTTGGAACTCAGGATCAAGAGTTAGGACTGATCATCCTGGTGCCAGGATAATGTGAATGGTTGGGACATGATGCTATATGTATGAGGCATAAAGCCCAATGCTTAGACATCATGTTATAGCAATATGATTGAAAAACTGTTAAAGCTACTTTAAAAGTCAAAATCACACACACACACACACACACATACACACACAGTCACATTGATGAAACAGAGAATGCCACAGAACCCTTGGATCAGTATTTTAGCATATTCATACTTTGGTGTCAGAAACTTCATTCTCCAAAGAATAGGCAAATTGATATCTAAATCTACTTTATTTTTGCACAGAACATGAAATTATATGTATATAAGTTGGATTTCTCATTTGTTTCTTTGGACAATTTTAAATATGAAAAATAGTTCATTTTTCCTTTTCTGAAACTGGCAATCGAAATTTAAATACATTTCTGACAGTTTTGGTGGCAGGATGACCAGACAAATATTGCCAAAAAAAAATCACAAATCTGCTCCATATGCATTTACAGAATACAAACTAAATTACAGGAATCAAGTTTAGTAGAAATGACACACCTAATCAAGGTACATATCATTTTTAGGATGCATTTCAACAATTCATAATTTATTTTGCTTGAATTTTAATTGCATGAAAGTTTTGAATCAAAACTGAGATGAAGATGTGAAACTTTAAAGAAGTTTCAGGATGAATTTTACAAAAACAGACCTGTGTGATTTCTCAGTGTGCATAACAGTGATGGAAAATAAATGAGATAGATTTATGGACATTATCAGCCTGTAATTATTGTTAGCATTGCAGATGTAATAAGTATAGAGCATACAACACAGCTTTCCATTTTGTAGGTGTTCACATGTTTTACCTCCGTTTTTCATTGCAGCGGTATAGTATTGTATGCAATGGTGGTGGGCACACTTCCCTTCATCACTCATTACACGGACCAGTACAGACGACAGAAGTTACTACAGCAGATAGAAAAAGGGCTGGTTGAAACACATGAGAAGGAAATGGCACACCTCAGTCAAGGTACAGTCTTCAATATTAACATAAGTATAGCACATGTCATTTAAGTTACAATTTTTAATATGAACATAATGGCACACCTCAATCAAGGTACAATCTTAAATATTAACATAATGGCACACCTCAATCAAGTTACAATCTTGAATATTAACATAATGGCACACCTCAATCATGAATATTAACATAATGACACACCTCAATCTTAAATATTAACATAATGGCACACCTCAATCAAGGTACAATCTTGAATATTAATATAATGGCACACCTCAATCTTGAATATTAACATAATGGTACACATGAATCAAGTTACAATCTTAAATATTAACATAATGGCACACCTCAATCTTGAATATTAACATAATGGTACACGTCAATCAAGTTACAATCTTGAATATTAACATAATGGCACACCTCAATCTTGAATATTAACATAATGGTACACGTCAATCAAGTTACAATCTTAAATATTAACATAATGGCACACCTCAATCTTGAATATTAATATAATGGCACACCTCATTCTTGAATATTAACAAAATGGTACACGTCAATCAAGTTACAATCTTGAATATTAACATAATGGCACACCTCAATCTTGAATATTAACATAATGGTACACGTCAATCAAGTTACAATCTTAAATATTAACATAATGGCACACCTCAATCTTAAATATTAACATAATGGTACACATCAATCAAGTTACAATCTTGAATATTAACATAATGGTACACATCAATCAAGTTACAATCTTAAATATTAACATAATGGCACACCTCAATCTTGAATATTAACATAATGGTACACGTCAATCAAGTTACAATCTTGAATATTAACATAATGGCACACCTCAATCTTGAATATTAACATAATGGTACACGTCAATCAAGTTACAATCTTAAATATTAACATAATGGCACACCTCAATCTTGAATATTAATATAATGGCACACCTCATTCTTGAATATTAACAAAATGGTACACGTCAATCAAGTTACAATCTTAAATAATAACATAATGGCACACCTCAATCTTGAATATTAACATAATGGTACACGTCAATCAAGTTACAATCTTGAATATTAACATAATGGCACACCTCAATCTTGAATATTAACATAATGGCACACCTCATTCTTGAATATTAACATAATGGTACACGTCAATCAAGTTACAATCTTGAATATTAACATAATGGCACACCTCATTTAAGGTACAATCTTAAATATTAACATAATGGCACACCTCAGTCAAGGTACAATTTTGAGTATTAAACATGAGAATGGCACAACTCAGTTGAGGTACAGTCTTGAGTACAGTGTGACCTCACTATAGCATGGTAGTTGGGAGCCATATAACCCGAACGTGTTATGAACTGATTCATGTTATAAGCAGCCATGTATGTTACCAACAAATTTGCAAGGTTATGGGGGGTAGTGGTAATAAAAGTGGGTGCAAAAATGTGTGCTTCATTGGCACAGTTACCATTTTAAATCACTGTCTATTAAATGAGAAAAACACATGCAGTGATAACAGATTGCATATATAATATATTACTTTATTCAGAGAACCATGCATTGATGCATACACATGTATAGTTTATATATACATATCTAATCTAAAGCATGAATAGAGTATCAACACTGTGTACTCACCTGTGAATTTCATCATATAAATTGAATCCACAATACAAGTATTTCCATCGAAAATAGCCACACACGTATTTAAAATATTCAGTAATTTTGTCACAGATCGGTATGCAACTGAATTCATTGGGAAAATAGTATGTAATGAATGATGAAACAGTATGTCTGAAGGTAAAATAATAGTGTCTATAATTTTCATACTGCTAAATTTTCTCATCCATGATTTGTAATACTTTATTATTGTTTGCATGCATATCCACAACCATCTCTCTTAGTTTGCTTCATCCCTCTTCCATCCTTGGATTGTTGATTCATTCACACCTAAATCTTTAGCTATTTGTGGTTTTCTAACACAGAACTTAATCCTGTCCAAAGTTTCAGTCTTTTCTTTAACAGCAAAAGCTTTACCTTTCCATTTCTCATTTTCCATTCAAAGTGTCCACTAATTAACACTGGTACACCTGTTAGTTTGAAAGACTACAGCAAGAATAATTGTCAATAAACAAGTGAGTTACATTGTAGGGAATGGATGGTATTATTCACAGGTTTACTGACTGCATAAAACAACACCACCAAGTCATGTGTTCACATTGGTGGCTTGCTTTTGATGTTTTATAAATCATTGACCCTTAATTTGAACAAGTTTAGCCTGGCAGTTGTCTTTGATGATGAGCAAAGTACTCAAATTAATTGATCTATATATTCAGGTGAGAATCTTTTATCAACCATCACATTGTTTATGGCTTAGTTGTGAATGCAGCATATAAAACATGTCAGATAATGTTTGAGCAATGATTGTATACAGAATACATTGAGACAAACACAAAGTAGACTTGATGGCTTCATTGCTCATGGACCAGTAGAAAGAACATTAACACTTATGAGATGTCATCTTTCAACAATAAACAAAGACCAAAGTTCTCAAAAGGTCCAGACATGGGTTTAGATAATCATATTTTCAGTTTATTTTGACACAGAACTGTAAGAAATTTGTTAAATTAAAATTTTTTAGGAGCATCGCCACAATCGATTTATATTAGAATCCATACATGATTTCCTCCACAAAATAATAATAAACTTTCTACATGCTTTATAATGGAGCCTGTTATAGCATGGTCATACCATATTAACATAAAAATGGTACACCTGAGTTATGGTGCAATCTTTTTTGCTAATATAAAATGGCACACTTCAATCAAGGCGCAAACATGAGTATTAACATAAGAATGGCACACCTCAGTCAGGGTACAGTACAGTCATAAGTATATATATATTTGCCGTATATATTGGAACACTATAAAATAATTATTTTATTCCTGTCTAAGAACTGATGGTGAAATTTTTTTCACCTTAGTCATATGTAGTAAGACTTAAGAATAAAATAAAGTTGTATTGCATTTGTGCTCCCCCTCCCACTGCATGTTGCAATAAAATAGATAAATTAAACACTTATTTGATAATAAAAAGAAAGAAACTAGCCTTATATTTTGTTATCATTTATTCCTTGTTTTTTTTTTCAACATGAGCATCAAAGAATAAAATATATCCACAAAATCCATATATGTAGCATAGGCTTCCATATATCGCTTATGTCTGATAACACATGCCACATTGTTCATAGACATGAACATTGAGAAACAAAATGTGTTTGGTTGTGCTTTAAGGTTTGAATATGTTATCTGACTGAAAACTGGATCCAACAAAATTGAAAACAACGGGGAAATAATCAACTAATATCTTGACAACTGTCATTCACGCACAAAAATATGTCTGGTGCAAAAAAAATCAAAACTGAATTATATGCAGGCCAACATTATGACAGCATCTCACAAACAAAAATCATTATTTGAAAACACATTCACTTGAGTGTAAGTGACAATCTTTGCCAGCATGGGTTACAAAAGTATCATTACTATTTTCAGTGCTCCTTTGTATTAATTACAACTACATATGACAGGCACATAGAAGTCAGGGTGGTGAATAAACACAACTGGCAGTGAGCAGTAAACATTTTCTTTGAACTTAACTACAGAACATCAAAGACAAAGGTTAAGCAAGCCAATATTAGAAGCCAACTTTTGGTGACTTTTTTAAAAAAAATGATATCAATACAAAGGCTATTTTATTGCAAAGTAAACTGACATTGGAAGCTAACTATGGATTCTTTTGAGTGTGCTGACTTTCGTGTGCTTCATGTGTGTGTGATTGTACACATATGGTCAAGATATGGAAGCAAGCGTTGAAAATAAATGGAACAAATTTTAGCGTCACAATATAGTGCTTTGTGCATGGATATCAATGACCCAGCATCACCCAGAATATTTGGAGAAAATAAAATCATGTGAAGAATTCACAAAAGCCAGAAGAGAAGCAGATGATTATGCAAACAAGAAGAAAATAATCAACAGATATATTGAAGACAACTGCTATTCACAACTGACACAGTGTTAGGTGCAAAATAACCAAGACTAAATTATATCCAGGTCTACAGTATGACATTATCTTTCAAATAAAGATCATTATTTAAAAACATATTTACTTGAGTAGAAGTGACAATCTTTTTGCCTGCACAGGTTACAAAAGAATCATTACTGTTTACCTTTAGACATCAATGCTTCTTTGTATTAATTATAGAAGTCCATGTGGTGAATAAACACAACTGGCAGCTAGCAGTAAACTGCTTCTTTGAACTTACAGAACATGAAAGACAAAGGTTAAACAAGCCAATGTGAAAAGACAACTTTTGTTTACCTTTTTTTAAAGGATATCAAGACAAAGGTTATTTTATTGCAAAGCATGCTGACATTGGAAGCCAACTATAGATTCTTTAAAGTGTGCTGATATTTTGTGGGTTTTATTAATATACAAAAAGGGATGAAATATGGAAGCTAACATTGGTTCCTTTTCACTGGTATTTATGTGTATTTTGAAAATAAATTGAAACAGTGAGAATAAAATAAATTGAAACAGTGAGACTCAGATGGTTTGGCAGACAATATGATTATTAACATGGTTGAAATTTTAGTGAACATTGATCGTATTCCTGGATGGACTGACAATAAGATGGGAGTCCAAAGTGTGAGAATTAACAAGACTGGTGCAGATTTGAAAATATCTGACTTCAGTCTTTGCAGTTATCGATTCAGGTGATGTGTTGCCTCTAACAATATTTCACAGTATGAAAAGGCTAAAAATATATTCATGCACCAAAAGAATGGATCATACATGTGCAGGTGAAGGGTTGTGTTGATGAGATGCTGCTGCAGTTAATTAAAGAGTTTTATCTCAAGTACAGTTTTATAAAAAAAAATAATTAAAATTTCAATGGGAGTACATCATCTGATGTGCAATTTTCAATTGATTTAAAAGGTGTTCCACAACTTGAAACTTGAAAAAAAAAATGATTGTCCCAACAAATACGGTGTCCTAACATATATGGTAAATAAAGTTTTACCTTCTCTAAATAATGTTTTTTTTAAAAATCATCATCATTATTATTATTTTTATTATTATTATCAATATTATTATTATCATCAATATTATTTTATTATTATTATTATTATTGTTATTTTTATTATTATTATTATTATTATTATTATTATTATTATTATTATTATTATTATTATGTTTATGATGATGATGATTATCTGTCTACAATGATTGAATAATTCACTGTATGGTGTAAAGCACTCATGTTTGCAACAGACATTTGCTAGTCAAAAGCTAACAAACCACTTCATTTCACACTTACCCTTTCCATTTGCATCAGCTATATATTTAGAAATCCTATGAAGGTACTGGTTAAGTGAATATGTTCTCTACTGTTGTAATGTTGTAATAGATACCATCAACTTTATGTACAAGTACTGCAACAATTCAGCTAGCCAGACAACTTAAAAACAGGTTTTTTCCTTAAGATATTCCCAAAGCAAATATACAGCTGTCTTGTTAACTCAGAGTCTCTTCAAAATTAATTTTCTGATGTTTTTCATATATTTCATCAACTGGATAGTCAGTGGATTGGTATTTGACACTTGCCATTTTTATTCTTTTTGCTGACCATGCAAAGGCGGTAACCAAACCTATATACCTGTGTTTACTAATAAGGTATTATATTGTGACTGGTTGCCATGTGATTTGTTTCAGCCATTTGGGGGTGAGGCTAGGGTAGCATTTTAGACTACATAACCCAATTGAATAATTATGTCTAAATTACAAACTTAGTGTAGGTCATAGATGTATTATTCTGGTCTGCAGAGAGTTTTAAACTAGAAATGATTTCTGCCAGTTTCAGAGTACAAAAGCTTGTGTAAATTGTTTGCATCATTGACTACATTTCAGACTGTATAAACTTGAATAAATGTTGTACATTATACTGTCTACAATTCAGAATTTGTAAACTTGAGTAAATTTTATACATCTTAGTATACATTTCAGACTGTATAGAACTGAATCAATTTTATACATCATAGGCTGTCTACATTTCTGACTTTAACTTTTATACATTATAAACTGTCTACATTTCAGATTGTATAGACTTGTTAAAGAAGATGTTGGAACCTGCTCCTGAGCTCCGTCTTCCACTGATGGACATCGAGATCCATCCCTGGGTTACCAACTTCAATAAAATGCCATTTTACCCCTTCCAGCATCTGACAAAAGACAAGACTCTCACGTCTCAGGTAGGCTGATACTCTGCTGACTGGACACTTTGTGTTCAGACACAGTGTCCTCATATGCAATTGAATATGTATCTGTTACATCTTAAAAGAGAAATGGTATTCAGATATCTTGATAAGTAAATAGTTTTAGACTGGTTACATAACATCAAGATAAATTATGGGAAAGCAAACTATTAACATATAAAATCAGATATAAGGTCTTTTTACCAGCTGTATTGTATAGGCCTGCATTAGTTTATGCATGTTTGTGTTCTTCGAAAGCAAATATTCAGTGACCTCTTTCAGAACTATTCTTTATTCAGTATCATTTTTTCAGAATATTAGAGATGGAAACTTGTTATGACATGGATGAGTTATGAATGGAAAACTAACTAGGGTACATCATCTTTACTGTGCTGTTTAGGTGAAAAAAAAACAACCTTGACTGATCAGTTAGCCCCTTGACTGGTCAGTTAAATACCTAATTTTTTCTAAACCTGTGGAGATTGTAAGTACAAACTATATATTCAAATTTACACAATCAGTCTGCTGGTTACATTGATCCAGTAATGCATTGGGTTTTATTTGGTGAGGAAATAATATTTCTGATGAATTAGATTGCAGGTTTATAACAAACATGGGTAGTCCAGAATTTTCTTTTAATTGTCAAAAGTTTATATTACTTGGAATATTTCAGAAATCTGGATTTTTGGGATTGATAAAATTTGTTTTAAAAAAATTTGTCTTCTTCAGGCCTAATCTCACTGAATTTTGTGTACAATCCATATGAAGGACTCATAATGATGCTTTGATTGCATAAACCAGTTCTGTGCCCCTACAGTTGTTTCTTTCTAGACCATAAGACCAAGTGACCTTTATGGTGGCCTTGTGCCAGTTGTGCATCATTATCCAGAAGGCAGCCATAAACATTTACTATTTCAAGGCCAACTTTACCAATGCAGAGAGCATTGTGTCATGAAGCGCTTTCATATTTCTAGAAAAAGTGACAAACCCATCACAAAAGAAAGCCTTCATTAGTGAAATGTTTGACATTGTCCTCACGATGTGTTCTTTCAAGATTGTATAGCATTGCTATCAGCTATCAAATACATTTGCATTTACTAAAAAATATAGAAAAACCTTTACAACAATGTCCTCAAGAAAAAACTCTTTTACATAATTTGGCTAAATGTGGTAGCAGCCTGGCATTACATGCATGTACATTTTTACAAGATGATGTCAATCCACTATCAGATATGGCCATAATTCTCAACAAAAAAAGGTTTGACCAAGAAGCATCATGTTGTGAAGGACTTTAAATATTCATTTCAAATGATGCTGAGTTGTAATCAGATATGGCAGGCATTAAAAAACCTCAAATTGATTTCTTTGAAAAACCACCCTATCAAATTTAACAAAATTTTACAGAAATTTGACGTGAAGAGTTTTCAAAATTTTACAATAATGTAAATCTATAATCAAATCCAGCTGCTGTTGCTAAAAATTCAAAAAAACATTAAGATACTTTTTCTCAAATATTCATGGGGTACCAGGTGGATGAGTGGTCTAAAGTGCTCACCTATACTGATCATGGCCACCTCACCTCTGACCATGTGTGTTCAAATCTCAGGCTCAGTCGGTGTCGGTATGTGAGAAAGCTGCCAATAAATTCCTTTGGGATGGTGGTTCTTACCAGGGTTTTGCCTGGTTCTTCCCCTAACAATTATTACTGGCTGCCATACATAGCCTATCTTGTGCTGAGAAATGGCATTTTACCTAAATCAACAACAGTTGTCATTGAATAGAATTTAATGAAATTTTGCTGAAAGCATTCTGGCATAAAGGGGTTTAAAGTCTTAAAAATATGTTGATGCAAGATAAAATAGATGAACCCGTGTGCATTCAAATATGGTTGCTGTTACTAAAAACAAAACCTTTAAACTTCTCAAAACATATTGATGGATGTCTTTAAGATTTTTAAATACAGTGATGATCAGCCCATCATATATAGCCACCATTGCTTAAATAGAAAAATATTAGAGCAATTTCATTTCAGAAAACTGCTAAAGAGAAATCAAGCAATTTCAACAGAAAGCATCCTGGTATTGGACAAACATTGCTGGTGTGACAACAAATATTAATGAATTCTGCACAAAAATAAAGAAATTGTAACCTGTTTTCATAATGTATCTTATTGGTACCATTAGAAGAAATTTCATGACACACTGACTTATTTAGTACAGACTAACTTCACCTTGTTTTAGTACAAATCATTTTATATCATTGATTTGATTAGACTTAAACCTTCATTACACCTTGTTTATTAGTCTTCTACCTTCATGATACCTTGTTTCAGTACAAATCATTTGATATAATTGATTTGATTAAACTTCTATCTTCATGACACCTTGTTTATTAGAATTCTACCTTCATTATACCTTATTTCAGTACAAATCATTTTATATTATTGATTTGATTAGACTTCTACCTTCATGACACCTTGTTTATTAGACTTCTACCTTCATGATACCTTATTTCAGTACAAATCCTTTTATATTATTAATTTGATTAGACTTCTACCTTCATGACACTTTGTTTTAATACAAATCATTTTATATTATTGATTTGCTTAGACTTCTACCTTCATGACACTTTGTTTTAATACAAATCATTTGATATCATTGATATGATTAGACTTCTACCTTCATATCAAATAACTGTTTGATTTGGAAATTAAAAATTGTAATGCAAATTTGCAATTTTCTGCTGGATACTCATGCAAGGCAGAGATTTTAGTTTCAAAAGTTTAATTTCATTTTTCAAAGAATATACAGGCAAGCCAACAAATCTCATTAATAGCCACATGGATGCATTTGCGCAGAAATACTTAAAGCTTTTCGTGCTCTTCTCATGCTGTCTTCCCACATCAGTTCATTTATCATTGCTTGCTTGAAGTACTAGCTTTTTGCTGAAAAGATATCTGAATTGTTTGATTTTGTTGTTCCCTCATTTTCACCATCCAAAAGCTTTGGTGTATTAATATTTAGCTTGTCCAGCTATTAGGCACTATGAACTTGTGTTGCAGTCTTGTCTATGTTGCACAACATTTATCCATTCTTTGCTGCCTGTTGATCACCTGTGAGGAATGTTAATTAGATTGTCTGCTTGTTTTCAACAAACTAATCACTGCTTAACACATTTGACCTAAGTCATCATTGCATCAAGGTCTTTCAGTTGTCAAGTGTAATGTAATTGGTACAGATACAAAAACTGACTTTTTGGTCATTAATTAACCCTGGTTCAACTACCTTGTATTATGTTACCATGTAATTTTTACAAAT
Source organism: Potamilus streckersoni (assembly GCA_016746295.1). Lineage (NCBI taxonomy): Eukaryota > Metazoa > Mollusca > Bivalvia > Unionida > Unionidae > Potamilus > Potamilus streckersoni. Next base: position 627,714 of record JAEAOA010000712.1, read on the forward strand.
GTCTCCATTGTATCCAAATTCGTCTTTCATAATGATCAAAATGCATCTTCAGTCCAGCCACAACAGTTGCAGGATGGGCAAGTTTCAAAAGTGTAATGGTAGAAGATTCAAAGTCAGATGGGTGTAATCAGGAATCAAAGTTGGTTTGTCTGTGTGAAAGTCAAATGCATATAAGGTTAGACTGAAAGGTCCTGACCATCTAAGCAGATTAGTACTTGCATCATGTACTTAGACCTTTAATTTCAGCTAATCTGCAATAACATGACAGCCATCACTCTCAACACCTAATCAACAATAACATATGACAGTCCTCACTCTCAAACAGCTGATCTGCAATAACATATGACAGCTCTCACTCTCAAACAGCTAATCTGCAATAACATATGACAGTCTTAACTCTCTAACAGCTGATCTGCATTAACATATGACAGTCCTCACTCTCAAACAGCTAATATGCAATAACATATGAGTCTTCACTCTCAACACTTAATCTGAAATAACATATGACAAACCTCACTCTCAAACAGCTGACCTGCAATAACATGACAGACCTCACTCTCAAACAGCTAATCTGCAATAACATATGACAGCCCTCACTCTCAAACAGCTGATCTGCAATAACATATGACAGCCCTGACTCTCAAACAGCTGATCTGCAATAACATATGACAGTCTTAACTCTCAAACAGCTAATCTGCAATAACATATGACAGCCCTCACTCTCAAACAGCTAATCTGCAATAACATATGACAGCCCTCACTCTCAAACAGCTGATCTGCAATAACATATGACAATCTTAGCTCTCAAACAGCTAATCTGCAATAATAAATGACAGCCCTCATTCTCAAACAGCTAATCTGCAATAACATATGACAGCCCTCACTCTCAAACAGCTAATCTGCAATAACATATGACAGCCCTCACTCTCAAACAGCTAATCTGCAATAACATATGACAGTCTTAACTCTCAAACAGCTAATCTGCAATAATAAATGACAGCGCTCATTCTCAAACAGCTAATCTGCAAAAACATATGACAGCCCTCACTCTCAAACAGCTGATTTGCAATAACATATGACAGCCCTCACTCTCAAACAGCTAATCTGCAATAACATATGACAGTCTTCGCTCTCAATACCTAATTTGTAATAGCATATGATAGCCCTCACTCTCAAACAGCTAATCTGCAATAACATATGACAGTCTTAACTCTCAAACAGCTAATCTGCAATAATAAATGACAGCCCTCATTCTCAAACAGCTAATCTGCAATAACATATGATAGCCCTTACTCTCAAACAGCTAATCTGCAATAACATATGACAGCCCTCACTCTCAAACAGCTAATCTGCAATAACATATGAGTGTCTTAACTCTCAAACAGCTAATCTGCAATAACATATGACAGCCCTCATTCTCAAACACCTACTCTGCAATAACATATGACAGTCTTAACTCTCAAACAGCTAATCTGCAATAACATATGACAGCCCTCATTCTCAAACAGCTAATCTGTAAAAACATATGACAGCCCTCACTCTCAAACAGCTGATCTGCAATAACATGACAGCCCTCACTCTCAAACACCTACTCTGCAATAACATTTGATAGTCTTCACTCTCAAATAGCTGATCTGAAATAATACAAGATGGCAATCAATAAAAATATTTTAAAAAATCAATCAAAAAAAAAATCCATGGAATACAGTGCTACTGATTGAATGCAGACTATTAACTGCTTCCTTCACTAAGAACAACAAATCTCTGAAAGCAGACTTGTTAAAAACTACTTGCATTGACGAAATTGGATCTTAAAAATCCAGACTAGGGCCTATTGGTAGGCACACATGGTGCCAATATCCTATCAGATATGGCCATCATTAATAAACTTAAATGATTAGATGAATTTTTGTTGATTACTGCTTCACAAAGGTTAATCAGAAAATAGGAGAGGAGCATGACAGCAAATCCTTCACATTTAAATAAATAATGCCACTTGAATGGAAGATGGGCATTTTAAAAATGTAAACTCTTAAAACACATTGCCTCCAATACTGCCTAACAATGCCAACAAAACCTATCTTAAACTTCACAACTGACCTAGTGCTTATAAAACTTGGCAGAAATGTTTATTAGGACAGTCTGTTTCAAAATTATATTTTAGTTAAGTCCCTTACCAACAGTGAGGCTTTCTTAAAACATAATCTATCAATATTGTGTGCTTAGGATGGCTCACCCAACAAAAAGCATGGATTATAAAGCAACAATATTGAAAACATATTTTCATCTCCTTCAAAATAGCTGAACCAGTTTTGATAAAACATGGAATGTTTCTTAACACATCCTCTATCAGAATAATGACCAGGGTCACTTCCCTAACAATCTTTATCCTTCATTAGCAACCAGGTGAAAAGCCTATTTTCAGTTTCATCTCTAGATCTGCTGACTCAGTTTTGATCAAACTTGGTTTCAGCAATAATTGGAGAAAAGATAGGGTGTTTATTCATAAAAAAGACAGTACATGCAAAATTCTTTGAAAGGAGTAAGTAATTTTGCATCACTGTGAAGGAGACCAGACATATTAAGCAATAAAACCTTTATCAGTTTAAATGTATGTTGTACAGTTTTAATTTATTTGACAACATATAACTATTGAAAATAAATTTGGCTGCTACTGAACACAAGAGAAATATACTATTTCATGTAATGCATCATGTAAAGACAAATGTAATTAAAAATGTAAAAATGTACTCATGATTGGCCCCAGTGTACATATTTATCCCATATGGGACTTGAACACTGGGTCATGGCATGAAAACTACAGAAATACCCACACTATGACCAATTGCATACTTACTGTACACAGAAATTCAATTACCCAAACCAAGTTGACCTTTGTCTTTTAATGAGGATCAAACTTTGGGGTGAAGGTCAGGTCTGGGAAATGAGGGATACCTACTTTACAAATACAAAATTCTTACTTTATAAAGGTATACTAATTTACCTGACAAAAATTGGGAATATTGGTTTGGCATTTTAGAAGGCTTGCAGAATTTATATGGATATGGTAAGGATTCATATTTGAAAATTTAATATTTGTGAGAAAAAGCAAATTTTCAAGAGCTAAGCTAAAGTTTTTTCATTAGGAATAGTTTTAAAAATGTATATTAATGTCAGCAAGTACAGCCTGCTTGTACATTCATAAAGTATAGACCAATCATCAATTCTTTATACTTGAAAAACTTTATAAGTTGCTTCCAGCTTTTCTTCTGTCATCCAAAAACCAGGGGAGTTCTTCCATAAATATTATTTCAAGATCTAACAAAATGGTTTGCTTTTTATCATTTTTGTGACAAACTCCACATAAAAATGTGTTTCATTTACAGTTTGTTAGGGGTTTGCATCAGGATTGCTATAATAATCATGATTTTGATGTTTCTGTCCGTCTGCCCATTCATTCATATTTTTTGTAACCACCTCAGCTCAGCAAACCTTGCACATAATTGGATGCGTGTTAATGCATATGTATCTTGGAAAGTTTCTTTTCAGGTCAGAGTTATTGCCCTTTTTTCATCACATTTTACATCTCCACTGCAGCAGTTCCTTACAACCAGCAACCATTCAACATACCCTGATGCAGTTTGGTATATACATTCTCTCTTAGGCATTTTTGTGCCTTTAGTGAGTTTTGTTTGGTTGGCTCCATTTTGACTGGTTCTGGCCATGTGGAATGTTGATTTTAAGAGGCTAGCTAAAGAACCATTCAGCATATACATGCACAATTTGGTATAAACATTTTCTTGTAGACTTGCAAGTTTTGTCACATGTTTTCCATTTTGGATGGAGAAGTTCTCATTATTAAGCAAATCTTAGTCGCTTTAAATGTAACTTGGAAGTTTGTGATTATTGCAGGTCAGTTTGATGGACTTTGGTAGGAACATTTTCTCCTAAATCTGAATGTATCATATGGGTTTCATCTCATCTTTTCTTGGCCCTTGTCAGTCAACTTCATATCTCTTTGGAGGGTTTTACATGTAATCCATATAGTTCAAAAACCATTCAACATTTTCTGATGCAATTTGATGTGAACATTATTTATAGACCTACCATACATTCCCAAATAACACCTCCACTCTAATTAATGACACCTCCATTTTTTTGAAGAACACAGAATTTAAATCATTGCAATGAACGACCTGTCGCTTGTCAATACCAAATGATTGCAAGAAAATGCTGCAAGTCTTACTTGTTATTGTGTGTGTGCGTGTGTAAATTCCTAGGCACACATAGTGTTCAACATAACATAATAGCTTGGCAGCACGTTGAACTATTTACCAATCCATCTTCAACCAACTGCTTGGTGAGGAGAAGTGTTTGATCAATTGATCATTATTTCTGTATTGATATTTACAATGATTGAAATCATTGATAGAAAAGCCTCAAATGTACATGTAGTCATTTAAGAGTACATCAAATGAACAACTTTATCTTTCATTATTGTGCTGTATTACCCCCCACACCTTTTGGAAAATATAATCTCACTGGAATTATTCATTAGCGAATATAAGGTATGTGTGTCTTTTAATGGGCTTAGTATTGTTTTCACATACTTAGATAGAGTTATGGCCCTTGCCAATTGATTTCATATTGTTGCATGGGATTTTAATTGTATTGACAAGTATTTGACAGATTTGGATTTTGTAGAATTCCCTTTTATCATCTAGAGGATCTGTGGCAACAGAATGTCCATTTTCTCTTATGGTTGATTTCTTGATACAAGTTCCTCTGTTTAAAATCACATGAAACATGTTGTAGTAGGCCTGGCACTCTGACATGCACCCTTCATTAATAACTTTAGTCATATGTTTGAATTTGTACTAACGCCGTAATTACTTTTATAATCAATTCCAATATATTTCAGCATTCAGTATCCAATAACTGTTTTCAAAATTTGATACTGCAGGAGCTAGAGTTTGATGTTGAACACGAAGAGGTAACTTAGATTGATAAAGCTCGGCAACTTGCATACTCAGAGTCTTTTCTCATTTATTTTTCTTTGTCTTATTATCTTAACAGCCCTCTGATCTTCATTTGATCTTTGTGAAATAGTGTCTTTGGGCATGAAAGAATTCTGGGATTGGATGCAAAAAGGTCATATCTGTAATAAAAATAGGTATTACTCATTATCACCAGTTCCATTTCATGTGTCTTTACCAAAATGTCTCTTGAAGACCAAGAAATTGAAGCAACCTGAAAAAATATTTACCATGGATGACTGACTACAAACTTAGGCATAAACAGTTTTTAATTTCATGAATGTACCTTGGAAGAAGTAAAACATTTAAATTTCCTCGACTCCATAAACTCACTTTTTAAATGCCATTTTCTGTTTTGCAGTTTCACTGTACAGTCCTCCAGCTGTGTAGTTGTAAAACTTGTCTGAGCACAAACTAAGACTGGCCATAGTAAAATAGACTTAGATTTTCTTAAAAATCATTCAAATTAGACAAAGAATAAGAAAACATCAGAAGTTTCTTAAATATTACCTTACCAGGAGCAAAGTTTCAGAAGATAATTGTTTTAAATATTTTAGCTGGGACTTGGGTTCTGCACTTTGTGTAATGACTGATGCGTGTAATGACTGATTCGTGTACACACCAGCTTTCTAAATTTTGACAAATGTTATTGAATTGACAAACTGCAGTTTCATAGATGTTTCAGCCTTGAAAGGTCAAATCAGGGATTTACAGAATGTTATTAGGAGTTTAACATGACATCTGAAGGATTGATACAAAGGACCAAAATGGCAATAATAAATCCCTTGCTATAAAATCACTAGGAGTTCTCCTGCCTCATGTAATATGGGTGAAGAAAGCGTGCCACAAAAATTCCTTGAAGTACAAAGCAGATTGATTTTGTTGCTTGGGAGAAAACAAAAAAAAGTGGCTCAAAATTCTTGTACAACAAATTTGAATACAGATTACAACCTGTTTCCTGGACTAAATAACAGATCCATTAAATATATTCTGGTTTAGAAACATTGGCAACTGAAACTAGCTTTCAAATTGTATTTTTTAATTGATATTTTTCATATACCATAAACAGTGATGTATTTAATCACATGATCCTGTCATGTGATGGCTTCATTCACCTAAATGAAATTCAAAATGGCAGCCTTCAGTGACATTTACCAGATTTCTAGCTGATAATGTCAGGGATGCTTCCACTGGTATTAAATTGTCACTGTTTTCTTTGCATATTTAAAAATAGGTAACACCCTTACTTTCTTTCTAGACCTTAGAGAAGTATAATTTTATAATATTGGTACCAGTTCTACCTACAGATTATTTATTCACAGAAAAGTTCATGATCACATCTACACATGCCATAGCACTAGTATATATTTATATTTCTCACTTGCTTCGATAATATGCTTAAAAGGCATCACTTGCGTCTGCTCAAGAATTCAAGAAGAAATGCTGTTTGGCTCCTCTTCCATCAATGATATATAATTTGGAATGGAATCAGTAAATGCATATGCTTTTTTTAGTTTTGAAATCAATGTTTAATGACAGGTTATAAATTCTAGACTTAAAATGAAGACTTGAAAGGAACAAAATGATGTACCTTATGGTGTATGGGAAAAAAAATAAACACCTTAGCTTACCTCAGTTACATCAGGTATTCTTATAAACTGATCTTGTTTCCACACTCAAGGACTGGCAGAACAGATTGAAAATATGACCAGATTGGAAACAAGATTATCAACATTGGCATGCAGTAGTAGTGACTGATATAAGTTATCTTTATCATCTAGTGTTTTAAAAAGCAGTTGGTGCTAGACACACCAAAAAATCCTGAGTGTTGATAATTGAAATTTCATTTGTTGAACACCTTGCCCAATACTCATCACTGAATCATTCCCTTGACTCACTTACCAATCTTGTGAGTACTGTTTTTAATGGAGCTGTACACAGTTACAGTCTCATTTAAAAATACGTTTTTTGTCAAATTATTGTTCCTGCAATTTTTCTTTAATTTCTTGCTTCTTTGGACTTCAGAGATGGATGCTGTGTATGACAGACTTCAGAATGCTTCTAATTACTTAGTTTTTAGAGCTCTGTCATGAAATTTTGTACATGTTATGGTCATTATATAAGATTAATGTTTGCTTACAATTTAATTAGTTGTTGTCATTTTTGTCCTTCAGTTGAATAGAATGTAACACAGAATGTATTCAATGCAACTTGCCTTTATTTTTTTTATAGCTTTGAAGCTTGGCACATATTAATGTTATTATTAAAAGATGTGCATATGTTGAGCAATCATTGTGTTCCCACATATTTTGTACCACCCTTTTTGACTTGGTGAATGCATTACATGATGAAATGTTGTGAATGTATCTACCCTAACATTTTTCTGTGGATTGCTGTGAAACTTGGACATTCTGTTGTCATTATTAGATTGAGTCTGTTTACCAACACACTCTTCAGAGGAGGTGTGCACTCTTTTTATAGACACATCTCCATCATAGTGGTAGCGTTGAAATGTGGGAAACGCATGTTTAAATACATGTTACATGAATAAACTAAAGACTTTTCTTCTAGTTTCCCAGTTTTCTAGATCTGGTATATTCTGAAGAGTTCATTGAATATTTTTCTTCAAGATGTGTCATGTTTTTCTTCAAGATGTGTCACATGTTTTCCTTTTGTTTTGTCACTATGATACTTTGGCAAGCATTCTTCCCAATGATATATACATGTCTGTAACATGGAAGTGTATAAGGTTGATCAGACTGCACCAATAGCCAAAAAGCATTTCCAGTATGGATCAGATTGTACCAATAGTCAAATAGCATTTCCATCATGGAACAGAATGTACCAGCAGCCAGACAACATTTCTGGTATGGATCAAAGTATACCAATAGGTGAACATCATTTCCAGTGTCGCTCAGATTTTACCAGTAGCCAAATAGCATTTCCAGTAATGATTAGAGTAAGCTAATAGTCAAACAGCATTTCCAGTATGGATCAAATTGTAACAATAGCCAAACAGCATTTCCAGAATTGATCAGATTGTACCAATACTCTATGCAGTATGGATATATATATATATATCAGATGCTGTCATATCTTTTGGGTTTGTTTAAAATGGATTGATGTAAGCAAATGGTAGGTTTTTCTGATACTAGGAGAATTGTCTTCTTCCAGAGTGGGTTTACATGTAGTTTTGATCAGTTAGACATGACTTCTGCTGAGAAGAGTTGTAATATTTTGAGCTCTAAGCTCATTGTGAGGTCTACTGAAGCTAGTCAAACATACATCAATTTAAGATGTTAAAGCTCTGAGCTCATTTTGAGTTGTTTTTTTTTTAAAACTAGCCAGATATATATCCATACAGATATTCAAGCTCTGAGGTTATTTTGAGGTCTTTTGAAACTTAACAGACATACATCCATTACAAATACTCAAGCTCAGAGATTATTTTCAGGTCATTGAAATTTACCAGACATACATCCATTACAGTTACTCAAGCTCTGAGGTTATTTTGAGGACTTTTGATACATCCATTACAGATACTCAAGTTCTGAGGTTATTTTGAGGTCTTTTGAAACTTATCCAGACATACATCCATTACTGTACAGATACTCAAACTCTGAGGTTATTTTGAGGTCTTTTAAAACTAATCAGACATACATCCATTACAGATACTCAATCTCTGAAGGTTATTTTGAGGTCTTTTTGAAACTAACCAGACATACATCCATTACAGATACTTGAGCTCTGAGGTTATTTTGAGGTCTTTTAAACTAGCCAGACATGCCTTTATTACTGTACTCAAGATCTGAGGTTTTTCTGAGGTCTTTTTGAAACTTAATGGACATACATCCATTACAGATACTTGAGTTCTGAGGTTATTTTGAGATCTTTGAAACTAGTCAGACATGCATTCATTACAGATACTTGAGCTCTGAGGTTCTTTTGAGGTCTTTTAAACTAGCCAGACATGCATTCATTACAATTACTCAAGGTTTCATTGCACTATAAAGCTCAATATTGTTTGGATAAAATTGTTTATGTTTGATATGTGTCTCAATATAAATCCCAGAATTCTTGTATATAACATCAAACTGTCCTGCTTTGCCATGTTTTGTGAACAAATATATGACTGCATGTTCTGTTACATTAGATGGCGAGAAATAAATGTTTGCATGTTCTGGTGCATTGGAAATGTATTTTAAAAAATTATATTTTGTTGTTCTTTTGCTTGAACTTTTTTTGTATTTTGTTTCTGCTAGTAATAAATTTATTTTAGTTTATGTATTTTGCCAGATTTTTAAACATCAAAGAAATATACAGAACAGAATTACTTGTTTGGGAAACTTTAACATTTTAAAAATTTTGAGAATTATATTGTTAATACCATTGATTTTCTTGAATATTTGTGTATTATAAATCATAAATTTTTGTATCAGACAGCTTGCCATGATATATAGCTAATTAAGTTATTTTCTGACCAGTTTAAGTGAATGCTTCAGCACTTTCTTTTCTTGCAGGAGTTGCTTTGTTTGTTTTTAGAAGGACATCTTTAGTTACTATAACTTATAATTTGGCACAAATTTGCTAAAGCAAGAAAAACTTCAGAATTGCTAAATGTTTCTAGAAATATTCCAAAAAGCAAAGATCTTATATATTCAGAAGGCTGTCTTGAAACTTTGTTGCCAGTGAAGTCATTGAAATAAAGCGGTGAATTTAGTATTAAGACATTATTCAGCAAGGTGAGAAAGGCAACATAGATTTTTTTACTTTCATTATTCTTATCATTTTATTGATTAAATACACATACAAAATGAATGTAGTTTTATAAAGGATCCTTAACATCAAGCAGGGATTCGACAGGGACGGGGAGGGAAGGGTGTGCAGAGGCCAACAATACAGATCTGTCCTACTGAAAAATATATTGTACACGTGCAGAATTCACTTTTCAATCAAACCTGGCAGGAAAAAAATTACTGATTTTATTGAGGAATAAAAAAATAATAATAAGAATAATAATAATAATAGTAACTTTATTTTAATAGATTTACACATTTAGTATACAATAAACATTAATTTCATTATAGTTTGTTTATGGTATTTACAGAACACCAATTGCTTGCTCATGCATGCACACACACACACACACACACACACACACAACAGAATGTTCAACAGACTGCCCTAGCAATAATTAGCTTTTTGTGACAAATTGTCGGCGTGCAAACCACACCAACCTCTTTCACTATGGTTCATTGCTAGGGAATGACCTCCAGGGTGTAGTTTACCCAGTGTGGATAGATAGAAAGAAGAATGCAGATCACTGAACAAGTATATTGAATAAAATAAACACGACGAGCCCCCTTTCAATGAACAAATATAAAATTTAATAAGTTTATCAACAGAATTTAAAATGAAAAGAAATCAATGACTTGGTTACAAAAGAAGGAAAATGGTACTAACATGTACTCAAATAAAAAGACAATACAAATTTCTTTAAATGTAAAATTACTTTCCACGTTAATATACTATCTTCATTGCCAATGAGATGTGACCTTTGAGTGCAACGATGAGAGACTTCATCACCCATTTTATGCGGACCTCAAGACTTCCGTTCATCCCTGCTCTGCCAATCTTTGTCTAGCTGTTTCGTCTTGGACTCTTGTCCGTCGAACTCTGACTTAACAATCGTCTCTGGACTTAGATTTCTGCATAGAACTTGTTCTGGTCCTGTAATTGTTTAGGGATTTCTCATGTGAATCCAGGAAAGCTGTTTCCTTTTGCCGTTTCTTTATTCGTTTCCACGAACCTCACATATAGTCCGTCTCCTAACTGAGACAACTATCTGGTCCCTTACTCTATAATGAAAACATACTTTATACAAATTCAGAATGTAGAGTTTGCCTACTCGATGAGACAAAACTCCCGTTTTATTGCCAAATCACGAGATAACATCTTACATGCTCTTCCCGGAATCTCGACCACTCTTTTTCCAAGTAAGATTGAAGACAAAAGAATTTTCCTAAAGTAAAACCTTTAATTTCTTACAGAGTTACGCCCATAAATCCAAATTAACCAATCGGAATAGACTGTTTCCTAAACCTGTTCCGTAGAATTTTTGTATTGACCAGACAACTAAACAACTAATCATGCCGTAATTAACATTACTTTGAACAATCATCTATAGCCAGCTGCCGCCCTTTAACCCATCGATTTTGGGAAAGGGTCTTATGTCATTCTCTTGTACCATAGCATCTGACTCGGTCATGTTAGGTCGGCTAGAACGAATTCCCTTTTGACGTTCAGAGATGAAATGAAAATAATCATCTAACTATCTCTAGCCCTTTCTACTTTAATTAAGTTGACTTTGATACACTTCCTTTAACCAAAGCTTCTAAGAGTTTTCAAAATTCGACACATCACACTTTTATAGCAACTTAAATTGAAAATAATAATAATAATAATAATAATAATAATAATAATAATAATAATAATAATATAAAAGACTTTATTTAGAGAAGGTAACTCAGTTAGTTACAGAACTAATCTACCTTGAGGCCTTCTATCTGTTATGTACAATATACAGTATACAGTATATACAACATGATGTCAAGAATCTGGCTTGACACTAAATAATTAAGTGATTTTAAAAGTCAAAGTATCAAGACTGGAACACATGCACAGGCATCTGTGACAACATAAACATATATAAAAAATAAAATATCATCCTGCATTGAAAAATTCAACTGTGAAAATGATGCAAAATTATAGAAAAGCAGGCAGTGTTTTATTGTAGTAGAACTGTTCAATTTTCTAAAGATTTCATCCATTTGAGACATTAATTATGAAAAGAAGAACTGTTAGGAGCCTGCGTTATGTCACTGGGAATGTTGTTCAATACCAGTGGACCAGTGTATTAAAAACTTTTTTTTAAAACAATTCCTTTTTTGGTCTTGGTATAATGTAATTTTTACTTTTTATGGACCTTAAATTTGGATTACCATTTTTGACTTCTCAAGAATAATTTAGCCTAGTTTGATCAAATTTAGTATAAATAATTTAGTATAAACATTTCTTAGCACAAGATTTATTCAGATTGTTTTAAGAGATGCTTACCTAAGAGTCTTTCTTAGCAACCAATAAAAAAATTTCAGTCTTTCAAGCCTGATCTGCCATTGTGGGATTTGCACCAAACTATGAACCAATCTCTGTACAAAAAAGAAGTAATGAACTAAACGTGGTGCAAATAACACAAACAATGCATTTTTTATGAATCTGACACAGCTGTATAAACCAGTCAGTTCTCCAAACTGCTCCTTGATTATTTGCTTTGAACATAAATAAATAAAATCCATGAAGTTTGATTTTCCAGTTACCTTTCTCATAATTCCCACCAAATTCCATATGTGACAAAACCAAGATTATCTGTAAATAGTTTTGCACTCCATGTATCCCATAATATTTCTCTGTTGAGAATAAGGTCAGGATGGTACTAAGTTGTAATAGCCTGCAGAAAAAATGAAACACAGTCAAGTAATCTATTGCAGTTACTGCTTTTTGTACAGCAGTTAACATTTCTTGTAGTCTATACTATTTGTGTAAGTCACATGATGTGCCATGGACATAGCACCATTTGCATAAAAGATTTCCCATAACAATTGTGTACATTCTGATATATAAGTTCCAGAAATTTCATGATGCATTGATCCATAAGTCCTTTTATTGGAATGCTTTTGAAACGCATATCATCCAAGTCCATTTGAAAAACATTCAAGTTTGTCATTTGATATTCTGTGTATGATCCAAACCTTCAGATCCTCAGTGCCATTTGGTGTTTAATATTTTCAAATATTGTAACCAAAGTAGTCAAGCCATGGAGAATAATAGCTTTCTGCTGTTATTACATCTTTTTGATTTCATGTGACCTGTATGTTACATTGGTTCCTTGATTGCTTGAAGACCACTGCCATGTTGTGTTACTGCTGTTGTCTGACACCTCATAGCTTGCCCTACCTTGTGCCAACATGCACAAGCAACATGAAGCTTGTGGTGATGGTTGGGTCAATAGTTTGTTTGGTATAGCAGTAAAGTTGGTGCTATAGGAAAGTCCCACATCTGCCTTTTCATCATGAAGCCTTGGAACCTTTGCTAAATTGGGAATATATTCTATGTTTTCATGACAACTATAATAAGGGGAACCATATTTTATTTTAGAATTTCAGCTATTAATCCATTACATACAGTCCCTTCTTTATTTTGCTCTTTAACCAGAGGCCATCTTTGATTGTAGTTACTCTGGTTCTCCAGATGTAAACAGAAGTTGACTCACAGCCTTGTAGTGTCAGAAAATACTGAATACATGTGTTTTGATGAGTTAATAATGCAGAGTTCCAGCTAGTTTTCTTCCATGAATATAACAAGTAGTCTTATCTTTTAATGAATATGGAAGCAGAAGTACTGAACAAAGACACTGTTAATTTGCGAACCAGTCTTTATTGACCAGTCATGTGACTAATCTTAATGGGGAGGGGGTTAAAGGGATGGAAGGTGACCAAAACATTTTGCATGTCTTGCACTTTACTTCTTTCACAATTTAATTCTTTCTGCATTTTGTGTATACTCATCTCTATAATCACATTATCATCTAAAAGTATTTCCCAGCAATACTTTATAATTGACCTTGGCTCCATGAGCATAACAGTTTACTGTATATACTTGCTTATAAGACGAATCTAGCTGCAAATTGCACTGACCCATATATGTAATCATATAATAAGCAGGCAGATCTGGGTTTGTGCATTTTGTTATGAGTAATCAGTAGAACAAACAACACAGACCCTGATCTGCAGACACATTATGTAATTGTAAGTCAGTCTTTGTAGCTGGACTCCACTTATAAGCAAGAATATATGGTGTTTAGAATAATATAAATCACAAAATATTACCAGTATAAAGTTTTGTGAATTCAGCAAGTGACCTAATTTTCAATTTAAATTTTACTTACATCAAAATTTTGTGATGAAGAGATCATATGCATTAGAAGTTACCATTGTGCATATGCAATGTTTTCCCAGTGGCTGTAGATGAATGAATAAATGTTGTTTTTAAACCTAAAAATGTTATGAGATTGTCAGTATGTTGTCTGTCCATCCATTGGCACAGATTTATTATTGCTACCACTCCAAAACTTTTTGCAGGATTACCATCAAACTTCATGTACACATTCGACCCATGACACTGAAATTTACATTTTTCAAACCTTTACTTTTAGTTAGCACCATACAGCCACTATTGTGCTGATGTGCCATACTGTACCACTGCATATGTATATAGCTAAATAAAAATTGTGCTGCTCAGATGATGTCACAATGACCATCTTGAAAATCTTGGTACTCCTTCAGAATCGAGTCATACCAGCAATGTTTTATATTTTTGTTTGAAAGACCTTATATGGTGTCTAGTTCATCCTAATTGAAAACGAAGCCAATCAGGCAATCATTGCAGCTGATGTGGCAGTCATGATTAAAATCTTGCTGTTGTTGTTCCTCCTGAATGGAAAGTCATATTTTTACCAGAAGATTGCTTATAATGTTTAGGTGGTCTGAATAAAGACAATGCTGTTTGGACATCCTGTATGGCAGACATAGTGGCCATGTTGAATATTATCTCTTCTCTTCATAAACCGATTGTCATATCAACTCCTTCTCAACAGAAAGTCACAACAACATGGTTTTTCACCACTTACACTGTCTGGTGGGACAAATAAAAATGCAGCCACTTGGACATCCAATGTGACCACACAGAGACCATTTTGAAAAACTTGTAGTTGCTTTTTTTTCTCAAAATAGGTGGTCATATCGGCATGGGGTTGTTATTAAAAGACATTTTATGATGTTCAGTTGGTTGTAATTGAAATTGATGCTAGTGTGACCTCCAATATGGTCATCACAGTGATCATGCAGAACTTATAGAAGAATGATTATATATAAGTTATATATAAGCATATATAAGCAGCACTGTTGAGGAAGAAAAGTTTGCCAAAATTTGGCATAAATGAAATATATTAAGATGGATCTGCACATGTTGTTATGTGGTAAAACTTTAGGTGATGGAATAATGACCTTGAAGTGGAGCAAGGTCAGAGGCACATTCAGACTGTTTAATTACAGTCCATTGCTGTTTGTTGATAGGTCAGTTATCCAGGACACTTGAATATACTTTTTGTTTACAGGTTTTTTCACTAAATCATTATATGTTAGCATCATAAAGTTTCAAATTTCAGTCCATGCAACATGGACAATTAATTTTAATTATGCCTGAATCTTAATAATCTGCTATGGCTTAACTCATAATTTTGTCTAAAAAATCTGTTTTTTGTTCTAAAATTTTGAGATTTACAGTAGTTCTAGTTTGTCCAATTCAGATATAATTATTAAAGTCTGAGGAAATAATGTAGAATTATGAATTTGTCATATGAGAAAATTCACAACTTTTTGTATTAATTTGGATTTAATCACTGATTCTGAAGCAACAAAAAAAAATCAACACAAAACAACATAATATAGTAATGATTATTTAAAACATTTCACAAGGGATTGTTTTAGAATATTACAACCTAGAAACATTGTATTCAAAATTCATCATTTATTTTTTCAAAATGTTTATGTACTTGTCCATGTTGATGATATTGAACAGACATGCTTCTGGCAATCAATAATTTTACAAACAGTATCTAAAAACTGTTGGCATCAAAGATGCATGCAACAGTGTCCCTATCAAAATAAAATTAACCCATGAAATCAACAGTGTCCCAATCAAGATAAACATAACCCATAAAATCAACAGTATCCCTATCAAAATTAACATAACATAATCCATGAAATCAACACAGTGTCCTTATCAAAATTAACATAACCCAAGAAATCAACATCCTTATTATCAGAAGCAAGTAGATGTAGCATGCACCATAGTGACAGAGTATTTCTGTGACTGGTAATAAAATCAGTTTGCTCACAAAACTTTGCCTTAAAACAACCATTTGCAACACAATTTGTGGAACCATTACTCCATGCATGCTAAATCTTATTTATTGGCACAAATACATTTATTTCATGCAAAATTTTTATGAATCCCAACGTTTATTCCATGTATTATTTGCATCTTTGTTTCTAAGTAAAAACATTTGTTCTCAACTTTTTCTAACTACTAAGTTTAGCCTTTTTCAGAAAAGTCATAAATTTAAATTAAAATGAACATGAATCAATTTACTTAAAGTTCTACTCAGTTAATCAACATGCTGGTTGAGAATGATAACTAAAGGATGATTCTAGATTATTTTTTTTCAGAAGAGTAAAAAACCTAAAAATTTATTTTCAGGCTTTAAAGCAGCAAATTGACTCTAAAGAACCAATTATGAATGACATTTGATTATCATGCTTTTGTTACCTGGTACCTTTGATAGTATGCCTTTCATATTTAAACAACTGCCATTTCTTGTGTGCATCAGGTGTTAAATTATTTTAATTGAGATGATATTTTGGGGGGGGCCACAGATCAAACTCAATAACCAATTAAATGTTGTGACAAAAGAATAGTTTTAACAAAGTTTTTGGAATACATTGTAATTAGGAATTTAGCAGAGAAAATTAAACTTGTACTTTGACATGAAAAACATTAAAAGCAATGTTTAAAACTTCACCATTGTTTCCGTGATGTTACACAGGGCTTGTTAAGTTAATGAACCATTCACAAAACATCTTAGAATCTTAGGAAAATGTAATACAGATAGCAAACAGGTTTGCTGCATCCAGGTTTTTTTTCCTTTAATGACAAGGACTTTGTAGTATTACCCTAGATCTTCCTGCTTGAAAAGTCGACATGCTGCATATGCAAAACTCATTATGCATAATGTCTGCCTTTTATGTTCTAGGCCATGGAGGAACTGTCTAGGATGCTGAGTGTGAAAAAAGAGCTGCTAGAATCTTCAGTCCAAGAGAACAAATGTGATGACCTTTCAGCCATGTTCAACATGTTACTAGATTTTAAAAGACAGGAAAAAGGTACATTGATTGTGTTTAATGGCATTCCAAAAGGAAACTTAGCAAAGCTGGCACATATTCAAAAAAGAGCATTTGGGAAATATCAATTCAGAAAGAAAGCGAAGAAAATTTAGCTGGTAAATTTAAAATATTAACTATTAAAGACCGAATCCATTTGAAAAAAGCTAAATTAATGTACAGGATATCCAGTAATAGTGCTCCTGTATAATATATACTAGCACTATTCCAGTATAGGCTACCTGGCAATACACCCCACCTGCAATTCATTTCTACAGAAAAGTATAAAATTCACAAACTAAATAAGGAATTATTTTTAAAACATTTCCAATACTCTGGAACTTTGCTCTGGAACAGGAACAGTATTCAAGTTGAGATTAAAAATGCTCACACTTTTTCCTACTTCCAAACCTAATATATCTAGTGGTTTTAGAGATACAGCTAAACTAAATAAATTCCTTTGTATGAGGGCCTCAAGGTAGATTACTTCTGAGGTAATTGTGTTATTATTATTATTATTATTATTATTATTATTATTATTATTATTATTATTATTATTATTATTATTATTATTTTTATTTTTATTATTATTATTGATATATCTTGAGAGGTAAGTGATCATTTACCCATGACATCAGGTTTTACCACAGTAGTGTTCTAGCCATATCTAGTTCATGATCAAAAGTAATGACAAAAAATTTTGTACTGTACTGACATGAACCATGTGAATATATTAACTAAAACATGTCATGAAATATTTTTCTTGCAAGATTTATTCTGTTAGAGTTTATAGTGAAAATCAGCACTTAAAACAATGTTAAGAGAGAAGAAACAGACTTATGGATTCCTGGAAATTCTTTTGGCCAGTAAAGCATCAATCCCTTTCACAGCAAAATAAAATATAATAAAAAGGTACCCCTTTCCCCACATCAGAAACTAACTTGAACAACCTTCAGTGTCCAGGAACATGACAGCATTACTTAAGGTATTTCCCCAAGATGAGCATAGTCTTCATGAGCTAGAAAAAAGCAGTTGTGCTGCCCCAAAATGAACCTTATATAATTCTCTCTAAATCTAAGTCTTGAAGCTATATATATTGCTCATTGTTATAACAGCTTGGAAACTCCACTTCTCTGCTCCTACTTATAATTGGAATCTACTTATAATTGGAATCTACTTATAATTGGAATCCTACTTTTGATAATAATCCTACTTATAATTAGAATCTACTTATAATTGGAATCTACTTATAATTGGAATACTACTTATAGTTAGAATCTACTTATAATTGAAATCTACTTATAATGGAATCCTACTTATAATTGGAATCCTACTTATAATTAGAATCTACTTATAATTGGAATCTACATATAATTAGAATCCTACTTATAATTGAAATCTACATATAATTGGAATCTACTTATAATTGGAATCCTACTTATAATTAGAATCTACTTATAATTGGAATCCTACTTATAATTAGAATCTACTTATAATTGGAATCTACTTATAATTGGGATCTACATATAATTGGAATCCTATTTATAATTGGATTCCTACTTATAGTTGGAATCTACTTATAATTGGAATCTACTTATAATTGGAATACTACTTATAGTTAGGATCTACTTATAATTAAAATCTACTTATAATGGAATCCTACTTATAATTGGAATCCTACTTATAATTGGAATCTACTTATAATTAGAACCTACTTATAATTGAAATCTACTTGTAATTGGAATTCTACTTCTAATTGTAATCTACATATAATTGGAATCTACTTATAATTGGAATAATACTTATTATTGGAATCTACTTACAATTGGAATCCTACTTATAATTAGAATCTACTTATAATTGGAATCTACTTATAATTGGAATCTACTTATAATTGGAATTCTACTTATAATTGAAATCTTGTTATAATTGGAATCTACATATAATTGGAATGCTACTTATAATTGGATTCCTATGTATAGTTGGAATCTACTTATAATTGGAATCCTACTTATGATTGGAATCCTACTTATAATTAGAATCTACTTATAATTGGAATCTACTTATAATGGAATCCTACTTATAATTGGAATCTACTTATAATTAGAATCCTACTTAGAATTGGAATCTACTTATGATTGGAATCCTACTTATAATTAGAATCTATTTATAATTTGAATCCTACTTATAATTGGGATCTACATATAATTGGAATCCTAGTTATAATTAGAATCTACTTATAATTGGAATCTATTTATAATTGGGATCTACATATAATTGGAATCCTACTTATAATTAGAATCTACTTATAATTGGAATCTGCTTATAATTGGAATCTACTTAAAATTGGAATACTACTTATAGTTAGAATCTACTTATGATTAAAATCTACTTATAATGGAATCCTACTTATAATTGGAATCCTACTTATTGGAATCTACTTATAATTAGAACCTACTTATAATTAAAATCTACTTGTAATTGGAATTCTACTTCTAATTGTAATCTTCATATAATTGGAATCTACTTATAATTGGAATCCTATTTATGATTGGAATCCTACTTATAATTAGAATCTACTTATAATTGAAATCTACATAAAATTGGAATCTAGTTATAATTGGAATTTACCTATAATTGGAATCTACATATAATTAGAATCTTGTTATAATTGGAATCTACATAGAATTGGAATCCTACTTATAATTGGATTCCTATTTATAGTTGGAATCTACTTATTATTGAAATCCTACTTATGATTGGAATCCTACTTATAATTAGAATCAACTTATAATTGGAATCTACTTATAATTGGAATTCTACTTTTAGTTAGAATCTACTTACAATTGAAATCTACTTATAATGGAATCCTACTTATAATTGGAATCCTACATATAATTGGAATCCTACTTATAATTGGAATCTACTTATGATTGGAATCCTACTTATAATTAGAATCTATTATAATTTGAATCATACTTATAATTGGAATCCTACTAATAGTTGGAATCTACTTATAATTGGAATCCTACTTATAATTGGAATCCTATTTATGATTGGAATCCTACTTATAATTGGAATCCTATTTATGATTGGAAAATAACT
The DNA here is from genome assembly GCA_016746295.1 of Potamilus streckersoni. NCBI lineage: Eukaryota > Metazoa > Mollusca > Bivalvia > Unionida > Unionidae > Potamilus > Potamilus streckersoni. The sequence continues at coordinate 647,911 of JAEAOA010000712.1, forward strand.
TATAATTGGAAAATAACTTATAATTGGAATCAACGTATAATTTTAATCCTATTTATAATTGGAATCTACTTATAATTGGAATTCTACTTATAATTGGAATCTACTTATAATTGGAATCTACATATAATTGGAATCCTACTTATAATTGGACTCCTACATATAGTTGGAATCTACTTACAATTGGAATCCTACTTATGATTGGAATCATACTTATAATTGGAATCTACTTATAATTGGAATCTACATATAATTGGAATCCTACTTATAATTAGAATCTACTTAAATTTGGAATCTACTTAAAAAATGGAATCCTACTTATAACTAGAATCCTACTTATTATTAGAATCTACTTATGATTGTAATCCTACTTATGATTGGAATCCTACTTATAATTAGAATCTATTTATAATTGGAATCTACTTATAATTAGAATCTACTTATAATTGGAATTCAACTTATAATTGGAATCTTGTTATAATTTTGGATCTACATATAATTGGAATCCTACTTATAATTGGATTTCTATGTATAGTTGGAATCTACTTATAATTGGAATACTACTTATAGTTAGAATCTACTTATAATTGAAATCTACTTATAGTGGAATCCTACTTATAGTTGGAATCTACTTATAATTGGAATCCTACTTATAATTGGAATCTACTTATGATTGAAATCCTACTTATGATTGGAATCCTACTTATAAGTAGAATCTATTTATAATTTGAATCCTACTAATAATTGGAATCCTACTTATAATTGGAATCTACTTATAATTGGAATCAACATATAATTTTAATCCTACTTATAATTGGAATCTACTTATAATTGGAATCTACTTATCATTGGAATGTACATATAATTGGAATCTACATATAATTGGAATCCTACTTATAATTGGACTCCTACATATAGTTAGAATCTACTTATAATTGGAATCCTGCTTATGATTGGAATTATACTTATAATTGGAATCTACTTATAATTGGAATCTATATATAATTGGAATCCTACTTATAATTAGAATCTACTTATAATTAGAATCTACTTATAACTGGAATCCTACTTATAGTTGGAATCCTACTTATAGTTAAATTCTACTTATAATTGTAATCCTACTTATAATTAGAATCTAATTATGATTGGAATCCTACTTATAATTGTAATCCTAATTATAATTGGAATCTACTTATAACTGAAATCCAACTTATAGTTGGAGACCAAGGAAGGATTAGTCACATTTTTAAGTTGGAAGTGGCCTGTAGGGCATAAGATGACTGTAATTGATGCAGGAGGAGTAAAAGTTCCAAGTCATTTGCCGAGCAGGACAATTAGCTAACTGAAATTTTTCAAGCCATAGGTTTTCATTTTTTACCATAAGCTTGGATGTCAGACTGTGGGTCTTTTTTAGCTTTGTAATAGAGCAGATGCTGAAAAATTATATACTACTTGAATGAAAGTTTTTCTGCAGTTTTCCATTTTCCAGTGTCACAGTACTCTGTTCTATATGTGGATCATTAATGTAGAAATCACAGGTGCATTAAATATTTCCTTGATAACTTTAAAATTTCTGGAAATTTTTAGGTCTGTTTGATTTTGACTACACAACTAAGCATGATAAGAAATCAGACCACAGAGGGCCACGACCTAGAAAGAGCAAGTCCCAGTCCAAGGCAAAAGGCAAGTTACTACCACCTTTACAAAAATTTTAACTATATTTTATGATCATATTTGTAGTTTCTATCATATTATGTTAGAATTTGGTTACTTTGAAATTACTAGAACTTAAACTTTTGGAACTATTGTTTTACTGGTCATAGACTAGAGTAAACAATGGAAAGACCTGTTGTCCATCACTCTCTCTCTGTACTTCTAAACTACTTACAGTATTACCAAGAAGCATGGCATGCAAATTTATCCCAAAGACTGTTTGCCCCTTAATGATAATGGTGCTTGTCAGACACCCAGTAAGTCCACCACAATGACCATCTTGAAATACTGTCACTATTCTTCCTGATAGGTATATCAATGTGGGATTTTCACTAAAAGACTTCTTTTGCTGTCTGAGTTGTTTTAAAATGAAAATGGTGCTGATTTGACCTCCAGTATCGCTAGCATGATGGCCATCTTTAAACCCTTGCTATTGTTGCTCATTCTGGGTAGATGGTCATATCATCATGGGATTTTCACCTAAGACTTCTAAATGAAAATGGTGCCACACCAACATCCAAAATGGTATCTACTATGCAAAATTGTGTTATAACTTCTTCTGTTAAATGGATTTTCAGCACAAGATTTTGATATGGTGTCTGGCAGGTTCTAAATGAAAATTATGTCAATTTTTTTATCAAAAACTAACTTGACAAAATTGTTATCACTTCTTGTTATAATTGGACTCTCATATCAGTATGGGGTTTTCACCAAAAAAAACTTCTTTGGATATCTAGTTGGTTCTAAATGAAAATTTTGGTGATCTTACAGCCAGTATAGACACCATGTTGGCCATTATGAAAATGTTATAATGAGAGAATATAGGAGATGTTTTCATCTCCACGTTAAAAAAGATCTTCGATTTCTGGAGATTCTTTTTGGCCAGCAGAGCAGTAGATGCATTTTTAGACTTTCTCACAAAAAGTTTAATTGTAGTTTATATACTGTAAATAGTTTAATTGTAGTTTATATACTGTAAATAGTTTAATTGTAGTTTATATACTGTAAATAGTTTAATTGTAGTTTTATATACTGTAAATAGTTTAATTGTAGTTTTATATACTGTAAATAGTTTAATTGTAGTTTTATATACTGTAAATAGTTTAATTGTAGTTTTATATACTGTAAATAGTTTAATTGTAGTTTTATATACTGTAAATAGTTTAATTGTAGTTTATATACTGTAAATAGTTTAATTGTAGTTTATATACTGTAAATAGTTTAATTGTAGTTTTATATACTGTAAATAGTTTAATTGTAGTTTTATATACTGTAAATAGTTTAATTGTAGTTTTATATACTGTAAATAGTTTAATTGTAGTTTTATATACAGTAAATAGTTTAATTGTAGTTTTATATACTGTAAATAGTTTAATTGTAGTTTTATATACTTTTAATTTTGGGATAACAATTATGCATGCTTTTTAAATAAAATAATCACATGTATGTGCACTTGTGAAAATTGCTTAGTTTTGTTGATGTAATGTGTTTAGAGCTGTCAAAGATTTAGAAAACTTCTACCAGATACCTGTCAATCTTAATGATCGAGTACCTGATCAAAGAGAAATTGTATTAAATGTGTACAGATCTGAAGATAAGTCTATGTTTTAAAAATTCACAGTATCACTATATATATCACTACCTAATGTCATCTGCTTCAAAGTCCAAGAATTCATCATTGACTGGCAAACAAAACATACTTTTCCAGTTGACTAACATTGCTGTTTACTCATTGCTGATCCCAGCATTCTTTTCCCACAGGTGCTTACTACATAATATATACTGCTCATTATAATATATATGTAATGTTTATTTAAAAAAAAACTGCATACCTACCCTAATTTAAAAACCAGTGCTCAAGGAAGCACATATATTTTTTCACATGATAAAGTTCTGAAATTCTATTGTCTTGTAAATTGTGATCGTATATAGTATTCTTATGCTATCTTGTTTATATGTACAGCACCACCCCACTGATTTTAAAAACAGAAGGCATTAATAACATAAAAATGCACAAAACTTGGTCATTTCATTCATTGAATTATGACATCTGACCTCATTGTCAATGCTGGGTCCCCACTTGTTGACATTTGGGATCAAAAGATTGCCATATTTGCTTTGGCCAGTCTGTGAATTAGTTCACCCTTTTTGAAGATCTGAAAAATTCTGTAAATTTTGGATTTACATCTATTGAACACTTTTATACAAGAATTCATTCTTTTATTCATTTAATTTGATTTAGAAATATTAAAAGTAGACATTGCAAATGTTGGATGTAGATAACACACTTTTAACTGAAATAGACTATTCTAGAAACCAGAAATACACAGTAAACAGTCAGTTTGCATGTTTACGTCTAGAGCTTTCGTTTGTGTTGAAACACCAATAATTTGACAGTGTTAGAGACCCCCTGTCAACAGTCAGGTTAGAAATTATCAGTGAATGAATTGAGTAAGTTTTATGCATTGTTTTATATCCATGATGCTTTTTGATTCTAAAATTGCTTGGGGGTAGGGTTTATGAAAACTATAGTCAGAGTAAATACCATGTGACTCCCTTTCCTTGGCCTCGCTGTCATATTTGGATGCTATTTAGAAATTTAGATTGGGTTCTGTAACACTATGATCCTATAGTTCATGAAATCTATTAAAGGTTGCAACTGAATATGTTAGTTGTGGCAAGATCAAATAACCAGTCCTCTATTACTTGCCACTGAACCACACTTACAACACAGTCATGTGGGAAAACAAGCTATGGATTAAGGTCAGTTATTTATTGGAAGAGTCACACCTCTGCTTGTTACAGAAAAAAAAATACACACATAATTGAGGCCCAGGCAAAAAGATGGTCAACTTGAAAACAGAGGCAAAAACTGGCAGAAACCTTGTATGGTAAACAGGTACCCTATGGCTCATTTTACTACCTGGGTATGTTTGAATGGGTGAGTACCTGGATATCCTTTGACAGTGTTAAATGTGTTAGAACAATCCCCACTAATTATCAACCTGCCAAGTCTATGAATTGTACTGTGCATGTGAATTTTTCAGACTTTATAAATCAGTTCCTTTCAAAGTCATTTAACTGAATCAGACACTATAGCCCAGTCACTCAGATATGATTTCAAAGTCATTTAATTTTTATCAAACACTATAGCCCAGTCACTCAGATATGATTTCAAAGTCATTTAATTTTTATCAAACACTATAGCCCAGTCACTCAGATATGATTTAAAAGTCATTTAATTTTATCAGACATTATAGCCCAGTCACTCAGATATGATTTCAAAGTCATTTAATTTTTATCAAATACTTTTGCACAGTCACTCATATATGATTTCAAAATCACTATAGCCCAGTTACTCAAATTTGCTTTGAAAGTCAGTGTAATTTTTATGAAACACTATAGCCCAGGCACTCAGATATGATTTCAAAGTCATTTAATTGTTATCAGACACTATAGCCGAGTCACTCAAATATGATTTCATAGTCGTTTAATTATTATCAGACACTATAGCACAGTCAGACATGATTTAAAAGTCATTTAATTTTTATGAAACACTAGAGCCCAGTCACTCAGATATGATTTCAAAATCATCTAATTTTTATCAAACACTATATCCCAGTCACTCAGATATGATTTCAAAGTCATTTAATTTTTGACTGACACTATAGCCCAGTCACTCAGATATGATTTAAGTCATTTAATTTTTATCAAACACTATAGCCCAGTCACTCAGATATGATTTAGGCCATTTAATTTTTATCAAACACTATAGCCCAGTCACTCAGATATGATTTAGGCCATTTAATTTTTATCAAACACTATAGCCGAGTCACTTAGATATGATTTCAAAGTCATTTAATTTTTATCAAACACTATATCCCAGTCACTCAGATATGATATTTAAGGTTATTCATTTAGAAACTTTGAGGAGTGTTAAGTCATATGTGAAAGTGCATGTGTTGTCTATAGCAACATGCATTCCAGTGATGACAGCAATTAATTAAAACTTCCTTACAGTTATAGAATAGATATAATAAACTTTAATAGCAGATATATGATAGATAATTATTATGTTGCAAACAATGACATTTTGAAAATTTGCTCGTCAAAGAGAACTGAAATCAGATTACAGCTTGTATCCACTGGAGTACATTTTGTTGTTATTTACACTGATATATTTATTTTTATAATTCATAGGCACCATGTAGCCCTGCCTTGCTGCAAAAGAAAAAATAACTATGCTTGCATTTTTATCTATACATAGAAATATATTTTTGTCATTCATAGTCAAAAAACTTTCAATTTTCTTATTGTAGTTATAATAGATGAATATTATTAGTTTTATATGCCCACCATAATGCAGATTGTATCACAATTTATTTCCATCCAGTGTTTGTCCATCCATCTCATACCAATTACATTTCTGCACAATAATTCAAGTTACACATCATCTACAGCTACCAATCTTGGATTCTGACTTTCACTTTGGACAAGGAAGAATCCTGTATATTTCAAGGTCAAGGTCATTGATAGGAAAAGCCAAATTATATGGATTTTATTGACTTGCAGCAAAGAAAGCATAAAGGTCAAGGTCACTTGACTGAAAAGGAAAAATGGTTTCAGTACAGTAACGTGAGGTCACCACCATTAACAGTTGTAAAAATTGTTTGATACCTTACATGTTAAGTAAGAAAGGCTTGTTTATTTTAGGGTCAAAAGGTCAAATCAAGTTTCCTGACTGATAAAAGAAAAATTGTTTCTTTATAAAAACATTACTTCTACATCAAATAATTGGACCAGATCTTTGCCCCAGATCTTACACTTGGGGCAAAGGTAAAAGGAAAAATGGATTCAACCCAATGACAATTTGGACACACATAACAGACCTGAAACAATCTTTATTAATTGCTTACAAACAGAGAAGTCTGTTGACTCTGGAGTTGACATGACGTGGATCAAGTCCCAGCGAATGACATAAGAAAATGGTTTCTGGATAATAACTTTAAGTTCTGCATCACAGACTGGAACTAAACTTTATCATTGGCTTGTACTTGAGGATTAGAAGACAAATAATTGACTATAGGGTCAGAGGTCAGACTTTTACTGAAGGAAGAGCATGATTCATTTAAATGAAAGATCCTGTTATTGACCATTTTCTTTCACCAAAATTTGTGTGTGCCTTGTGGGGTTGAAAATCACTCTGACTGTAAGAAGAAAAATGGTTTTTGTATTAAACTTTATATCAGTAATGCATAGCTTGTTGCTGTTGTTTAGTGCATTATTTTCTGGATGGATAATACCCTTGACCGTAAGATGAGAATTCATCTTCTGACTTTCAGGAAAGATCTCAAGTCTTAACCATGACCCTGGCCAATGCACACTTATCCTCATTATTTTTCTGGTCACAACTATCATTACAAAGAGAAAATTTCTTGAGTCGTAAATTGAAAATTGAGCATTTTCATTATTTGTATCATTTTTACTGTGTGAAATACCATTAATTAAAGTTTTATTCCTGTTGAAATTGGCTCTCAGAATTTTAAGAACATTTTTTTAAATTATGATTTTATAATCTTGCGTTTAGGTTACTCCCTCACAGAGGTGTCAGTATGACAACTACTGTATTAAAGAATTATTTTATTACTTTTTCTGGCTAGTTATCCTTGATGAATATGTCTGCAGACTTGTATTGTTTTAGTATAGCAATAAATCAACAAATTCCATTTATCTGACTTTCGCTAATTTTACTACTCAAAGTGAGGTTGCAGACTAGTCCACCTTTCATTTATGTATGTTTAGTGATTAAGCAACCTTCATCTTTAAAAATAGGTTCAGGATAGTATTCCATATTATTATTGCTTTATTATTAGCATCTTAACAGTGGTTATTTTTTTTGGCTAATTTTTATCATCACCACTCTGATGTTGCAGACATCATTAGATAAAAAAAGGGAAAAAGCATAAACACTGCTGACTTAATTATAAGTAAAACAGGAGTTTGAGATTGTTTTAATTCATTTAATTGAAGACGCATTTTAATTAATTTAAAAGAGAGATGTTTTAATTATTTATATAGATGTTCTAATTCATTTAATAGAGATATGTTTTAACTCTTTTAATAGATGTTTTTAAATTTTTTTAATAAAACTATTTTAATGCATTTAAAAGAGATGTTTTAATTTTTTTATTAAACAAACATGTTTTAGTTCATTTAATAAAGATGTATTTAATTTTTCATTAGAAACAACATATTTTAATTCATTTAAAAGATATGTGTTTAATTTTTCATTAGAAAAAATATGTTTTAATTTTTAATAGAAACATGTTTTAATTTATTTAAAAAAAATAACAACTGAGATAAGGAAAGATTTTCCTGTATGTTACATAAGTGGAAGTTTTTATTCTCATTCTTTTTTCAGATTTTTCTCTTGCAGCAATTCCTAGGCAGAGTGTGGGGACAGCAAAAGGCCCATGGGATACCCACCCAACCTGCCTTGCTTGTACAAAATGTTAATGGATATATTGTTGTCCTTTTTCAGACAAGGTTTAAAAACAGATGTACTTGCAAAGGAAGGTAGAAAGTTCCTTCCTCTTCTTTCTCCAATTGCAAATGGAAGTTGAAAGCGTCTTCCTCTTCTTTTTTATATTGCAAAGGGAGGTAGAAAGGGCCTTCCTCTTCTTTCTCATATTGCAAAGGGAGGTAGAATTGTGTCTTCCTCTTCTTTCTTAGATTGCAAATGGAAGTTGAAAGCATCTTCCTCTTCTTTTTTATATTGCAAAGGGAGGTAGAAAGTGTTTTCCTCTTCTTTTTTATATTGCAAAGGGAGGTAGAAAGTGTCTTCCTCTTCTTTCTCAGATTGCAAAGGGAGGTAGAAAGTACCTTTTCTTTCTAAGATTGCAAAGGGAGGTAGAAAATGCCTTCCTCTTCTTTATCATATTGCAAAGGGAGGTAGTAAGCACCTTCCTCTTCTTTCTCAGGTTGTAAAGAAAGGTAGAAAGTACCTTCCTCTTCTTTCTCAGATTACAAACAAGGTAGAAAGTGCCTTCCTCTTCTTTCTCAGGTTGCAAAGGGAGGTAGAAATTACCTTTCTCTTCTTTTTCATATTAAAAAGGGAGGTAGAAAGTGCTATCCTCTTCTTTCTCAGATTTTTCTGCATTTATTTTTCTGTCATCAGGTCCTTCAGTGTTGCAGCACTGAGTTGGGGAAAGTCTCTTTAGAGACATGTAAAGCCTGTGTGGTCCCTCCCAAAGAAGGATATAAGGGGGCAGATAGCACCTTAGGGCAACTCACTATCTCCTACTTAGGAGAATGGCCAATAGAAATAATTTAGAATGCAGTACCAGACTTCAATGAAAGTTTACCGGTATTTGTAAGCCAGCACTTCTGCATATGTGTTGTCCTATCATAAGGTAGCTTTGTCACATTGAAGGATGCATGATTACCAGTTAAATTTCTTAGATTATTAGTCTAGCATTTATTTGCATATGATATCTGCAAGAGTTGTATAAGTAGGGGCATTTTTAGAGACTCTATTCCTCGCTCGCAGCGTGTTCCTCTTCTGTCACTTTCCATATGTGCCAGACTTAATATTTTTTTAGAAGTTTGGTAAAATGTCACAGATGGTGGGTGGGTTTTCTGTTATAAAAGGAGGATACTGACTTAGGTTTTGAGATGTTTGTCCTCAAGTAAGGTCTCCATGAATTTCCATATAGTTGAATCTGTACAATTAAAGGCAGAGGTTTATTCCTTGAACCAGAAGGGTGGAGTTGAGGTGGAGTTCAACAACCAACCTCCAGCCTTCCACTCCTGAATTTTCATGGTACCATAAATTTAATTATTAAACCTTTCCTCCTCAAGCAAGTTTCTGCATGACCTTGTAAGATGGAGACCACAGTCAGAAACATCATGAGGCCCAGCAACTGGGTGGTATCCATCGACCTTCAGGATGTGTACTTTCACATCTCCATCTTTCATCCTCGCAGGAAATACCTCCAATTTTAATTGGATGAGATTTTCCAGTTTTATGCATTGCCATTCATACTCATCTCCAGATACATGTAGAACTTTTACCCTGGTCAAGGTCAGGAGGATCCCAATCCTCTTGTAATTTGATGATTGGTTGATCCACAATGGCCAGCTAGAGTCATTCAGACAAGACAAATCATGCTGTTGGACCATAGTGACCATGCTGGGTCTTTTACCCAGTCTTGGGACAGAGTAGACAAGATTATGACCCGGTTGGAGGTGCTGCAGGCCAAAATAACATTCATCTGTTTCAATCTCTTCTAAGGATCTTGAACATTGCATATGACTTGGTTTCCCAGTGAAGATTCCATTCCCGCAGTTTCTCCTTCTAGCAAACTAGAAGCACTGGACTCTCTGATCACTTAGATTTCTCTAGGTCTGGATTCCACTGTCATAATTGAATCGGTTGAATCAGAATAAGTGTTTTGCAAGAATCCCCTTCTGGGTGAGGAACTTAAAAGGAGCAAAAAAGATCTTGTTTTTGAGAATTCATGGTACTTGGAAGAGTCTGCGATCCAATTTACAGCTGTTTAGATGTACATCAATAAAATAAAACGACTACACATCAAGGAACACATGCTCTGTCTGTTTGCAACCTTTCTCACTGGGCAACTACAGTGGGGATTATCCTATGAGTTCACCACATTCCTGATAAAAACTAATTTGATGAAATATCTGTCCAGGATGAGCAAAATAGTCCTTGTGGAGTGTTTACTGCACTAAACGCTTGCAAATTCCCAGTTCAGACATTTGCAGTGCATGCTTTCAGCCTGAAGTGGAATTGTCTGCATGTTTAATCCTTTCGGCTCTTAGGATAATTCCTCAGGTACTTCAAAAAAGTGATGACATTCCCTGCTTAACTCATTTTCATAGCCGCTATGTGGCCTCAAATCCTGTGGTTCAATGATCTTGACCTGCTGGTAGATGAGCTCAGGACATTACCCAAGAAGAGGGATCTTGTGATGCAGTATAGGGGCTGCCTCTCTTCCACAACAGCCTACAGATTCCCATCCCAAGCAATCTCTCATCTAGGACACCTTTCCAGGCAAAGTTGCTAAATGCATCAACTATGTCCAGGAGGCAATTTACATTCAGTACCTATGATGCCAAGTGGAGATTGGTGCAGTATGAAATGTGTTAATCCAGGCTGTCCCTCACTGAGTACAGATATTGATTTCTTCTCTTCATTTTTGAAGACAGACAGTGCTTCTATTATACCTTAAAGAGCTTTAAGGCAGCTTGATCCAGCATGCTCAAATGTTTGAAAGGCCTGGCCATAGGTGTGAACTTGAACATATCTGACCTGATCAAGTATTTTAGATTGAAAACATTGGTGTCCCACTCACTAATGCCTACATGGAGTATTTTGTGAGTCCTTTGGTCTATAAGTACCCTACCTCACTCCTCTATGAACCTTTAGGGAGCCAGACTCTCAAGACTTTTGTGTTCCTTTCTGTAGCACTCATGAGATGAAAGAGCAAGCTTAATATCCTATCCATAGTACATGGAAGTTTGCATTTCAGTGGTAATTATGAGTCATTTCTTCCTTTTTACAAACAGTTTGTGTTTTATTTAAGCAATAAATCCATCTTCCATCAGTTGTTTCACTCCTGAATGAGATCCTTGACTTCATTGATTCTGTGCTAGTGATGATCAAGGTAGACTTTCATGCCCTTTTAGTTCCTTATGTTTATGTTTTGGCAGCTTTTAAAGGGAAATGAAAGGGTAGGAATCATCTTTTACTCTGTCTTAAAGGCTGAGCTGATATTTCAATATAGATTACCATAACGGTCAAGAGAGCTGATTAGTTCCCAGCTGAGAGGGTCTTTCTTTCATGGAGTTTTAGCCATTGCTACCTCATGGGCCTCTCTAACTAATTTAAGCCATTGCTACCTCATGGGCCTCTCTAACTCTTTCATCTGTGAATAATGTCATGAAAGTCATGTTTGGAAATCTCTCACAAGCTTCTCATCCTCCTACCTTTCCTTGTTGGCTTACCAAACTGAAGTCATATTTTTGCTGTGACCAATAAAGAGTAGATTAAGTGGCCCATGATCTGACAGTAGCCTACACTTTAACAGTAAGGGTGAGTATTCCTTCCTATTTTTCCTTACCAATTTTTGGCATTACCAGCCATCCACCAAACTGACAAATTCATGTACACAAGACCAGCATTACTGATTATCAAATATAGTTTGGAGGGATGAGGGAAGAATACTTGCCTATTGTTATCGCCAGATTCCCTCCTTCTGTCCTGCATTGATGATCTACTAATTTTAAAGCCATATTCTTATACAAACCAGAGCTAGTGTGCATGTGCCAGGGTTGAGATCGTTTTTGAAAATCACCCTACAGGAGGATGAATTATCATTATATTGATGAGGTTCTTTTTTTTCTGTAAAAGAGTAAGCTACACAATAGTAACAGGTATGTACATTTATTATATCATTAAAATTAGTTTTACACCCCACCCATCCCTAAAAATGTATATTTCTAAACCATATACCTTGACCAATGTTTGTGGAGAGCTTGTACTTGATGTTTGAAGAGGCCCATAAATTTTAGAGTCAGAAGGTCAAAGGTCAGGGTCATTGTGGCTCAAAAGAAAAATTGAATTTGCATTTTTTGTAAAAAAGTTAGATTATGGGATCTAAAGGTCAGAGGTCATGGAATGGCAAAAATAATGTTTTCTGCACATTAAGTTTTACTTCAAAACTGATCATGAATAAGCTAGTCCATACCCTACTAGTCTCCTGTAGAGGACCATTAAACATTGAGTAGTGTATAGTATGTCATTCTCTGATTGTTTTATACTTGTTGTATGAATGTATAGTATGTCATTCTCTGATTGTTTTATACTAGTTGTATGAATGTATGGATTGTACACAAGAGCTTGACATATATATCTTGTATTTTTTTTTTCTAGAGGCTTGTAAAGGGATCTTTAATTTTATACCAGAAACAGATTGATTAATACAATTTATCATGTGGAATTCGAAATTGTATTTATTTTTATTAATATAATATGTAAACTAGTTTGACATCTGACAGGTCTTTAAAGGTCAGATAGCTTGTATTGCATGTTCAGGTGAAGTACAGAAGGTAAAACCAATAAGTTTAATTTCCATCAGTTAATGTTTATTATTGTTAGCTCATATTATTTTTATGAATAACTTTAATACTTTATAAATACTATTATATGATATTGAAGCCTAGAGATAAATATGATCCAACTGTACTACAATATCTACATAAAAAAATTTCAAACTTTATTCAATTCCATTTCTGTCTTAAGTCATCTTAATTTGTGAATTATGTCAGCTATGAGTATATATATTTGTCACAAAATATTGCATGAAATGTGACTGAAGGGTGAAAGATATAGTATTTTAGTTGCATTCATTTTTTTTCTGGTTAAAATTTTAATGCATGGATAAATTATATGTGAAAAAGATATACAAAAAAGTTAATGCTTAGACACAAAAATATATGTGAAAAAGATATATGACAAAGTTAATGCATAGACACAATATATGGGAAAAAGATATATGACAAAGTTAACGCATAGACACAATATAAGTAAAACAGCTATATAACAAAGTTAATGCATAGACAATATATGGGAAAAAGATATATGACAAAGTTAATGCATAGACACAATATAAGTAAAACAGATATATAACAAAGTTAATGCATAGACACAATATATGTGAAAAATATATATGATAAAGTTAATTCTTAGGCACAATATAAGTAAAACAGATATATGACAAAGTTAATGCATAGACACAATATATGGGAAAAAGATATATGACAAAGTTTTTGCTTAGACACAATATAAGTAAAACATATATGACAAAGTTAATGCATAGACACAATATATGTGAAAAATATATATGATAAAGTTAATGCATAGACACAATATAAGTAAAACATATATGACAAAGTTATTGCATAGACACAATATATGTGAAAAATATATATGATAAAGTTAATGCTTAGGCACAAGATAAGTAAAACATATATGACAAAGTTAATGCATAGACACAATATATATGAAAAAAATATAGTTTCATTTACTTTGATACATAAAAAATCTTTGCAATCTTTCTTTCTATATCTGGTTCAAAATACAAGGTCAGTAGGAAATTCCAACAGTGTGTGCTATAGTTATATTCCTACATCAGCAACACTTAAATCTATGCATTGAATAAAAAGGAAATTGATGTTCACTCCAAAATAAATAAAACATTTTAAGCACAGTATTTTCAGGCGCCAACATTGCAAACATTCAATATATCTCTTGTTTATGTATTTGGTGAAAGGTTCTCTTTTATACTCCAACAGCATGTATTGAGATGACTCAAACTAGCCATATTGCATCCATTAATATTGGTAATGAGAACCTCATCAAGGAAAGTGTCTCAAAGCCCTCCAATTCTCACATCTTCCCCTATTATGTTTTTGAGGAGTTAGTCCAAGGTAAATTGTGGAGCATGTCAATTGGCATGTGGATCGGAAAATGTTGCAGCATCCTAGGTTCATTGATAACGAGTCATTGTCCAAGTCCAGACAGTACACTTTTGCTGACTATTCCAGATTTCTGTTGCCATAGTGATACACCATATTACAATATTTTTCACTACATCTGATTTTGTTCTTTGGTCCTTCTGTGTTCTTCTGAACATATATTAGTTATTTATATGGTTATATTTCTATGGCAACAGGTCAACATATGTCATGTGATTCAGTGTAAATTGATAGGCATGACTTTTGTGTATCATTGTTAGAGGAATAGAGAATGTTATCTATGAAGTAATGTTTTTGTCATCATATTGTACCATTTGGATTGCATAAAACAAAATTATTTTGCAGCCTTTATCATCAACAATCAATTGTATTTCCATGGCCTTGGCCTCTTAAGAATGATCATGTTCCTTGTTTAATCATGGTTTTTTTTTCATTTTGTCACATTTTTATATCATATCTTTGATGCAGTAGCTCAGTTGGTAAAGCACTGATCTTGTAATCCAGATGTTATGGGTTCAATACTGACTTAGGTCCAGGTTGTTTGTTACAATGCATTCTTGGAAAAAGCACTTAGATCCCATTTATATGATATGATATAGCCAATGTGTTAAACTGAAGACAAAAAAAAAAACAGCCCTGAAAAAATGTTATATTGAGAATCATGTAACATTATCACACATAATAACTTTCACAATATTTACAGGAACTAGAATTTTTGGGGTTGGTAAATTTTTATATAGCATAAAAGTTGTAGACTGCCAAAATATATGTAATTTCTTCACATGGTTCTGTGATGTGTCATGAACTCACAATTTCAAAATGTAACTTCTGCAGAAAAACTTCAACAGAATTAGACCAAATTTGACAGGAAACGTTTTGAGGTGATGCTTTATAAAATTTGTTCATATGATGCTCATCTTCCATCAAATGTGGCCATCATAAATACAAAAATTAGAAAAAGCATGAACTGATGACTTGTCAAAAAAATAAACACTGAACTGGAACTTGACAAAATTTGGTAGAAAGCATCCTGGTATGAAATCTTTAAAATTTGTTCAATTTATATGAGTCTGCCATCAAATATGTCCACCATTTGTAAAAATAAAAAAAAAAAACTTTTTATGCCAACTCAGTAACTGCTCTCAACAGAATATGACCAAAATTGGTCAGGAATCATCCTGAAATAAAGGTCTTTCATATTTGTTGAAATAGTTCCAATCCACTATTAAATAATATGACCATTGCTAAAATTTAGAATGCCCTTAGATGACCTCTCAAAACTAACTTTAAAATTATTTAGCACATTTGACAGAAATTATATGTACATGAAGGTCTTTTAAATTTGTTCCAATGGTACCAATCAACCTTAAAATATGAACACTATTATATATATATATATATATATATATATATATATATATATATATATATATATATAGTAAAAAGTTGTCTGTCCTATGATAACTCTATATTAAACAAGAAACCACAACATATTTGTAGATAGATCAATCCAATGATAAGATCAGCAAAACTCCATTTATCACAACATTCATTTGGTGAACTTTCGGATGTTTTCATGACACATACTTAAGTGTCTGAATGCTGAAGAATGGTTAATGCCTAGATTGTTCATGGGGATTTGTTTTACGCTAGCAGTTCCAGAATCACCAGTGATGATATGAGGTTTCATTTTAAATTACAATAACAAATTTCACATACCACTCCGGTGACCTAGTGGTTAGAGTGTCCACCTCAGATGCGGGAAGTCGCAGGTTTGAACCCTAGATGAGTCATACCAAAGACTTTAAAAATGGTACTGAGAGCTGCCCTGCTTGGCGTTCAGCATTTGGAGGTTAGTGTTAGGACTTGTCGATCTGGTGTTAGGAAAATGTGACTGGGTGGGACATCATGCTAAATATCTGCAGCATGATGCCCATGTGCTAGACATCACTATAAACTGCCACACTGCGGACATCATAACAATAGGACTGAAAAATTGTTAAAGCAACATTAAAAATCTAAATCACACAGACAAACATACACACACACAAATTTGATGTAACAATTTCATTTTTTTCCTTCTTGACCATTGTGTTACAAAGCAAAATCATTGCCAGTGGCAAGTATAAATATTTCAGGGTTGGATTAATGACAAAAGGGATTCAGTATGAGAGGGAAGAAATTTGTGATAAAATGCAATTTTCATATATCTTGATATATTACAGCAGTATCTAAAGAACATTTTGTTAATGATTGATGGACTATTATATGAAATACAGTAGAACTTCGATTATCTGGCATCCAATTAACTGTCAGTCTATTAACTTGCAAGACATTGTATATCAAAATATTAAAACATGTACAAGTACATATGTAGATACATGTATTATGATTTGTTGATGCTCCTGCCTATTGTATAATACTTTTATTATACATATTCTGTTATCTTTCTATTCTCATATTTGTCAAGGTCTTGGTCCTGTATCCAGATGGATAATTGAAGTTCTACTGTACTGTAGGACTACTGATTGAAGGTCCAGTGAATTGAGAGCAAGATCCTTGATAAAAGTTTCCATAGTACAGCCAAACCAAATAATTGAACATAATTTTTGAGGAACCAAATTTGGCTAATAGCAGTACTTGGAAATTCTAGCACCAAATTTTAGTTCATGTAACAATTTGAACACATCTAATCTCAAAAATGATATAGTCATATGTGACCTGTGTTGGACCTAGGATGCTGAATAAGTACATGATGCCATGTGTTGTGTCGGAATTTGTCACATTTACCAATCACATAATTGTACCAATCACATTGTATGCATCCAATTTCAGGAAACCCACCCAGTTGAGAGAGTTGAACTTTATCCACATAAATTGCAGGGTTTTTGTCTTACCAATAATAATTATTTGTTAGTAATCTAACATGAAAATATTAAACAGCTTGTTAAGAACCTTTGTGATGATCTTCTTAAAAAATTTTTTTTTAATAAACACAACATTGAGACAGGTGGTAAAAAATGGAACATTGGTACAATTTAGAAAGTCTTTTGACCATATATTTTGCCCAAATTTTGTGACATATTTTTGGACAGATTTAAAATGAAACAGTTGTCACCAAAAGTCAGTTATAATGTGTCAAAGTCCATTGTCAACAATAAACACCATTTTGCTGATTGTAGATCCAAGTTAACTATTCAGACAGAGTAGAATTAAAATAATAAACATAGTAAGTACTTTACAGTAGTTAACTCAAAACTATCCAGATAAATCAGTATTTAAGTTATATTTGAATCTTTTATTTAATATATTACTGATACTCTTTCATGTACAAGAAAAATAATCAATGATAAAGTTTATAACTCTCTTGGTCATCATCATCATCAGACTCTCTTGGTAATGGGCTAGTGGCTTCCTCTAGTTTGTCGTCATCATCATCGTCATCATCATCATCATCATCACAGAATCTTCTCATACTTGGCTAATACCTTTCTCTAGGTCATCATCACCATCACAGAATCTTCAGGTAATTGACTATCGCCATTCTCTAGGTCATCATCATCATATGGAATATCTAGGTAATTGGCTACTGGCTTCCTCAACCTCATTATGACTTTATTTAAAGAGGGTAACTCAATTAGCTAAGAACTAATCTACCTTGAGGCCCTCATTCAAAGGAATTTATTTATTTTTGCTGCATCTCTGAAGCCACTGTATTTTACTGGGTTTGGAAAGAGGAAATAGAGTGGGCATTTCTAATCTCAACTGGAATACTATTCCAGAGCAAAGTTCCCGAGTATTGGAAACTTTTTTAAAATAATTCCTTATTTGGTTTGGGAATTTTGTAATGTTTGGTAGACATTGAGCGTAGGTGGGAAGTATTTCCAGGTAGCCTATATTTGAATAGTGATTGTAAATATTCAGGAGCACTATTATTGGCTATCCTGTACATTAATTTGGCTTTTCTTAAACAGATTCGGTCTTTAATAGGTAGTATTTTTAACTTACCAGCTAAATTTTCCTTGCTTTCTTTCTGGATTGATATTAACTCAAAAGCTCTTTTTTGGAGATATGCCAACTTTGCTAAGTTTTTATCATTTGAATTACCCCATACTGTATTACAGTAGTCTAAATAGGGTTTTATGTAACTGTTATAAAATAGTTTTCTGTGCTTTTCCGGGAGAAAGTGTCTTATCCTACTGAGAAGCCATAAACTTGAATTGACTTTTTTACTGATATGTTCAGTCCATGATAGGTTATTATCTACCAAAGCACCAAGTAGACTATCGTGACAGACCATTTGCAACCTTTTATCCTTCCATGTCAGACATAGTTCATCGCTATCAAGTTTTATTCTTTTTTCCGTGTTGAGATAAATAATATTTTAGTTTTACCTGTATTAACCACCATGCCATTGCATATGCACCAGTTTTTTGGTTTGTTTAAGGCATTCTGTAAAGAAATTTCAAGTTCTTGTTTTGTGTTTTGGATGTCTGACAATGTTGTGTCATCTGTATAGAGATCTGTAGATGATACTGAGTCCTATAGTACAAGTGGTAGGTCATTAATAAATAAAATAAACAGTAATGGACCCAGAACTGAACCTTGTGGTACTCCACATCTAATTGTTCCAGGTTCAAACAGAACATTATTAATATAAATATGTTGTGTTCTCTCACTTAAGTATGAAGTAAACCATTTAACTCTGCTTTCATCACATTGGTAGATTTTCAGTTTCTTCAAAAGGATTTCATGATCCACCATGTCAAAAGCTTTCATGAAATCTACAAATTCTACCTTGATCAAGTGCTTGAAGCCATTTATCAGTTAGGTAGATCAAGGCAGTCTCACATGAGTCTTTCTGTCTAAAGCCTGATTGATTAGGGTATAACAGAAAGTGTTTGGTTAAATATGGTATGAATGAATCATGGACATGCTTTTCAATCAATTTTGATAAGTTTGGTAGTATTGAGATTGGCCGGTAGTTATCAGCATCATCCTTAGGACCAGATTTGTGAATAGGAGTTACTTTTGCAGTTTTCATTATTTTGGGAACAGATGAGGATGCAGTACTTAAATTGATTATGGATGCTATGCTATCTACAATAGCAGAGGCAGAAGATTTAATGAGTCATGGACCAATCTGACCAAGTCCTGTAGCTTTTTTTAGTATCAAGTTAACTGAGATATTTCTTAACAAAGTTTTTTGAGACTGGTGGGATGAAGAAACATACCTCCTTAGAGATTTTGCTGCTGCAGAACTTTTTCAGTTCAAAAACGTTGTTTTCAATCACTGGTTCTTTTAACTTTGTAGTAATGTTGGTGAAAAAAAATCATTGAAAACATTTGCAATGTATGTCATTGTCATCAGTGACTATGGCGTCATTTACCAGAAGTGAGTGGATTTGATTTATCTGATCTTTGTGTGTTCCTCATTGCCATCATCATCACACAGAATCTCTTTGTAATTACTTAGTGCCTTTGTAATATCCAGGTTTAACAGTGGCACTGTTGGTGTCTTCATTCTGTACTGTCCGCATTTAGCAAAAGTAATGTTGGTAACTTATCACTTTCTAATGTCTACATTTAAAAATGGCATAGTTATCTTCACTTTCAGATGCCCATGTGTAACATCACCACTGTTGGTATCTGTTTTCTCTGTATCATGAATTCAGCCTTTTCTAAATATCATAATAAGTTTTCACCATTTTAAGTTTCTTCACTTTCTATTCTTTGCTTTATATTCTCACTTATAAGATGAATCCAACTGCAAACTGCACAGACCCTGATCTACCATCACATAATGTTACAGCAGATCTGGGTCTGTTCACTTTGTTAGGAGTAAGCAGTAGAACAAACATCACAGACTCTGATTGGCAGGCACATTATGCAATGGCAGTACATGATTCTTGTTTTGTTTTTACAGTTTTACATGACTAATAATTGAGTGTATGGTACTCTTCTTCCTTCCCCTCATCAAATGGCAAATTTCTTGGCTGACCAACAGCTGTCTGAGATGATTCAGTGATTGGATTTTTTTTTCATGTATGAGGCAAAACCACATTGCTAGTATTAAGCCACAACATTCTTGTTTGTAGCAGAATGTCCTGTGACAAGATTTTGCCAGTTTTATGTATAATTCACCAGATCGTGTTTTTAAAAAAGACATAAATGTCAGAGGTGTTGACTGTTCGATTATAAATAAATGTCAACCAAGTTTACATGTAGCTTACTTGAAAAAAGAAACAAAGATAATAGCCTGCATACATTTGTAAACTTTGTCACACTAGTTGAGATTTTTGGCTAAGAGTGGGAGTTGTCTGCATAAAGTCATTGGTTATGTACATTGAGTAAACTTGAGATGTGGAGCATGTCAGCTTGTTATTATTGACAATGCTTTCATTTAATCTGTGAAGAAATATGAATAATGACAATAGTTTCTTGGTCTGATGGTAGTCTTTTCAAACACTGGATTTTTAGTTCAGGTTAAACACCCTTTACTTTCAGTTCAGATTATTACATGCTTGCATTTAATTTGATTTGGTGTTTCATGCAAAGTGAATCAGGTTGGTTATATATTGTTAAGGCAATTGGAATAAAGTGATTGTCCAATAAATACATAACAGTAGCAATGCAGGGATGATCCCATGATGGGATTCAAACCTGCATCTTTGCAGTCACAAGCCAGGCATGCTAACCACAGAGCTAGCATGATGTTGGCATCTTTCAAAATACAGAAGAGTATTTCTGGTCTAGTCTACATCCCCATGTCTCCATGAAATTTTATCATTGTAACATGCATTTCAGTTAAATGCAGTCAAGTTACAGCTGCAGTGATTCCATGCTCCTGAAGGCATATGTAATTTCACAGAATATTTCAATGTCTAATGTTTTTGACATGTTTATTAATTTTTTAAGTGTACAAATAATTTCAGGTGAAAAGTCTGATGTAATATATATTTTAACTGCATTTTGAGATAAAAACTTTTTAATTTTTTCTTTTTTATGTGGATAAAGTTCTTCATATATAAAATTACTGGTACCAAAAAGAGCAGGTTTTTTATGATTGAATGTCTTAAAATATCTGAGGTTACACAAATTACAGGTAATACAGAATATCCAAACCCTGGATGCATTTCCTGTCATTTTCAAACAACCACTTTCACATGCTGTAATGAAAATTGTGTTCACAATTCTTTTAGATAATACTTGCACAGAACAAGCTTTGGAATTTCATTTCAGTTGAAGGTCAGAATTTGTACATGTTATGAGCACAAATGTTGCTTATTGTCATTTCAGCTTATTTTTAAGCAGAAAGTCATCTTTTATACCAGTCCACCACCCAAGTTTACTCAATTTTGCACAATTTTATTTCAGATCCCATCTTAAGATGAGCATATCATCTGCTTTTTATTATGTACATGATTTGAGTAGGGTGTATTGTGTTGTAGTTTTGTGGATCCATCTGTACATCCATCTATCCATTAATTTTTTTTTTTGTCTCACACCAAAGTTTGTAAAGTTTGGAGAGATTTTTTATGAAACTTTGCCAATATACATGATCTAGAATAGACAACTCTACCTCAATGTCAAGATCAAGGTCAATACAAGTTCCAAAATGTAATTCTGACTTGTATCCTTCTCTAGAATATAAATGTTCAATCACACAAGATATTTTGCTAAACATTAACAAGTCAAATATTATGACTTGATTGCCACAGCCATATCTCAGTGTCAAGGTCAGGACTAGGGAAAATATATGAGTGTAACTTTTGAACTAATGGATATTTTTTAATGAAACTTGAACCTGTTATACATATCTACTTTACATTTTCTTTGTTATTAACACTCATATCCCTACCATAAGATCAAGGTCATAATGAAGTATATAGCCAGGTTTCAAAGTAAATTGAAAATGAATTGAGTCATACATGTGATTGATTAATAACCTATTTGCATATTTCCGCAAACTATGACATACTGATCAAAATATTGTTGTTTGATGCCTAACTGTATTTTGGAAGGGTTGGAAAATTTAGTATTACCCATATATTACAGAATATATTTTATGTCTTTCACATTTCTGTCATTTTGCAGTATTTTTTTTATGGGCTTGACAGCTTGAAACCAAATTTGGTATGGGACTTAATATTATCTAAGCAAAACTATGCCAGAGTAATTAATTTTTTCTCCAGCCAATCTGGCTTTTGTTGCAATTGGTACTTACCTTCTATGGTGTATATTTCATTTCAGTTCATTATATTCTAAATGGACTTCTGATGAAAATGTAATTTGATATGAGATTTAATGGTTCATTTAGATGTCATTTAGTCAAAATTCACACATATGGCCTTTTGTTGAGAAATTTGACTTGGCCATATTAAACCAAATTTCCTTAAAGAGGCAAGTTTCTAAAATACCAAGAAATAATCTCTACCTGATTTATATGTTATCCACAGCTCAGTAGCATACATAATAAAAAGACTATTATTCACAACAAAAACAAGTTGATTTTGAGACTTGCTGTTTATGTAAGAAAAATTAGTATTTTTTTTCTGTGCAAGTGACATGTGCATTACTAATTAATGTGGTAATACATAATTTTTGTTGCTGTTTCCTGTATATTTGTCACACCATCCCATATTGACATATTTCTGGTCTGTGCTTGCAGAAAGATGAGTTTAAGTGGACACCAACTTTGTGCATCTTTTACCTACCATATATATATATATATATATATATATATATATATATATATATATATATATATATATATATATATATAGTTTTATTTTAAATGCTATTTCAGTTTTCATATATATATATATATATACACACACACACTTGTAAGATGAGTACAAGTGCAAACTACACTTAGATCTGCTATCACATAATGCTCCAGCAGATCTGGGTCTGTGCAGTTTGTAAGGAATAATCTGTGGAACAAACAACATAGACCTTGATCTCTAAGCACATTGTGCTATGACAGACTAGGATTGTTTGTAGTTTGACTTGACTTAGTGATAAGCGATTACTGATGGTATTGTAATTAGTTCCTGAAATTTAGATGTTTTACATTTTGCAGCATTTCCAATTTAACTTGGTTTTAAAGGCTTATGTAAGGTCAGTCAAGTACTCATGTTAATAAATCATTTGGTAATATTTGTAACCAAACATTTATTATTAATAGTTATGTTATTATTCATAGTTCTGGTCAGTTGAGAGACATTTTCCTTGCAAGTTAAGACAGCTGCTCAGTAGTTCTCTATCAGAATACAGTTACTCTGGTATAATGATATAGACCTTGAACTTTGAACTTTGTCTAGCTTTTTGAAGTATATTTAAGGAATTTATTTTAAATGATGCTATTTCAGTTTTCATATTCAGTTAATGGGTTTCATGATTATAAATGTCATCTTTTTTAAACTGTAATTGAAAAATTGCAAGATTTTTTATTTATTTTTTATAAGATAGGATAATGTGCATAATTAAAGATTAAATCTGATCGTCAGTTCAAATTTTATAGTTGACACTTTAAATAAATAGTAACAATAATAATTTATGTAGTGAGAATATTTTCATCTACACTATATATCTAGCAAGGCACTCGGCTAGATCCTGCAAGATTTCAAAATTTATTTAAATGTGTTAGTATAGAGTTTTAAAAATTCATTTGTTATGGTCTTAATTTTTTTAATATTTGATTCCACAGCCACACCAGCCATTTTGTGCCCAGATATGAATATAGAACTAGCATCAGATACAGAAGGAGGCAATCAAGAAAAACCAACTACCAGTACTAGTTTTGACTTTATGGCATTATGTAGTGCACCTACATGGCTAGGACCTGAGCGACGAAGGTCACGAAGAAGAAAACACACACTTCAGGGGGCACCTGCTTCTCCAGTTATAATAGATGGTCATCAGGTAAATTTAGGGCCTTGTGCTTACAGATGCAATGGCAGATCTAGAGTGGGTCCAAAGGTGGATTTAAAGGAGTTAGGGGTTTTATTTAACCTCCTACACAAGTAAAAAGTACAGTTTATATTTTTCTCCACTCATGACAAAATGCAAGAAAAAAGTTATAAAACAGTTTAATTCAAGCCCTGTTGTGTGAAGGTCCATTAGCAACTGTTGTTATCTCTACTTCTTCTTAGCGTCTTATAGGAAAATAATGAAACTTGGCATGTGGATTTTTCCTGGTCTGTTTAGTCATAAATGAAAATAGTACCACTCTAAGGTTTAATATGTCCACCACATGAGCTGATCCAATATGTGCACCACATTAACCATCTTAAAATTGATTTTATTACCACTCCTTCTGAACATATGGTCATATTAAGATAAGGGTTTTGACAGAAAGACTTCATTTAACTGAGTAGGTCAGGCATGTCCAACCCATTGGACACATACTGCCCAGTCCTTCACATTGTGCAACCAGTGTCAATCCTTTTGAAAATATTCATTTTATTTAATATGCATAATTAGTGACAGAAATGTTCTTGTTCATGCAGCCCACAATCTTAAGCATTTTATCAGTTTTTGCCCCTAGTTATAAAAGGTTGGGCATTCCTGGTATAGATGGTCCTAAAAGAAATCTGTCACCATTTTGAAAATTTTGTTGTAACTACTCCTTTTTCAAAGATGGACTTATTGACACTAAAAGACGTCTTGTGCACTGGAGATGGTCAGAAATGAAAATGACATTGCCATGGTGACCATCTTGAAAATCCGGCTACTCCTTTAGAATGGATTGTCAAATGGATATGGATCTTTCATGAAACTTTTTTTATTAAGTTATCAATGTTATCTTGAAAGAAAATGGTGTTTATATAACCATCCAATATGGCCACTGCAGTAGTTTTCTTGAAAATTTTCTAATGACTTCTGCTTCTTAATGGATGATTATATAACTATATAATGGATGACATCCACAATTGTTGCCCTGGTGACCATCTTGAAAATTTTCTTTTGGTTACATCTTGTGTATGAAACACTTGCAAAATGTATTTTGTCCAGAATCAAGATGGTGCTGACTTGATGACCAATAAGCTATCATGAGCAAGTTTGAAAACACAACTTAATTTTGTGGTCATGTCCAAGGCTTTTGTTTGCATTTTTCTTCTTCATTGTGCTTGAAATGTATTAGGACCTAATTTATTTTATTGTTTCTAAATAAGCAGGTTGATAGAACTGTAACATTGAATTCAAGGTCAAATTTCTTGATTCAGGGGTTTTATCTATCATGGCCTGTCAACATGATTATATAAACAAGACTGAACAATACAGGTAACAACCTATTACAATGCACTCAGTCCAAAAAAATAACATCACAGTATAAGCAGGATTGCGTAAAAAATATTTTTTGAAAACTGCCCCATAAAAAATGTGCATTGAAATTTCAATGTAATTAGTTTTAACTAACCTCTTGAACATATATCGTCTGTTTTGTTCTCCTGGTTTCATCAGACATCAAATATACTTCAGTTTTGAATTGCAAACATGCCAATATGGTGGAAAAAGTGAACAAGGATGTTAAGGCAGTGTTGGGATTAAAAATCTGCTAGGGATTCAAATAATTGGGTTTTCCAAGAGCACGTATTTAAATCTTAAAAATAGAGGTCACCTTAAATTAATGATTGGAAGCCATGCTGCCATCGTGTTATAAGCTGAATTATGTTATACCTGGTTTTACCTGTATATAAGAATATCTTGAATAATCAACAGTCAGTGCCATATTTCAGTTATTTTTTCATACCCTTAATTTTTCATACACAATCCAATTATCAAAAAAAAAAATTATTTAACCCTTTTACCTCATACAAGCACCTTTGGATGCCTCTACCTCATTCACATATAAGCATCTTTTGACGCCTCTCTCTGATTCGCATATACATGTCTTTTGACACCTCTACCCAATTCGCATATAAGAACCTTTTGACGCCTGCTATAAACATCAGCCATTTTGAGCAGGTTTTTGTAGCACCACCTTCAGGGAAAACCCCTATTAGATACTGCATTCATTGGTGTGAATAACCATTACATCAGATCACATGGTCACTGTTTATGCTCTGGTTGAAATCTACTGATTAAAGTAAGTAGGCTGTATTCTGCACTCTCCAAAATGGCGATTGCGGATTACATTCAGTATTTATTAAAGTTTTCACAATTAGAATGACAACTACTGATGTAGGAAGCAATTAGTTTTTATAAATTATAATTATAATTTATTAGTTTTTATAAATTTTCAAATTCAGCTGATTTAGTGATGCAGATGCAGACAAAGAACTACTAAATTTTGAGTATGAGAAATGGCAGCTACAGTTGGTCACGTGGCTTCACTGACTTGACGGTGAAAAAGTTCTTTCAAGATTTTAAAGCTCATAAAAAATTCTTCTTTGAAAAATAATTACACAGCTATTTTATCATACATAAACATGAAATGGTTAAAATTGCTGTTAAACGTAACATACAATTCACTGTTCTACAGGTCGTGTTATTTTATTTCATAAATTTGAAAGTCAGGGACTCAATTAAATTGTTTTGTATACACACATATACTATATTTTAAGTGCTGGTACTATTTTGACTGGGATATAATTAACATTTTATTGCAAATCTATTCTACAATATACCCCTCTATTGTTATCTTTATTGGCAAGTCCAAAAAACAAGTAATGTGTATGATCACTTGTCCTTATAACATCTGATGTATGGACAATTGCTTCCCATTGACAGATTTTCATTTCCCTAAAGAGAGCCTCATTTCCCTACTGGCAGCCTTGCTGATTTGACCTCTTCTGAAGATTTTGCCCTCAATCTGGTTTCAACTGGAACAACCAAAACACTATGCATGTTTCAATTACCATGTAAATAATGCTGCATAGCCATGTTGTTGTGACAATGTATATCATAATTAAAACAATAATGAAATATTGATTTATTGGTGTTTATTGACAATGGAATAGTAGGGTCATGATACATGTACATGAGAATTATCACAATTTTCAGGTAACTGAATATACAGTCTTTTATCTCTTTGCAAAAGCTACAAATAAAAACTGCCCTAAATAAATACAGTCTTGTACACTAAGAAATTATGGTTTATGCTTTCTCTCTCTCTCTCTCTCTCTCTCACACACACACACACACACACACACACACACACACACACATGCACTCTCAGGCATGTGCACATTAACAGAGACATGATTTCAAGGGTTTTTTGTTTATTGCAATTTGATGAGAATGTTGTTGCTGTAAAACTACAAGTTGCACTTTGTTTCTTGATATTGTGGAGTCATATTACTGCATACAATTTAATAATAAATAATACCCATAACTAATACATGTTCAAACTATCTTAATCATTTTGCCAACATTACACAACATAACAGCTATATATGCTCTAAATGCAGATGAGCTTGCACACTGAAACATAATCCTGTCTCTCTGTGTCTCTAATACCAAAAAAAATCTTTTTGAGTACTTATTTTTATTGTAATTAGATTCTTGAGTTGAGAGCAGAATGAGACAGAAAATATACATTTACTTTGTATGTTTGTACTGTTAAGTTGGCAAGTAGCATGTGTTCTATAGAACTTATTCAGGTATGATCCCATTATTTTTCATACACAGTACCACAAAATGTTAATTATTTGGTTTAATATAAAGTTTCATACCCTGAAATTAATAATTATTTTTTCATATATGAAAAATTACATGAAATACAGTAACTTGTTTTTATTGAGCCAATGTAGTAGAAAGCGCAAAGCAGTCACTCTTTAAATTGTGTCATCATGGTGAACAGTTTTTAAAGACCTTGTTTAAAGTTTTTCATTGGCATGCATTTCCTAAATCCTTACTATATTTTTTTCTTCATATTTGTCATTATTGTTTTTGAAACTAAGGCAATTCATTCTGTATAATGCTCACTTGCCCAGTTTACATTAACATAAGGATAACCATTTTGATTAAAAGGTCTTTGATTTTTACTTATATTTATCTACATTTGCTAATCCCTTGATAGATTCAGAATGTTATTACACTTAGCTTGAATTGTTATGAAACTAGTACAGTTCATGCTATGACACACACCATACCTTTAGGACTTTTTGCATCACAGTCAAAGAAATTTTCCATGAATATTTTGATTAATGTTTTTTTGGCATAAACCCTTTAATGGTCCTTCTTTATACTTAACTTGACTCTTTGACATGCTTGTAAGACCCTATGAATTTGGGTTCAAGGTCACATTTACAGAAAGTTTGTCTTAAGGTTGTTGCTGAAATCTCTTTCATTTGCTTATATTTCCTGAATAATGAATTCTCTTCATACTTGGGATGAATTGCTAAGAAGATAATTCTGCTGCATATTTGCTCAACCTTTTATTCTTGGAATCAGTGTCACATTGTTTACAGCATTTATTTGATTATAGGTACAACATGCTAGCCCTGGTCTTGTTTTTATAATACATTAATTATGGATTCAAACAAACTGGAGTTTAAGGATATCTTGAAAGTATCTGATGTATGTTATGGATTGACCAGATTTTGTATATTTATATCAGTATCTGAGACTTTGTATATTGGTATCAGTATCTGAGACTTTGTATATTGGTATCAGTATCTGAGACTTTGTATATTGGTATCAGTATCTGAGACTTTGTGTATTGGTATCAGTATCTGAGACTTTGTATATTGGTATCAGTATCTGAGACTTTGTGTATTGGTATCAGTATCTGAGACTTTATATATTGGTATCAGTATCTGAGGCTTTGTATATTGGTATCAGTATCTGAGACTTTGTATATTGGTATCAGTATCTGAGACAAGTTCATTATCATCTGCCCTTGAAGTCATCTGCAAACTCAGTGGCCATGACAATAATTTTTAAACTGCAATAACATGTTGACTTGGATTAGGAAATATTTGTGTTACCAGATTTGATATGATGTAGTTTCACAAAAATTATTCTGAATATGATTTTAATATCAGAATTAAAAGAAATAAAGGAGGGAATAAAAAGACAGAATTCCTACAAGTCCTTTTTTAAGACAGCATAGTGTCAGTCCTTTTGAGAGACTTTTATTTTGTAAACTTTTTCTCATTTTTGTATGGCTTAAATATATAATTTGATCCATTTTACTATTTGTCATGGATCCGTGACTTTGTTTTTTTAAGAATGTTAGTTAATTTCTCTGAATATTTCACATGATCAGACATGTTGCTTTCCATATCATGTCATTTGCTATACAACCATTTAAAAAATCTCAGACCTTTTTGCATCTGTCATTCTCACTTAAATTGAAATGTTGCAGAGTGAACCAAAAGTGTGTCTTTCTTTACAACTTTGGAGGATGTGTCAGTTTCAGTTTTAACACCTGTTGCCATGGAGTTGGAGTTGTCCCCATTAACATTACAGCTTTAACATTACAGCTTTAATTCTACCAGATACCTTAAATTCTACCAGATAAATGTAATATTAACAAAACAGTAATATATTGCTTTACAGGATGTTTTAAAGCCAGAGAATGACAGTTCATGTCAAGGGAACTTGTTGATGCCCAATCAAGCTGCAGCACATGTCACAGCCTTGCTGAGGAGAAACTCTTCACGAAGAACTCGGCGGACCAGTTCATGTGGACCACCAAGTCGACGCAACAGTGCTCGTAGCAGAAGGCATGGAGGGACTGAATCACAACCCCAAAGTCCCAATAGCCCCATCAGTCCAAATGCACAAACACCAACAATAACAATTCAGACTCCCAAAAGCAGCCCCATTGTCTCAAGACCTGCTAATTTGCAAGGACTAAAAGAGTGTTACTCTACTGCTTTGACTGTAGAGCAGCAAAACTCCTGCCTTGAACCCCAAAAGTTGGTGCATGCATATGAAAATGGAACAAATGTTCAATGTTCAGAGAGTTTGAACCCTTGTTTTAGTATGAGTTTGCTTGGTGATGAGACAGTTCCCAAGTCAAATTTACATCACTCATTTGGGCAAGAAGAAACAGTGGAGTCCAAAATAGCTTCAGCTGACATTCAGTCAATTGTGAGGCCAAAAAAATATCTTAATAATGGAAGTAAAAAAGATTCTCACAGGGGTGGAAATCAAGATTCAAGCAAACCCATGTCACTGCTGGTTCCTAGCTGTGATTACCAAGTAGGTGTATTAAAGGCCTCACCTGAAATTGTAATTGAATCTATGCAAAGAAACACTTACATGAATCTTTCCGATGATGAGAAACTCAAGCAATGGAGGCAAAACTGTGAACTGCCTCGGACAGATAGTGAGAAAAGAATTGAGCAGGGAATCACCGAGATTAAATTGCAGACTGTTGAAGATCACTCCCATGCAGTGGATGGATCTTCCACAGAACTTTTAGGGACAGCCCTCCTGAATGTTTCCAATTGTGGTACCATAAGCCAAGAACTCCCAGAAAGTGATGCCAGTGTTATTAATTTGCGTGATATTTATAAAGCATCATCTAGAATCCACAGACATTTTGAATGTAGTTTATCAAATGTTTTGGAACCTAATTCTCCAAGGAACTTGCTTATAGAGGCAGATAAAATACCTTTGTCCACAAGAAAAGTGCATAATACCATAGATGGTTTTTCGAAAAGGGAGAGAATTTCATTGCTGAGTGCCTCGTGTGCTTTACAAAGTAGTGATGCCAATTCTTCTGAGGAAAATTTACTTTTAAACAGGAGAAGGAGGAGGCTCAAAGAAAGAGTAACATCAGATGAAAGTTTTGTTCCAGATCTGTTGTCCCCATCAGATAACATTTGCTTAAACAATTTTGAGGAACGAAGGGACTCACCACCTCGTTCTAGAGCAAGTTCATTTCGTTCTTCTAAACATGGTTCATTTCGTTCTTCCAAACATGGAAGTACACAGTCCGTTAGATTTATGATGCCTAGTACACCTATTTGTCAAACGTTTAAATCACCAATTGCACGAATAGAAAGCTTTCATAGTGAAGATTTTGAGGAATTTAATACTGAAATGGATGTCCTTGTAATGTCCCCATCTCCCTCCCCCTCTCCAAATTCAGTGCAAAGCCCAACAGTTCCATGCTTTCAGTATAAAATACATTCACAAAGGAAGAAGAAAAATTTGAAACAGTCTAAATCAAATAAAGGCAGTTGTGTGAAGAATTCTGCTGCTGATGCAGGTGCCACATCACGGAGAGAAGAAAAACCACAAAGGTAATTAAAACTATTGTACATACAAGTTAAGCATCACAAAAGAACCTTCAGTGAATCATGTAAGTCCTGATAATGAAAAGAAGTTTCTGAATGTGCCCCTTATATGAAGGTGTCTGCTGAGACAGGTTCTACTGTTCACCATGGTATGAAAAGTAATATATAACTTTTATATGTTGTCATCAATATTGCAGTGCATATTGTCTTTGATTGCAGCAATGAAAGTTTATTTGCTGAGTCAAGTTTCAATTTTTTGAGAAATGTTTCAAAATAATTTTGCTGTTTTATTATTCCCTCAGTAAGAAGATTGAGAGGAGGTAATGGTGTTGAAACCAGTTGTTAAAGTGTTCAATTATTTGTGTTCTTGCAATTTTTTTGTTTACATGTTACTCCTATACCTATGAAAAAAAGAACAACATGCGGCATCAAAGGTAACAATAATAATAATAATAATAATAACTGTATTTAAAAGGGGTGTCACAGTTGATTGGAACTAATGCTCTATGAGGCCATCTTTTATATGCATATTTACATTTAGAGTACATAGTTAAAGACATGCACATGTATTCTTGTAAAGCCTTTAAAACGGAGAGATATGATGTTTACAACAAAACAGGGACATCTTCATTTTAACAAATTTGAGGCAATAAAGATCTGTTTTACCATGCATTTGATATATACAGGATATTTAGGATTAATTTTTGGTTGATTTCCAAGAAATTGTATCACATTTTCTACCATAAGAATGGGGACACAAATATATGTAGTGTCAGAATTACACACAAATAGGGGATATTTCATAAGTAGGTATTTTGATTAAAAATAAGTTTCAATTTCATCCAAATACTGCAGGAACATCATCTCATGCACATAGTTACCCTCCATATTAGGAATCTATGATAATTTTGCACATATATGCGGGTATAAAATGCTATTTTAAGATATTAAGAGGGTAAATTGCATAGGATATATAAATAATTGTTGACATAAATGTTGACAGACATTAATATTAAAACCTGCTGACAACTTTGGAGTAATTTCTCATTAGCTATTGAAGTCAGATGGTTTCTTAGAAGAATCAAGTTATTTTACACTTGATGGATTAGATCGGGTAGGCTCTTTCCGATGTGTGATATCTGTAAAAAGTCACAGAGCTAGTAGTAGCAAAATGCATTTTCACCCCATTTGCTTGTATATAAGTACATGGAACTGGACTATTTCTTATAGTCTTGCTGTAACAATATTTTTCAGATTATGTAATGGTATGTTTAGATATTGAGAAGAAACTTGTTTAGCTTATTCATTTATAGTACAAAGTGCTCATTGGACTAAGATGTTGTTCTGGAACTACTGTGAATTATTCAAAGGAGTTCTGGACAATGCCATTTTCAAACATCAGGACTGCTGGCAGACCAGTTCATCTGAGGATCCGAAATTAATTTGAACATGCTGTTATTTTGGATTTGAATATAACATTTTAGAATTTGTTGGGATTTATTTCCTAATACTATAGGTTCCTTTTGCTTTGTCATTTTATAACATTGATAATTCAATTATTTAAGTTTTACAAAACTTTCGGTTTTGCTTCTTTCTGTTATTTAGTTTATGACCAGCCAGTTGTATCATATAGTCAATGGAATGTGTCATTAGCAAAGCTTAGATATAGTCAATGGAATATATCATTCAGGCAATTTTGGTTATATCATATAGTGAATGGAATGTGTTATTTAGCCACACTTAGTTGTATCATATAGTCAGTGGAAAGTGTCATTCAGCCATACTTAATTGTATCATATAGTCAATTGGATGTGTCATTCAGCCAAGCTTAGTTGTATCCTATAGTCAATGGAATGTGTCATTCAGACAAGTTTAGTTTTGTCATATAGTCAATGGAATTTGTCATTCAGCCAAGCTTAGTTGTATCATATAGTCAATGGAATGTGTCATTCAGCCAAGCTTAGTTGTGTCATATAGTCAATGGAATTTGTCGTTCAGCCAAGCTTAGTTGTATCCTATAGTCAATGGAATGTGTCATTCAGACAAGTTTAGTTTTGTCATATAGTCAATGGAATTTGTCATTCAGCCAAGCTTAGTTGTATCATATAGTCAATGGAATGTGTCATTCAGCCAAGCTTAGTTGTGTCATATAGTCAATGGAATTTGTCGTTCAGCCAAGCTTAGTTGTATCATATAGTCAATGGAATGTGTCATTCAGACAAGTTTAGTTTTGTCATATAGTTAATGGAATTTGTCATTCAGCCAAGCTTAGTTGTATCATATAGTCAATGGAATGTGTCATTCAGCCAAGCTTAGTTGTGTCATATAGTCAATGGAATGTGTCATTCAGCCAAGCTTAGTTGTGTCATATAGTCAATGGAATGTGTCAATAAGCAAAGCTTAGTTGTATGGTATAGTCAATGGAATGTGTCATTCAGCCAAGCTTAGTTGTGTCATATAGTCAGTGGAATGTGTCATTAAGCCAAGCTTAGTTGTATTATAAAATCAATGAAATTTGTCATTCAGCCAAGCTTAGTAGTGTCATATAGTCAATGGAATGTGTCATTCAGCCAAGCTTAGTTGTATCATAAAATCAATGGAATGTGTCATTAAGCCAAGCTTAGTTGTGTCATATAGTCAATGGAATGTGTCATTAAGCTAAGATGAAACATGAAATTGTTTTATGGAGATTATTTGTTAGTTTTGTTTTCTATAGCATATTAACAACTTTCATTATAAATGTTGCTTAAAAGGTATCCATCAGTCATATTGTTTAATGGTGTTCACATTGTTTTCATCCTTTCATCTGCTTTCATCTGCTTTTTCCACCCTTCTCTATCCTCAGCAGGAGTCTGCTGACATTTGGTACTTGGATTGAATACAGTACTTTTTTCTGACCCTTGATATAGTGACACACCAACTACAGTCTATAAAAAATAAATTCATTGTTTTCATGTTATCATTTGTGAGATGGTTGCATTTTTTCTGTATTTGATCGATGTTAATCTACCTGTGGTTACTTTGTGCCATGCCTTGCTTCACACATGCACAGCAGGATGCACATCTTACAAAAATGGTAGATCTCTTGTCATTTCCAAGAATTTCAAAGTCTGACTTTTGAATGGTATTAGTATTGTTCTTCCCCCCCATTTCAACTTGTCAAGGTCTTGCATAGCTTTTTCTACAGACAATTAATCTTTAATTAAACCATCTACATTAACCATGTGTGCATGTATGTACAGTCTTTTGTTATGTCAGAAGCTTCACTGGCACATCGTCAGTTGAATAGAATCATCTAAGCCAACACAATCTCTGAAAGTTCAGACAAATATTGTCTCACTGCTTCAATCTTTGTTGGGGATATAAGAGATTAGTATAGTCTGTAAATTTGACAAAGCTATCATTTGTTGTCTTCCATCTTTTGATGGTTTAAAAGAATAACT
Organism: Potamilus streckersoni; assembly: GCA_016746295.1. Lineage (NCBI taxonomy): Eukaryota > Metazoa > Mollusca > Bivalvia > Unionida > Unionidae > Potamilus > Potamilus streckersoni. The sequence goes on from JAEAOA010000712.1 coordinate 682,826, forward strand.
GTGGTACCAGAGTTTCCTGTATGTAAAATAACCAAAACAATCTGCACTTGGGCCATTGTCAACTGCTTTGACTTTCATCTATGTAGGCCTAGAGCATACTGCCTGTCATTTCTCCTGTGTAGCCTATAGACCTTTTCACGGTTATTATCTCCCCTTGAAAACACCAGAGGGCATATTGGTGCAACTCACTTCTGGATAGTTCAGTCAATAAAGATGGTAGATGTAGATCAAGAAAATGTGACAGACCTCTCACATTCTGCAAGCAAGATCGATATATAACTATAACTATCTAAAAACGAAATTCTATCAATATTTGATCAACTGTTTTTTCTTCCTTTAATTTTTTCAGTAACTTGCGCTGTTGCCAGCTTTAAAATAAATGTTCTATGTCCATTTGAAAACTTCATTATCTTTCCATTAATACCTCATGCTCTAGTTTGTATTATTTGATTGTGCGAAAGTGTATCATTCCTTAAAATGATTTTTACTGCAATTTATCTCGCTTAAAGAATTATGAAAATATGTTTAGTACAGCTTTAATCATTGCAGTTAATGGAGGTTGAATGAAAACAAGAAAAAATTCTAACTTTTTAAAGGAGACCAGAATAAAAAGTTTTCTTTTTATGTATTTTATTTAATTTGACTGTAATGTTTGTAAATTACATATCGTAGGTGGGTAGAAATTATATTGCACAGAAAATACCATGATTCTGTAAATTGCCAACAGTAATAGAGTAAAAAATATTAAAAAATAAATTTGTCATCAGTTAGCTTAAATCACATGAATGATCACTGTGAATGATGTGTAATTTTCTCTACAAACAAAATCGCATCTTATTTTGACACCTGAAATTTTTCTACCGTATATGTAAAGTTTTATTACCATGATTAAATTAAAAGAAGGAATAAAACAATAATAATATGCAGTGTGTGTGTGTGTGTATGTATATATATATATATATATATATATATATATATATATATATATATATATATATATTTATATATATATATATATAAAATCAATAAAGACTTGCATTATATATAAAATCAATAAAGACTTGCATTTATGTTAATGTTCATTATATTTTTTATGAAATAACTTGAGTTATATTTAGGAAGGATATATATTTTAAAAATGCACAAATGTCATCCACACTTGAACAGACAGGCACATGTACGAGTCTTCTTGATGATTAATTTTATTTCCTTGTCTCTTTCTATCTTAGCACCACTATATGCTCAGTTTTAACCAAAAGTATGTTTATGTAATATATGTATGTGAACACATTCATTCAAGCATATACATACCCATGCACCAGATGAAATGAGACCGACAGACAGACATATAGACAGACAGGCAGATAGGTAAGAGGCACAAATGTCATATACATACATAGTGTATTAGACACACTATGCATCATGTGATAGTATGTTCCTTATGAGGAAGTCTCACTAGAAGACAGTAAAATCTTTTTGATAATCTATAACCAGTTTCTTGACTTTGAGTCTAAAGCTGAGGTGGTCTGAAGGAAGAAAAACTTGTGCACAAAAAGTTGAGTTGCATGTATGTACATAGAAGAATATTAAACGCACAATGGGTGTATAATATAATGTTCATGACACTCAATATTTGTATTGTTTTAAGGAAATTTCTTGCTTCATCATTACTGTAATTTTTGACACACTTTTATTCCATAAAAGAAGACTTGAGGAGATTAAATCATTGTTATTCAGTTTATTTTGCCTTGGATAATATTAGTGTTAGTATGCTGGCATTCTCGAGCTTTCAGAATACTGGACAATCATTCAGTATTGTCAAAAGTCTTCAACAAATATGTTGAAGTGAATCCTGCCATTAATTAATGTTTGTCAAGCAGATTCACTGTAAGGATCTGGGGATCAATGATTGTTAGATGCTGCAAATTCATAAACAGAATGTTAAAGATCACTTCTAAAAAAGCTAAGGATGAACAAAATATGGTAGAGAATTTGAGTGCAGATTTTCACAATTCTGAAAATTCAGCTTTAGACTCAAAGTCAAGAAACTGGTTATAGATTATCAAAAAGATTTTACTGTCTTCTAGTGAGACTTCCTCATAAGGAACATACTATCACATGATGCAATGGATGCATGATGATTCCTGTTATAATGAAGGGTATTATTGTGAGGTAATGCTTTATGATGGAATGCACTTAATCCAAATATGAATTTGAGCATGCACTCAGGTTGGGGAGTTTAATTACTATGGGGCCAGGTAAATAGTGAGTCAGAAAATCAGTTTTATTCCTTGAATCACACAGAAATTAAACTTAAAAAGTAAAGAACCAGAAATCTTAAAACATTAGGGATTTAGCAAGACTCTTAAATGAGCAAATCTCTGAGAAGACTTCCAGAGAGTATATTGTGTATTTGGTTGATAAAGATAGATCAATAATTTAAATGTACTTGTAAACTATTGAATTATACAAGGAGTCTTAGACTATTCTAAACATTAAAGAATACAGAAATTTCTGAAAATTGAGGAAATTCTCATCTTTAAAACACAAGATTTCTTTTGGAAGAATGTCTGATTGCAGGACTTAGAATAGTCTGTATTTTATGTCATTGTCCTAAACATTGGAGCAAGATATTTTAAAATTCAAGTTTCAGCTCATCAGTGTGGCTACATTGGTAGTCATGACTATGTTTACCTGATCTTACATTCTGTGCTTTGTGTCACAGGCTTGGTGGAAAGACCAGTGATTGTGTATTCAGTTCAGGAAGCGAAGGTGGTAGTGAAGTGCATCTACAAGATTCTGAGAAATCTGCTTTGGCAAGCAAAGCCAAAATACATCCTATGGACAAAGGTAAACAAAATTTTTGTTTTATCTGCAATGAATGTTGCAGAAAGTGACGTATACTGATCACAATAACTGGCCAGCTGTTTTTTTTTTAATCTCCCACTTTCATCGGTTGATTATCATCTGATTTTGCTCACAATAGCATTTAGGGGAATATTATAGATAATGAAAGCCAATTTGGATTTTTTATAGTTGTTCATAATTTGTAAAGTTTTAATTTTAAGGTTCAGACAATACCATCTATGATTGCCATGGGAGAATTGGCATTGGAAAAATGTAACAATGTTTGCCCCATAGATATAAATATAGCTACCATTATGGACATTAGAAGGTTAATGTCTGGGTACAATTTGATTTGCTGTTTATTAGTTATTTAGTGTGCATGGTTAATTCTAAACCCTTGATTCCCAAGAAATCCAAGAAATGGCAGTCAAGTTGACAGATTGACTAATTGTTTTGTTTCTTTGGGTAAATTGCTAGAGAGTGGGATGAAGAGGCTATATTTTCTTTTTCTATACATGTATTGCTGTATTTGTCAGTTTCTATACATGTATCACTATCATATTTGTCAGTTTCTATACATGTATCACTATCATATTTGTCATTTTCTATACATGTATCACTATATTTGTCAGTTTCTATACATGTATCACTATATTTGTCAGTTTCTATATATGTATCACTCATATTTGTCAGTTTCTATACATGTATCACTATATTTGTCAGTTTCTATACATGTATCACTATATTTGTCAGTTTCTATACATGTATCACTATCATATTTGTCAGTTTCTATACATGTATCACTATATTTGTCAGTTTCTATACATGTATCACTATCATATTTCTCAGTTTCTATACATGTATCACTATCATATTTGTCAGTTTCTATACATGTACCACTATATTTGTCAGTTTCTATACATGTATCACTATCATATTTGTCAATTTCTATACATGTATCACTATCATATTTGTCAGTTTATATACATTTATCACTAACATATTTGTTAGTTTCTATTCATGTATCATCATTTTTGTCAGTTTCTATACATGTATCATATTTGTCACTTTTTATTTGTCACTTTTTATGTATGCATTGCTATCATATTCATTAGTTTCTATACATGTATCACTATCATATTTCTGAGTTTCTATACATGTATCATATTTGTCAGTTTCTATACATGTATTGGTATCATATTTGTCAGTTTCTATACATGTATTGGTATCATATTTCTGAGTTTCTATACATGTATCATATTTGTCAGTTTCTATACATGAATTGGTATCATATTTGTCAGTTTCTATACATGTATTGGTATCATATTTGTCAGTTTCTATACATGTAGCGTTATTATATTTGTTAGTTTCTATGCATGTATTGCTATTATATTTGTCAGTTATTAGCAGGGGAATATGTTGTTAAAATGTAAAGTTGCACTGCTTGCTTAGTGATGCTTTACAAGGTTACAATACATCAACATTATCAATCAAGATACTTTATTTAGTTACTTGAATCATTGTGATTGACTCCTTCATAATGATAGTTCTTATTTGGATGATAAATGAGCAAAGAGATAGTGTTCATTTCACACATATGAAATTTTCCAGGCAGACTTAAGGCTGGTTTCAAACAGGTTTTTTAAGCGATTACTGCCTAAGCCATAATTGCTCGTATTAAGGGAGCTTAGGTGAATTTCAGGCAGATTCAAGGTTGAATTTTAGGTGAAATATGCAGATTAGTTGTTCTAATATTCCACTTAGATATAAAGAATCTAAGATTTCTACCTGAAATAAAAATCTACTTAAAATCCTGTAAAAAATTTTTCAGGCAGATTGCAGACTGGCTTCTTTAGCATTTTTGCCTAACCATAAACTTAATGAAGCTTAGGCAAATTTTAAGTGGACTTTAGGTGGATTTCTGGTGGAATTTTAGTTGAAATATGTAGATTAGTTGCCCTAAAAATAAAATTCCACTTAAAGAAATAGATCCATCTAAAATTTCCACCTAAAATAAAATTTTATATAAAAAAAATTCTGCCTGAAATTTCCACCTGAAATAAAAATTCACCTAAGATTTCATTCTAAAAAGGCTGCTTAAAATGTCTACATAATTATCATCCAGTAAAAAATTTGCTTCAGATTTCTACTCATGCATAATTATGCTTAGACATTAAAGGGAATCAATTATAAATATTTACAATAATTTTGAAAATGGATCATAAATTTTTTTTGGACAGACATTATCAAATACAATTTAGGTTTTTCTTATCATCATTTTCTTTCTTGCATACAAAACCTAATCCATGATAGCATCTTTTAAGTCATTCATTTAATTGAAAGTTTAGTGAGATTTCACAAAAATTTGGAAAAAACTTTCATTAAAATTTTTGCAGGATCTTACTAAAATTTCACTGCAATATTTCAAATTTTTTTTGACCAAACTGAAGTTTTGGCAAGATTTCGAACATGTCATTGAAAGCTTTGAGAGAGTTTACTAAAATATTGGTGAGATTTTACTTCAATTTTGACCTTTATATAGTATTTTACTAAAGTTTCAGTAACTTTAAACAGACAATTTAAAAGGTTTGAAATAATGGATATGAAGTAAACAGGACTTTATAAACCAAGGTAATATTTCAGTGTACATCAAACAAAATTATACAGATGTTGTAATTATATGAATCCAAGGCCAGATATATGCAAGTTGAACTGCATATTTGATTTCTGATTAATGAACAAATTATGTTCTTGTTGTGGTCTCTTTAATTAGTCCTTGTTCCATAAGCAGCTATGACAAACAGTTATCATAATATAATTACTTTTACTTTACACTAATTCTAACACGTCTAGAATATTTTAAAAATATAAACAACAATACCACTCATGAAATTGAAGAATGATTTTACTTGTGAGCCAAGAAAACTTAGCAAAGATATGAATATCTCTGATAGACATGGGTATCTGGCAGACAATATCCACAATTCCCACCAGTGATCTATATGTTGTTTTTAAATTCTTGTAATTAATCAGTTTGGAGTTATATAACTTTAAAATCATCCTGGTTCAATTTTTTGCCATATTTAGGATGTTATCCGCTAAGGTAAAGCTCTCTATGGCATTTAGTTTTCATACAGATTGACCAATTACATTCCCATAGATTTTGCATTCAAGCTATTCTCATTGCCACACATTTTTCAACTGGTTATTCAATCTTTTGTCCCTCTAGAAAATTTGAATCACCATTTTTACCAAGCATGCTCATTCCCATGTTTTCATTAGGTGACAATTCATTGGACAAGTACAAACTTTTGACCAATCAGAAAGCTCTTTACACTGAACATCTGATAAATAATATTTGGAACAAATACTTATTAGAAAGCGTATTGCAGAATGGAACCAGATAGAGCATTATAAAAAAAAGCAGTTTTGGAGATATTAAAAATGAGTCCATATTGAGGAAAATCAGATTCAGGTCAGGAGAAAAGTAAAATTCTGCTTGAGGGCAGTTAAAGTTAAACATAAATAAAATATTAATAACAATAATTTGCAAAAGAAACATAAGGAAAGATGTGGAAAGAAGTTATTGTTCCCAAAATAAACAATAAAACAGCTATAAGAAACAGGAAATATAAATATTGCTAAAAATCAATCAAATTGTACAATAATCAAACAATAAATTGTATTGTATCATATTTATATTTTTTATTGAAATGTCAGTGATATCACAATCACACAATATCAATATATTTTCTGAATGTTTGGCAAACTCAGAGTGAAATTTCTATTACAAATTCTCACTGATATTTTCAGAAATGTTGGCCAAGTCAGTGAAATTTCAATCACAAAATTTTGAAATACTATAATTTTAGTGATAAAAGGACATTTGAGTGAATATCACAAAATTTCACAGAAAATTTATTCACATTTTCACTAGGGTATGATTTTTGTCCAACATCCATCTTAAAGCAAGAAAAACAAACTGGACAATCAGAACTTTTCCATCTAACAGTTATCTTTTAGGAGGAATACAAGAAATAATATGCTGAACTATTAGACAGATTCAGTCTTTCACAGTAGCCATAGTCCCAGTCTGTCTAATGCCGATCTGAAATTTGGGATTTTTAGGCAGAATCCACCTAAATTCCAGGTGGAATCTTCCTAAAATTTTTGTATGGGCTGAGATGAATTAATATTTTGTAAATCTGGATTAAAATTGAGGAGTCACATCAGTTCTTGCTTGTATTTTGGCATGCAGTTTTAAACTTCTTTCCAGCAATTTTCATGTGATATTTATTCAGCTGGAACAGGAAAGGTGAGGTTCTTTCCATGATTGATAGATGTTCTTAAATATGTCTTGCTTATGTGGCTTCATGTCTTGATATTTTCACTATTGATTTTTCCATGGTTGATGGATGAACTTTAATGTCCTTGCACAGATAACTTCAAGTCTTCATATTGGACTATGATTGTGTTATACAAAAATTTGGTTTTCTTGTTTTGTAGATGAGCAAGATTCAAGTGACCTCAGTATGAAAGGAAGCAAGGTTTGCCAACTTCAAGACAAAAGCAAGATGATTTCAGACTTGCCAAGTGATCAAACAAGTTCCAAAAAGTTTCAAGTGAGAGAATATTTTAGATATAATCTTTATAAAATCCATTACTAATATTTTGAGGTAGATTTCTAATTTTATTTCTGGATATATCATTTTCATACACCAGAAAAGGGGATGCAGTCTAGTTTGGAATAATTCATTGTAATGTTTATCTTGCCCATGACTTAATAAATTGAACATTTTAGATACTTAATAAAAACATAATATAATTACAAGCATAGGTAAAGATATTTTCACATCTATTTGCAGCTTGTCAGGCCCTAAGGCCATAATCCTAAGGTCATAATTATATGGTTCTAAGGCCATAATGGTATTGTCCTAAGGTCATAATTGTATGGTCCTAAGGCCATAATGGTATGTATCATCCTAAGGCCATAATTGTATGGTCCTAAGGCCATAATGGTATTGTCCTAAGGTCATAATTGTATGGTCCTAAGGCCATAATGGTATCATCCTAAGGCCATAATGGTATGATCCTAAGGCCATAATGGTATCATCCTAAGGCCATAATTGTATGGTCCTAAGGCCATAATGGTATGGTCCTTCTCAATAACTACTCAGCATAATTTTACCAAATCTGACAGCAAGCATCCTTGCATAGAGGGCTTTTAGATTTGTACAAATAATGTCATCCATGCCTTCATGACTAAAGAATCAAAATCTTTAAGCAGCTTCTTTTCGAAAAGCACTTAACAGAATTTGACCCAGAATGAAAGTAGCTTTGCATGATTGGCATTCAGATTTTTAAAAGATGCCACTCTATCATCAGATATCACCACTATCTGTAAAGATATAAACCTTTTAGAAAACCTTTTTGAAACTGAGCCAATATAATTTGCAAACATTCAGTTGAAAGAATCCTGGCTTGAAGGGCTTTAATATTTATTCAAGTGATGCAGATCTCCCTTCAATATGGCTACAATTACAAAATTAACATAACAATTAAGTCACTTTTTCTCTAGCATCCTGTTGAACAGAATTTGATTATTGCAATTAGAAGCATAATGGTCTTTGATTATTGTAATAAGAAGCATAATGGTCTTTGATCATTGCAATTAGAAGCATAATGGTCTTTGATTATTGCAATTAGAAGCATAATGGTCTTTGATCATTGCAATTAGAAGCATAATGGTCTTTGATCATTGCAATTAGAAGCATAATGGTCTTCGATCATTGCAATTAGAAGCATAATAGTCTTTGATCATTGCAATTAGAAGCATAATGGTCTTTGATCATTGCAATTAGAAGCATAATGGTCTTTGATCATTGCAATTAGAAGCATAATGGTCTTTGATCATTGCAATTAGAAGCATAATGGTCTTTGATTATTGCAATTAGAAGCATAATGGTCTTTGATCATTGCAATTAGAAGCATAATGGTCTTTGATTATTGCAATTAGAAGCATAATGGTCTTTGATCATTGCAATTAGAAGCATAATGGTCTTTGATCATTGCAATTAGAAGCATAATGGTCTTTGATCATTGCAATTAGATGCATAATGGTCTTTGATCATTGCAATTAGAAGCATAATGGTCTTTCAATGTTTGATAAATGATGGTGTTGAGCCATCAAATGCAGATAGAGAGAAATTGTGAAAACCTTGTTTAAAAAACATTTCTGATCACCATTTGAAATAGTAATTCTTGAAGCAATATTATACCTTAGATCCATTTGAGATAATGCTTATTTTCCATTTTTATTAATTTGCTTGGTTGCTGTTCTTTTGGCATTTTTAAGTATTGCATAACATTCTTTCAATTCATGTATTTGTGAATAAAAAGATGTGTTAGCAATTATGGGTCAATGCAGTTGGCATTTGGGTTTGACTTGTAAAGAAGCATAAAAGGCAATTATGAGCTAATCTCTATTGAGGCATACATGCATACATTTGCTAGATATAGTAAGGAATACACAAAAAACAACCTACTGAACTTAAGGGTTCAGTGACTTCATAAATATGGATAAGGGAAAACATCTCATAGTCAACAAAATGTATGGGTACCTTTTCTATTTTCATATTTTCAACCCCTATATAAAGAATATCTGTCCTTAAATGACAGTTTTCTGGTCTCTTGGATGTCCTTAATAGACTAACCTTGCTTTTACTCTAGATACAATCATTCAAAAGAATATCAGACCATGTATTAAAAGGACGTTTGGATTCAAGAAGGTAATCCTGTTAATCCAGAATGTCTTGATGGAAGTTTGCATTCAAGAAAATAACCCTATTCACCCAGAAGACACATCTGATGAATTAATCAACAGGAACCAAGTCCAACATCTCGACACCATTTTACATCTCACCTTTAGAAAAACATTTTGACCAGCTCTGGAAAGTAATGGCTTACTCAGCACAAGGGGTGATCTTAAAACAACTGAATTTTAACTTGGATGAAAGGGAGGGGGTGTCAACATTTTTGTTGATACATAACATTTGTGATTGTGGTTCTACACACATATTTGTAAAATGGATTTGAATATTTGCATGTGTATTCATCATGCAGATATCAAGAGAACTAAAACTTAATGACTAGAATTACTTGACAATATCAGACCCAGTTTTATATTTGTTTTGGATGATTTCTGAAAATTGTGATTTTTACTGTCACCATACAATTCTTCATCAGTAACAGAGTGCAATGAATGTATGCAGTTGTCATATGTACTACTTAACAAGACATGTCACACTTGAGAAATTGATTGAAAAGAAAGAAAAGACCAAAATATATACATTTTATTGGGTCTTGCAAGTTCTAATCAAATGTATTACTGCAAGATTTTGAAGGGCAATCTACAGATCAGCCAAAGGCAAAAAACATTGTGATTGGCTATGGTTCGTGATTTTAACTAGAAATTAGACTGACCTATACCTGTATGTTATTCTAATGATGGCATATCTAGTACATTTTAATTGGCTGGAAGCAATCTGTTTTTGCAAGTCATTTTACTGGAGATGAATGAATATTGCATTTATGAAGATTACAATCAAACTGAACTTGAAAATAAAATGAAAACACAAAAGGAATGTCATAAGAATTCATTTATTAGTTTTTAATTCTTTATATGTTGTGGCCAACATTTTGATTGATTGATCAATATTTCATTATCTATTATTGAGAAAATATTTTTGGTATTTCCTTATTAAAATGGGCTAACTTCAAGATGACTGTAACAAACTGTTGTGCTCAAACTGAAATTTTTTGATGATAAAATGATCAATATATATCAAGCTTTCATTTGCCAAATTTAGAATATGATGTTTTCATGAAACCTACATTTTGCCCCATTCATCAGAAGAAAAAAATGGAATTCACACATACCTTTGTATTGTAAGCAGGTTCATGAGTTGTTTGGGTGTGCTTAAACTTCTTTGCCAGGTATCTCCTTCTGTATATAAACATTTCTTTGGTATTTTACAGGGTAAATGCTAAACTTATTCATGGTTTCAGAATATTTTGAATTAGAAGTAAAGTCAGTAATACAAGCACATATTAATGTCAACAATCAGCATGTGCAGCACCTAGCATTCAGATTAAGGGCAATAACTTTTCAATGCTGATTAGACATACTTGCAGAGGCACATCCATGCCTCTTGTTGATTCAGTGTTATGATTGCAGCTGTGGGGAGTAAATACGAGTTTCACATTTTTTAGGTTTTTAGGTATTGAGCAATTTAAAACAACTTTTATAGAATACCAGAAAAATGTGAATAGAAAAAAGGAGCTGAAATGGTCAGATAATTGACAGAAGATAAATGGAATGGTTACTAAAATTTCTGTCTGTCATTGTACCAGTCATTTCTGTCTGTCATTGTACCAATCATTTCTGTCTGTCATTGTACCAGTCATTTCTGTCTTTTATTGTACCTGTCATTACATTAAAGATTATCCATAATTTCTGTCCATTTATTTGGTTACCATATATATTAAAATACAAGTCTTATCCAACTACAAACTGCATAGATCCAGACCTATTGTTGCATAACAAACCAGTTGATTTGGGTCCATGCCATTTGATACAAGTGATCAGTAGAACAAAAAGGAGAGACCCTGACCTGGCACATTATGCAATGGCATGTAAATGTCTGTATTTGCATTTAGATCTGACTGGTACACAAGTATACATGGAAGCTTGAGCAAACATATATTCAGTGCACATGTGTTGATTTAGTACATGTACAAAGGACATAACTCAAATTAGATGTATTCTGATATGTCCACCAAATCAACTGTGTATCCCTCACATTCCATCCTGTTTATTATCTTCTATTATTTAGCATCACCTGAGAGCTTAATTGTACTCCATTTAAGGTAACATGCTATTACCATTCTCATTTCTTCCTTTAAGGGACTGGCAATTTGTATCTCCTCTGCTTGCCACATCAAAATTATATGCAATTCTTTTGAAATTCAGTGTTTAAAAAATAACCAATGAGCAAATAATTTTTAAACAAAATTCATGAAATTAAATTTTCAAAAATAAAGGTTTTTCACCAGTGATTGCAATAAATTTTGTTTCTTGTTGACAGTTTTTCTATGATACTTTGAATGTGCCTGCAGGAATTTTGCAAGCAGGATTTTTTCTAGACTAATTTCCTTGCCAGTATATATTAATAATCACAATAATAGCCCTAGAAAAGAATAAAGTAAAGTTGAATACATATACAAGACCTTTGGAAATATTTAGCAATTTGACCAACCGTATAATGGCCACTGGGTTTTCTATTGCAGAACATGATATGATCTGACCATTTGTGTCATACTGAAAAGAATTAACACACCAATTATACATATTTCTTTGCATATTTGACAGGCAGAGTAGATGATCTTCAACCTGTGTAAATTGTATGAAATTTTATGTCTTCCTTTCTGTCTGTCTTTCTCTTTCCATTAACTTCACCTTTTCTGCACAATAACTTTAGTTCTGTAGCATTTACCATGACATAACTTTGTGGATAGCTTGCAATTGACCTTATGCCAGATGGCAGATCACTCTATCAAATCATGTGACTTAACCTCTGACAAACATACAGTATTTGGCAAAGAAATATGTTTTAGTTTACATAATATATTTATTTTATGTCATTTTGTATATATTCTTATATTCTTAAAAATATAAAATTACAAAGTTGCATTAATTATACTGCAGTAGACAACATTTATGTGTGTAGTTCAAGTTCATGCAATAATAACCTAAGTGTTTTATTTCAGTAAATAATAACAATCAATTGTAAAGCTGTTTAAGAATTTATTCATATGAAAGGAACTTTTCTCCAAATGCTGATGTATTTAACATATAATGCTATCCTTGTTAATTTTATCTGACCTATGTTTATGCTGCCTTGGAAGTATATAAATTGAAAATTAATAACAAAATCGTAGATAATTACTGTTTAAAAGTATACTGTTGTACAATATAATATAATATATAATATAATATTTAAATCTCCATTGCATGATTTGTGGAAAACTTTTCAATAAATAAAATATTACTTTAAAATTTATTAGAATTCTTTAATATTTTGTGTAAAATTGAGCATGAAAAATTGGTAATCACAATGCATGTGTTCTGATATAATTTTCTTTAATGCTGGGTAGAAAACTTTAAAATTGAAAATTTTATACAATAAAAATAAGAGTCAAAGATCAGGACATATCTTTTGTTTTTGTTTTTCTACAAGAGTAATGTTTGAAGCTCAAGGACATCAATTTCGTAAACTGCATCATATGTAAAGGTTTGTACATTCCCTCAAAATGGCATATCAGTAGAAGAAAATGTTAATTATTGGCATTCCACAACATCATAACCCATTCCATCCATCAAAAATGTTACTCAAAAACTTTAGGACTACATAGATGAAAGCCAAATTAGACACAAGGCTTCAATTAAAAGAAATGTATCAAGTTGTAATTTTCACCACTTCCTGATGATCTATTATATATAAATTTATGGACCTGTTTGACTTGAAACTTATCCTTTAAATGCATCAAAAGTGGCAGGGAAATCTAAGTTGTTTTGACACCCATTTACTTTATTTTGCCAAAGGTGACTTTTCCAGTTTTTCATTAGCTTCATAGAAGATGCAGCTTCATGACTTATGTATTTGCAGGACAAAAATATTTTCCCTGTCATGGACATATGGAGTTTAAGCATAGACACCTTCTTATAGCAAAATAAGTTTTTTACTTTGAGCTTTCGATGTTTTCACAAGGTCTTCATCAGAGGAATGACTTCTGGACTGGAGTTACAAATGACTATAACAGATAACAATATTCATTCTAGAAAATGGAGTCTACTTTCCAGTAGGGTTATCTAGAAGCTATCTCACATACCTTGGGGGACCGGAGATGGTCTCTTAGGTTAAGGGGATGTATCTCCCCCCACCTCTTATGTCGGGTATTTGAAGAAACCAATTTTTTTCTAATAAAATATGTATACTTGCATCATAATGCACATGCACTCTCCCAGCCTCCCCACAGCTACATCCTGGTATGAAGGAGAGATCACTCTAAATTCCACCTAAAAGGGCAGATAACTTTTAGTTTTGTGCTAAAGAGTTTTACCTTGAGAGCCCTATACAGGTGAGACAATAGTAATTCTCCCAAAGTATTATGATTGGGTAAGTATTATTGAAGAAACATTTTAATATAAAAACTTGATTTTTAATTAATCTGTTGAAGAAATGTGCACTCTCTCTAGAATATGTGACATTTGTTTCTGTTAGCTTAAGAAATATGGCAAAGTACAAAGAATCAAACCAGTGTTTATGCATACAATATTGGCTGGAGGGTTATTGGCTACACATAATTTTGATGTGTATGGTTTACATGTACTGGATGGTTTAGTTGTTGCACACTTTGACTATACTGGTAGACTTGTTGGGAGTGAATATTTGTTAGGATTCAGGATACATCATTTTGAAACAAAAATATTTCATGTGAATAAGGTTGTTATGACTTCATAATTACTGGCAAAGATTTTGATTTTTTGTTTGTGGAAATTATTTGTCATTTTATCAAGGCAAATTCATCCATGTATAATATTTGGCCAGTTGTAGGCCGCAAATATTGTCATTGCATAATGCAGTGACAAAGCAAGGTCTTTACTTTTTGCATGGAATTATTGATCAAAATTCTTGGGGTATTTAAACTTTATTTTTTTTCTTCATATCAAAGGGTCCAAGCAATCCAAAATCACATAAAAATGTCCAGGTTGTGTGTAATTTCTTTTGCTAGTCTGCTTGAATATCTATCCCCATGTAAGTGTTGCTACAGAAAACTACATTGTCACTAATTGCTTATAAATTAATAGCTGAATGAGTATTTAAAAATATACAAAATTTGCACACAAAAAATTGAAGATTATAGACTCTTATCAAATGCATGAAGAAAATTGAATGTTGGTGAGTGAATTCTTTCAGTATGGCACAGTTTTTGAGTTCCTTGTAAATTTTTCATGACAGCTTTTGAAATGGTTCATGGATTTTTATCATTATCTTTAACATGAACTATGCTAGTGTTTGTTGATTATTTTGAGGTGGGTGGGGATTATTTAATAACATTCTGGAGCTGAGTTCATAGCACGGCAATACACCTATGTCAAAGTTACCTTCATGATATCTTTTTGAGCTATGTAGTATCATCAATTTTAAAAGATGAGGAGCTTTAATTTCATAAGTAGAATGACCAATTTAGACTCGAATCTGCCAAAAGCCTCCACTGCAAACAAAAAAGTTCAAGTCATTCCTGTTTGCATTTAAATAGATAAAATAAGCTACATCTGTGGCCTTGTACAATACAAAAGTCTCCACTGCAAGCAATTAAAGTCAAAGTCCACCAAGTTCAGAAATGTATGAAAGTTTAATAATATTCCTGTAGTGGCAACAAAATGTATACAGCTCATGTAAAGGTACATGCTAAGATGTCCACCAAATTGTATTTGTCTCTCTCAAGTGGATTTTGCTTGATCATTCTACATGTATTTGTGTAAAAAATGTTTAAGTTAAAAAATTTATTTAAAAACTTTTTATGGTCATTCTTATAATCTGAAAATCTAATCATGTGAATACAGATATCATAGGAATCAAAATATGTCAATAAAAATTTAATTAATTTACATGGATTATTTTTGCACTGTTATGTATATTTAATATTTATTATGTGATTGACCTTGTACATATTAAGGCTGAAAGTTTGGGCCTAGAGTGCTCATTAATACTTTTATTTGTCTAAATGACTTTTTTAATTCCTTTAGAGACATTTTGGATTATATCATATTGAGATATGATGTCTATTAGCATATCAACAATATTCATAACATTAAAGATTGGAATTTGTTTGGAACTCTACTGGAATTCATTAGAACTCTATACATTTGGACTAGAGATAGAACTTTTAAGACTATTTGGAATTTAATTCACAAAACTTAAGTTCTTTGTAAATTTTCACTTTGTATTCTAGGGAATTAAATGATTTGTTGAATTTTACTAAATTTGTCAGTTTTCACCCTTTTAATTTAAGACCATTGAGTCATAATGACACAATCATGTTTCAGTGGACAGACAGTTGGATGGACATGACCAACTCTGATATACCAGTACATTTCAATGATTTTAAAATTTGAAAAAAGGACTAGATGTGACAGATGTAAAAATGACAGCTTAGAGAGGTTCTCAGTTGTTAATAGGAAGCAAAGAAAATATTTTCCAAAAATTGCTACGTAGAAAATAACATAGAAAAACATTTTATTAAATTTTATCAGTTTTTTTAATTGTTAATTTTTATTTCACAGAATTCTTTGAGTAAGTTCTCAAAGACCTGCCAAGAAACTGAACCAAAGAAATCAGGAATGAAAACATCTATTAAACGAGGCTTTGCACACTTACTAAAGAAAAAGAAATTTAATCCAGATACCTCCACTAGAAACAACAACAATGATGTAGATAGTCCATCACGTAACAATAGACTGGCCACCACCAGAAATGGACATGCAAGAGGTCCAAGGTCAGATTCTCTTCTCCTGCAAGGAACGCTGTCTGAAAATCAGATAATCCAAGAGACTGTTTCAGGTACAAGAGGTGCAAATAGCCTACCTTGTGAAGGTTTGGTTCTGCTTTCATAAAACATCTCAGCTTTGAGTGAAAGTTCAAGGCAAATTTTGCATGCAGATTATTTATAGACTACAATAGATTAATTGCATTAAACCAACATTTTGAAACAATCTCTGGTTTTTCTTTGGGGATTATATTTTTTTGCTGTATACAAAGGTTTTGAAGTTCAAGAGTTTATTCTTGATTCTAATCTTGATTAGTTCAGTGTTACATATCATAATTACATTTTAATAGAAGCAATTACTATTTTGTATTGCTATTGTGGAGCTTTATGCCTTTGAAAATCCACTGTCAGTTTGATGTGAATACATCCTCACACAGAGTTGAGAATCGTCAGCATGATGCAGTTCACTTATACACCTGGCTTGGGACATGCACAGAATGGTACTGTATTTACCATATACAGTATATTGGAACACCATAAAATAATTTGTCCCCTGTCCCAGAACTTAATAGTGAAACTTTTTTCACCTAGGTTATATGTTCCAAGGCTTAAGAAATGAAATAAATTTGTATTGCATTTGTGCTCTCCCCCACTAAAAAGCAGTTTGCAATAAAATAGATCAACAAAATGCTTATTCAATAATAAAAAGAAACAAAACTTGTATTGTTATCATTGTTTCCTTTTTTCAAATTAACATTAAAGAATAAAATATATTCACAAAATCCATATATATGTAGCATAGACTTCCATACTGTAGTATGTATAACTTATGTCTGATAAAAAATGCCACATTTTTCATTGACATGAACATTAAGAAACAAATTGTGTTCAATGGTTTGAATATGTTATCTAACCAAAAACTGGGTCTAACAAAATTGCAAACAAGAGGAAAATAACCAACCGATATAATGAACACAACTGTCATTCACATATGATAGTGTTAAGTGCAAAATAATCTAGAATGAATTTATTCCGGTCTACTGTATGACAGTATCTTTCAAATAAAAATCATTATTTGAAAATACATTCACTTGAGTGCAAGTGACAATCTTTTGAATAGCACTGGATATAAAAGCATCGTTACTATTTACCTGCAGACATCAATGCTCCGTTGTATTAATTATAAATACAGATTCCATGGAGATAGAAGCCTGGGTGGTGAATAAATACAACTGGCAGTGAGCAGTTAACTGAAATTGAAACATTGGAACAAATGTTAAAATAAGACAATATAATGCTTTGTGCAATGACTCTGCATTGCCCTGAATATTTAGAGAAAATAAAATCGTGTGATGAATTCATGTAAGCCAAAAGAGAAGCAGATGATTTTGGAAATGAGAAGGAAATAATGAATTGATATATTGAAGACAACTGCCATTCACACAGGACACAGTGTTAAGTGCTAAATATACAAGATTGAATTATATCCAGGTCTACTGTATGACAGTATCTCACAAATAAAAATCATTATTTGAAAACACATTCACTTGAGTACAAGTGACAATCATTTTACCAGATTGGATTACAAAAGTAGCAGTTCTATTTACCCACAGACATAAATACTCCTTAGTATTATAACTACAGATGCCAGGTAGATAGAAGCCCAGTGAATAAACACAACTGGCAGCAAGAAGTAAACTCCTCCTTTGAACATGCCAAATGGACATCAAAGACAAAGGTTATTTTTATCACAAAGCAAGCCAACCTCATAAGCCAACTTTGGATACTCTAAAGCAGTTTTTGTTTTAAAGGCTATCGATACAAAGGTTATTTTTTTGCAAAGAAAGCTGGCCTCAGAAGCCAGCTAGAGATTCTTTCAAGTGTGTCAATGTTTTTTAATTTTTTTAAATATATGGCCAAGATATTGAAGTTAACTTTAGTTTCTTTTTACCAGTATTCATGGGAATTTTGAAAATAAATTAAAACAATGGATTAATTTTTAAAGTGACACAATATGGTGCTTTATGCACGGACATCAATGACTGAGCGTTGGCCAGAAGATTTGGAGAAAATAAAATGTGATGAATTTTTGAAGGCCAGAAGAGAAGCAGATGACAATATGATCATTAATATGGATGAAATTCTATTGAACTTTGACCGCATTCCTAGATGGACTGATGATAAGTTGGGGGTCAAAAGTATGAGAAGAGTTTATCAAAAACATAGTTTTATATTTATTTGATATAAAATTTTAATCAGAATGCATTTTCCAGCATATAATTTTCAAATGATTTAAAATTGTCACACAACTTAAGTGCACAAAAAATAATTTTAAAATTAAGTTATGATGTCCCAACAAATACATTGTCTTAATATATATGGTAAATATGGTTTGATTTGTTTGGAAAACACACAAAATAGGTTCTATAGTGTGAATGCTTTTTATTGTCTTGTTAATTACCTCTTTTATCAAATCAATTAAAACTAGTAGAATAAACTGAAGTGAAATCAAATCCTAATTGCATAAGACCTAGCAGTTATGACAATGTATCAAATTGGCTCATTTCAGTTGGTCCTTTTGTCCAACTAGTCTAAGGTAGTCACCTTTAGATCAGTCATACATCTTGGTTTGTCCATAAGAGTATGAGTCTCAGCTTAACCATGATGGGTATGCAAGAATGTTTTCCAATAGCTTCCTATGAGTCATTGGTTTTTTCTTGGGTTTTCCTGGGTTCTTCCTGCACCAAATATACTGGCAGCCATGTAAAGCCTATCATGTGCTGAAAAATGGCATTAAAACTTCTAGAACCCAAAACCTAATAAATTAACTAATTGAATACTGCTTTAATTATTACAATGTAACCTAACTGAATTATTTATTATTAAGGAATAGTTAGTTGATCCTATAGATTAGCATATGTTATACATGGCAAGTTTAGTTTCATATATAAGGTTCATTATGGAGAATTGAGATCCAATGTTTCTAGGGAACTTAAAAGTCCAGGATTGGCATTCGGTTGTTTTGTTTGCTGAAGAATTAAAAAAAACATTTCATGATTAATTGCATTGAAAGTTTGATGATTGAACAATAATAAATAAATATTTGACATTTGTTATCTGAAGTAAATGTTCATCATGTTTTGAAACAAGAATCTAAATCTGTTCTAAATCAACAAGAACACTAGAGTGTTTTCAGAGGTTCACATATGATGTGCATTGAAGCCACTTGGAATAATGTTTTTTACAATCTTCTAAAACACACTTTTGTTGAAAATAAAGACTATTTATACAGAAAATCAGACAGCATTAGATAAGTTATTCCTAATGAAGTTATAAACTGAGTATTCTAAGCCCCCACCTGATCTGACCCTTAATTCATTCACTTCTCAATGTTCATCATTTTATTAATTTTTCAAAAGTACCTCAGTAATTACTGCCCTTGCCTCTGCTGTTGTCCATGATTTTTAACCCCGTTTTACATGAATTAGTTGTTGTTGTTGGGCTTAACGCCATTTTTCAGCACACGATAGGCTATTCATGGCGGCCAGTATTAATGGTGGAGGAAGAAACTGGGAAATCACCGGAAAGAACCACTGAAGCTACTGGCAAGCTTTTTCACATATCCACATTCGCCGAATCCTAGACTCAAACACACGAAGACAGAGGTGAGATGGCAGTGATCTGTAACAGACAGCTCTTTAGACCACTCAGCCACTCGGGGCCCCTACATGAATTAGTGAGGGAAGTATATGCTTAATTTAAAGCTTACAAAGCATGGATTCTGATATATGTGTCTTTCCAAAATTTCACTGAGGAACTGTAACATCATGTAGATACTTTCCAGTGTATACAATGTTTCATGTACTTCCTTTCTTTCTTTTTCTTATTTTGTAGGAAATTTAGAAATAAGGCCTTCCTCAGCACCAAGGGACAGTCCAAGCCCTACCAGGACCAAAGTGTATGATTTCAGTATTGGAAATGAATCCTCCAAAAGCAGAACCTGCTTAATTAGTTGGAAAGGCTGCAGGGATTGTACATTCAGTGATGAACAATCCTCAGAGGAGGTATGAATAATAACAATAAGGATGGTTTTCATCATCCAGACTTGTATCATGATAAGGGATAGCTTTGTTAATTGGGGGGGGGGCTGTTACAAATAGTTGTCATTTAAAGTATTGATTAGCCCCAGTCTAGTACATATCTTCACCTCTGTTGTAGATTCTGATGCAGTGGAATATTAGTTAGTCTCAGTTATGTAAATTTCTCCACTGCTGATGTATATCTCATGATGTGGGTGGATTATAGATCCGTCTTGTACACTTGTACATCTCTCCACTGCTGATGTCCTGATGTTAGTAAATTATTTGTCTCAGTCTTTATCATCTCTTCACCACTGATGTACATATCCTGATGTCAGTGGAATATTAGTTAGTCCTGTTCATCTCTCCACTGCCAATATGTCTCCTGATGTCAGTGGAATATTAGTTAGTCTTCTACATTTTTTTAATCACTGATTTACATCTCCTCATGTCATTGGAATGATAGTTAGTCTCAGTCCTCCAGGGGTGGTCCTGGCTTTTAAAAAGTTTTTGCAAAAAAAATTGCCAACTGCAATATTTTGTCACCATTTTTCAAACAGTGTCGCCAGAATAAATAGTGAATATTTTTCCAAGTCTGTTAATGTAATAGGCTATGAAAATTGAAAAACACGGGATAGTTATTACTTTATTGACAACAAGCAGTACAGCTATAATATTATAAAATAAATCAATACATGATGATGACTATTTTGCACTTTTAAAATGTTATAGAATGTCACATGATCCGTAGCAATTTTAGGGCTGCTCACTTGTTGAATGCTATTTCAAAGTCTAATTCTTCGCATCTGTACATGCTGATTTTCATTAAATTCTCTAGAATTGAGATGCTGAGTTTATTTCTGATGTCATTTTTATGAGGTTCATCTTACTGAATCCACATTCACAAACCACCTTTAGTAGCCTCCTTCAACCTGGTAACAACACCACTCTTGAACTCATGACTAAGCACCATTGGTTGATACACCAACCAGATTGTCCAGACTAAAACCAAATGAATTAATTAAACCTAACATTTCTGAATATATAGATTTGGCATTTGCAGTTTGAAGCTGACGAATACTTAGGAAGTGTGTAACTGCTTCAACACTGCCAGCCAAAATAGTGAAGTATCTAACATAAACAACCAAATTCTAATGCACTGAAACATCTGTGCTCTCATCAAGCAGGATACTGTAAACGCGTGTTTCCGTGACCTCTGTAACCATCTCATCAACTATTACATCGGCCAATGACTGCTGACACTCACTGGTGCTTTTGTGACTCATACGATCTGTGCATATCTACTTTAAGATTGAGAGTTGGGCAGTGACCTGAAATGGAAATTAAAAAAATCATTAAGTTTTAGTGATAAGACTTAAATTTAAATTCTAGGATTAAAAATATGGCATTCATGCAGCAATTAGGTGTACTACAGATGTAGCATCACTTTAATATTTTACACGTTTTTTCCCCCATTACTGTCATTTAAAGCCATTAAAATATTACAATTAACAAACTATAATATAATATTCTCAGCACCTGTCTGATACTCAACTGGTGCAGCTTTGGAATGATTGTATTGGCGAGGTTGTAGTAAGCCTCAAAGTAAGTGTTCCTCGTGGCACTGATAATGGCATTTTTACTTTTACTAAGAGCAGCAATCTTCACTACTTCCATGGACTCTGCATCCCTCATCACCGTTAGTGTGTAGGTATCACATTAAAAAAGCATTATCAAATGTAAAATATCTATTTTCCTGACTTCTACATTGTCTAGCTCATTTCTTTTATTACCCTCCACTTTTATGGTTAGCTTCACAAAGTACATCTCACTGAATGCTGTAGAGTTTTTCTTGACATGCATACTTGGATCTCCATTTCCACCAATGAAATTTACAAGAGTCAACACCTGGCATAAATGTACCATGTGTGTGTGTGTGTATATATATATATATATATATATATATATATATATATATATATATATATATATATATATATATATATATATATATATATATATAGGCATTAGTGACCATCATATCAATTAAAAAAAATTTGTTATTGATTGAGTCAGCATTGTTATATATACTAGTTAACAATAAGGAATTACGGTGGGATATAAAATGTGGAAAATAGTTATCATGTGTATGGTAGCTTGAGACAAAATTTGAACTAAGAAATTCACACCCCTTTTGGGCATTATTAGTTATCCCAGAAAAGGACAAGGTTTATTTGTCAATCAATTACTAGTACTTCAGACACTGTGTAACAGGTGGTTTCTTTGAAGTATGTCACAGAGGCTCAAGTCTAACCTTTAGCTATTGTATAAAATATGAAATGGGGGCATGTTGGGAGTAAAGGCAAATAATGCACTCCACAAGGAGAAATGGCTTGTCCTTTTTAAAAATTTCACGTGTATTGGACCTGTAAAATCGGAGAATATTAGTGAAAACGATGCTTAAATATAAAAACTTCCCAATGGCAGGTTCCAATCTGCGTATTTTCAGATTCAATCTTTATGAGAAATAAATTATTCATTTATGCAAAACTTGTTTGTGTTGATATTTCTTGTTGCATAGTTTGAGTCTCTACAGATGTAACAGGACTGATGGCAAGAGTAAAAGATCTATGAGCAAAATTAACATTTTACTTACCACGCCTGGATTCAAAATGTCACAGTCAGTTGTAAAAGAATTGACATCTTGTGCCTTGATACAAATATCACAGAACATCTGCTTTAAGTTTGTACCAAGTTTCCAGCTTTAGAGAAATTTTCTAGAAGTTTTTACCTGTTCATCATGATGTGGTGTTGCACTTGAGTCATCACCACATGTAGATGATGTTGGACTGCCAGAAATAACTTACTCTTTACTCTTATGCTTAGATGATGAACAAAATGGCTGTTGCCAAAAAAAATAACCAACTGGTATTTTTTGTCACCAATAAGGAAAAGAATTTGCAATTTGCGACATTGGCGAAGCCTAGAATTATCCCTGGTCTTCTACATTTCTCCATGACTGATGTATGTCTCTTAATATCATTGGAATGATAGTTAGTCTCAGTCCTTTATATTTCTTCATCACTGAATTATATCTCCTGATGTCATTTGCTTGAGTCAACTACATTGAGTCTTCTACATTTCTCCATCACTGATGTATGTCTCCTGATGTCATTTGCTTGAGTCAACTACATTGAGTCTTCTACATTTCTCCATCACTGATGTATGTCTCCTGATGTCATTGGAATGATAGTTAGTCTCATTCTACATTTCTCCATCACTGATGTATATATCCTGATGTCATTTGCTTGAGTCAACTACATTGAGTCTTCTACATTTCTCCATCACTGATGTATGTCTCCTGATGTCATTGGAATGATAGTTAGTCTCATTCTACATTTCTCCATCACTGATGTATGTCTCCTGATGTCATTGGAATGATAGTTAGTCTCATTCTACATTCTCCATTACTGATGTATGTCTCCTGTCAGTGAAATGATAGTCTCATTCTACATTCTACATTTCTGATGTATGTCTCCTGATGTCATTTGCATGATAGTTTGTCTCAGTCTTCTATATTTCTCCATTACTGATGTATGTCTCCTGATGTCAGTGGAATATTGGTTAGAATGTCTTGTACATTTTTCCACAGCTGATGCATATCTCCTGATGTCTGTTGAAAAGTGGGTTCTCCTGCCCAACTCATAAGGTAGCATTTGCCAGTTTGTAATAATATAACCAAAGTTTCATGGAATGTTCACCTTGAACAGCTTGATAAATATTTTTTTTAATATCACATCAGCTTCACTCAGAGGAATTAATTTAGTCAGTGTTTGGCAATATAAATGCTTACAAATGCCACCCTACGTGTGATTCTTCTTTGTTTGTACACTTATGTTACAAATTATCAATGCTGGAAAATGCCACCATATGTTTGAGATTACTGTGGTTTGTACACTTGGGTTTTGAAAAATAAATGCCAGCAAATGCCACCCTGTGTGTGAGATTGCTTTGGTTTGTATGCATGGGTTACAAAATATAAATGCCAGTAAATGCCACCTTGTGTTTGATTTTTCTTTGGTTTGTACACTTATGTTACAAATTATCAGAGCTGGAAAATGCCACAATATGTGTGAGATTACTGTGGTTGTACACTTGGGTTTGAAAAATAAATGCTGGCAAATGCCACCCTATGTGTGAGACTGCTTTGGTTTGTATGCATGGGTTACAAAATATAAATGCCAGCAAATGCCACCCTATGTGTGAGATTACTGTGGTTGTACACTTGCATTTGAAAAATAAATGCTGTCAAATGCCACCATATGTGTGAGACTGCTTTGGCTTGTATGCTTGGGTTACAAAATATAAATGCCAGTAAATTCCACCTTGTGTGTGAGATTGCTTTGGTTTGTACACATGGGTTGCAAAATATAAATTCTGGCAAATGCTACCCAATGTGTAAGACTGCTTTGGTTTGCAGGCTTGGGTTACAAAATACAAATGCCACCTTGTGTCTAGGACAGCAATAGTTTCACTTTTCTGCAAGATTGGAAAATCTTGTTATTGCTACTCCACCAGAATGGATAGCTATATCAACATTCTTAGGATGTCTAGTTTGTCAAAAAATTAAAATGGTGCAGATTCGACATGGCCTATGGCCATCACAGCAGCTAGATTGAAACTCTTGTTATTTTAACTTCTCTTGAACAGAAAACCTATCAGCATGGTGTCTAGATGGTCTTAAATAAAAATTTCCATGACCTGATATCCAGTGCACTTGTCTATACAATGCACTTGTCTAGAAGGAAAGTCTTATCAATAGTGGGTCTTCTCTAGAAGTCTTACTATGATGTCTGCTCAGTACCAAATGAAAACAGTGGCAGTCAGATTTACAGTATGGCTACCATGGCAGCCATCTTAAAAATCTTGCTTTTGCTTCTCCTTTAAGTTAAGACTGATTATGATATCCAATTAAAATATTCATGGACTCCCATTTAAACAGCAATGTTGATCCCTGTTTGAATTGCAGACCATGATATATGGATGATCCAAAGATGTTTTCTTTTTTATGCTTAATGTTGCTTCTAAATTCAGAGTCGGACAAAATAATTTATTTTATCTCATATCAAACACTGTTCAGAAAATATAGAGTCCTACTTTTTGAGGATGTCCTTGAGATTGTTTTTTTTATTAGCTGTTCATTTAGCAGAAGTGCTTATGGGAAGATCTGTTCTCTGTTGTCCAGCTGTTAGCCCAAGCTTCATAAGAAGACTTATAATGTATAGTTGGTCCTGAGTGAACTGGTTTGGATCTGATTTTGGCTTGGACTTGTTTTATAATCTAACCTTATGTCTTGAACAGGCATGTACTTCAATAATATCCATGTTAGCCCATCATATCGTGTCATTAATCTCATTTCAACTAAGTAACTTTTCAAGAACTTAATGGAATAAAACCAGATTTTGTATTGGGTTTTACAGTTGGATGACCTAGGTACAGTTCAATTTTTATCATTTTCAGACAAAATTTAAAGGAGTTATGACCCCAGCATGACTTTAATTTTGTCTTATAATTGCATCATACTGATATGTTCTCCTGTGTCACTGTACAGTTCAATTTTCATCATTTTCTGACAAAATTTTATGGAGTTGTGACCCAGCTTGACTTGAATTTTGTCTTATAATTGCATCATATTGATACATACATCTGTTACACATTTCTGGGTGAGGTCTTTCGTCATTAGCTGTATTTGGAGAGTTTTGATGTTTAATGTTCTTCCAGTTATTATTATTATTATTATTATTATTATTATTATTATTATTATTATTATTATTATTATTATTATTATTATTATTATTATTATTATTTCTATTATTATTGTTAATATTATATGCATAATAATTTAGCAACACTTTTTGAAATAATTTCCTACACAGACTTCATTTTAAATTCATTTCTTTATAAATCTTGAGATAATACAAAATAAATTCTATGCTGTAGCCTAAAGTCATACTTGTAATGTAAATGATATGTCATGGGTTAAATGGACAAATGTTTAAATTCTTCATTCATAGATGTTTCATAATTCTCAGAAGTGTTGCCAAGCAAAACTTTGTGCATAGTGTCTATTATGCATGCTATTGATACTTGTTTATTATAAGTCAAATCCAGCTGCAAGCTGCAGACACCCAGCTCTGTCATCACATTGCACTGGTATATTTCAGTCCATGCAGTTGGGTAGGAGTAATCACTAGAGTAAATAGCATATACCCCCGATCTGTAAGTGCATTATGGGATGACAGATCAGGGTCTGTGTTTTCAGCATGACTTGATGCATGAGTGTACATGGTATTGATTTACTTGGCAGGGCAGTGACAGCAACATCCAGGTTGATACAAGAACTGAAAATGAAGTGAACACGTCCATACCTATGAACAATTTCCAGGAGTCTAAGAACAATGAAGTGAACACGTCCATACCTATGAACAATTTCCAGGAGTCTAAGAACTATGCAGCATATAATGTGACGAACTTGTGACAGAAAGTTTAATTGGCAAAAATGAGCACAGAAACATCAGAGTTATGTCTGTCAAATCGTATTTTCAAATAATCTGGGAGATTTTCTTGATTTACAGCGTTGTTGATGTTAAACTGCTCTCATAACTCGGCAGACAGAATCTTGATTTTCATAAATGGTGGATATAGTTTGTTTTAAAAGTCTATACCTCACAATTTTAATGTTACCAGTAAATACTGACTTTGGAAGAGTGATTTCATGCATTTGATGCAATGGAATATATAAATATTCACTTGTTGTTAGCAAAAGTCCCTTTAAAATGTCATTTGATTATATAAATGTACCTCCATAAAAAATATTGTGGTTGTCTGTTTTTCAATTATTTGTGATTGTTAATTAAAAATTTATAAAATTATTGTCATTAAGATTTAAGATTTTTGTGGCACATATATGTAAATGAAGCATCTTAAATTCATTTTTCATTATTTATCTCTTGATACTTTTCAATTCTTTTGTCAATGTATATCGAAGAAACATGTGACAACTCACAAATTATTAGTAATAGCAATATTTGGGCAAATTTTACTGATGCACTTTGTGACCTATCAAAAGGTTTTATTACAATTGCTGTATACTCTTGAACATGTATTTGTTTGGTAGAGAGAATTTCATTGAGACTCGGAAGCATCTTGATCTATCCATATATTTAGAAACTTATGGTCTGTAATATATAATGCTGAATAGTTAAGTAATTAATGGATAAACTGTTAATAATGATAATAAGGATAATCAGGCAAAAATGTAGGCATATTTGGGTCTCTTATTCAAGGCCCTTCATCAAGGTGCAGCAGCCCTGAACTAACTACCTTCTCAATCTGCCTATATAGGACCATACATTTAGATGCATTAATCCCATAGTGATAACATTTCACCTGTCTCTCCATCCATCCATCCATCTATTCAAGTGATTTTTGTGTCCTGCATCGCTCAGCAACTCTTAATGCCATTTGGTTAATGAACTGTCTTGGATATTTTAATGTGTGCTTTTTAAACATTTTATCTTTTGCAGTTCAGATTAGGACAAAAGAATATCTCTCTTTAAGTTTGGATCTTCATAACAGCAGTTTCTTGTAACCAATATAGTTAAGAAAACATTCAATTAATCTTGATGCCAGTGAAGATTGTAAATCTATTGGATATATATATATATATATATATATATATATATATATATATATATATATATATATATATATATATATAGATGCAATAAACTGACGACGAACAGTACGAAACTAGTGACTAACTAGCCTAAGCGCTTTCGACTCCCAATGAGTCTTTTTCAAAGGCAAATACAAAACATAGTTACGACAAACAAATAAACACAAAAACGTTGCGTTTGTAAACCTCTACATTTCTATCTTCACATGTGCTAAAACTATAAATACAACCAGCTTGTATAGACTAGTTGCGGAAACTGAAAACGTTGTATAATTCCCTAAAAGTCTACAAGCCAAAGCGACATCTATTTTTACTTTGTGTACATATGTAACACAGATTATATCCCGGATATTTGGTTCTATACCGGTTATTCTTATAGTAAAAATTGAAGGATAAGAAGATTTAGAAAATGTTAAATTCTACTAGTGCATAGTTTTCATTTTCTAGTCTTCTTGGTTTAGACCGCTTGGTTTCAATGTTCTAAGGCGGCGTATCCAGTATGATTCCTTTTCCTTCCTGGTTTCGGAACTCCAGCTGTGGTTGTTGGCAATAGCGATAAGTATTATATCACTGAAAGTGTGGCCAGGGGAGGAGAAGTGTTCTGCGACCGGGCTTCTGTACAGCTTTTTTGTCATCCAATCAGATCTATGAAGGTTTATCCTTATGTGTAGCTTTTCAGTTTCTCCCACGTACTGAAGGCCACAGTGGCCTTCAGTACGTGGGAGAAACTGAAAAGCTACACATAAGGATAAACCTTCATAGATCTGATTGGATGACAAAAAAGCTGTACAGAAGCCCGGTCGCAGAACACTTCTCCTCCCCTGGCCACACTTTCAGTGATATAATACTTATCGCTATTGCCAACAACCACAGCTGGAGTTCCGAAACCAGGAAGGAAAAGGAATCATACTGGATACGCCGCCTTAGAACATTGAAACCAAGCGGTCTAAACCAAGAAGACTAGAAAATGAAAACTATGCACTAGTAGAATTTAACATTTTCTAAATCTTCTTATCCTTCAATTTTTACTATAAGAATAACCGGTATAGAACCAAATATCCGGGATATAATCTGCGTTACATATGTACACAAAGTAAAAATAGATGTCGCTTTGGCTTGTAGACTTTTAGGGAATTATACAACGTTTTCAGTTTCCGCAACTAGTCTATACAAGCTGGTTGTATTTATAGTTTTAGCACATGTGAAGATAGAAATGTAGAGGTTTACAAACGCAACGTTTTTGTGTTTATTTGTTTGTCGTAACTATGTTTTGTATTTGCCTTTGAAAAAGACTCATTGGGAGTCGAAAGCGCTTAGGCTAGTTAGTCACTAGTTTCGTACTGTTCGTCGTCAGTTTATTGCATCTATTTTAATTAATCCCTGACAGACGTGATCCCTTGGTGGATCCAGTACGCTTGAGAGGGTTGTTATTCGCCATATGATTTGTATTCTTTATATATATATATATATATATATATATATATATATATAGATATATATATAGATAGATATATATAGATAGATATATATAGATAGATATATATATATATATATATATATAGATATATATATATATATATATATATATATATATATATATATAGATATATATATAGATATATATATATATAGATATATATAGATATATATATGTCTTTAGTAGTTGATTTTGTATCTTCACATTGGAAGTAGTTTGTAACCAAAATTGATCAAAACAATTTAGCATAAATTGTTTATTTTTCATCCATTTTACTTCATTTTTGAAAACATCATGGACCCTAGGATTTTGAAATGCATTTAAGCCTTGTCATTCAGAACATCATTTCTCTTTGACTTTAGTGCAGGTCCCTTTGTGGTTTTCTGATTAGAGTTTTGTGGAAGACTTGTACTTGTGATATCGAAAAGTCCTATTGATTTTGAGGTCAAATGTCATGTACCTCAAGGAGAAATGGATTTTGCAGAACAACTGATGTTTTAGAGTAATGTCAGAGGTCATAGTAATGGTCAGTGTAAGAAGAAAATAATAGTTTCTGCACCCTCAAGCAAAGGTCATGGTCACTGAGACTCACAGGTCAATAATCTTGAGTGGCAATAATGCTCATTATTGCCTGCATTGATCCAAGACAGATCTTAATGTAAACCTAAATAAATAAATTAGGTAGTAAGGGAGCATAATTTAATGCAAAGAAACTCATAAGAAATTTGTAACATTAAAGCTGATTAGCTATATTGACTGCAAAATAAAATGACACAATCACATTTACATTGAGGCTCAGACTTAGTTGAAATTAGGCAGTTGAATTCTTTGAAATGGGTGATTGTTCTCAATTCTTCAGACAGGATCAAGGGTTTCAAACTTGACTTGGTGATTGTTCTCAGTTGCTCAGGCATTCTGTCCCAGATTGGAGTTATATTGGAGTTGTCAGATTTACAATAAAGCTGGCCATACCTTGTAGGTTTTACCCTTAGTATTGTTGCCAGGTTTTGGTGTCAGTGATTATAGTTGTACTTTCTGAAGTGATCATTCAAGTAATTGTGTTTTTTGTGTGAAGTATTATATACACTTTGTATATTAATGTACTAATACATAAAGTTTTTTTCTTAATAGAGAATAATATGCATTAAAAAAAGCATAAGACACCAACTTTTGTGTTCTATACTGGTGGTTTCCTTTTTTTAGTTGATTTTTTTCCATTTTGTCAGAATTTTGAATGCATCAGAAGTATCAGACAGGGGCAATAATTAAGGTTATACATAATGAAGTATTTGTAGATTATTAATTGAATATTAGTAGATCAAGAGTTGTTGTTTTGTTGCAAGATCATAAATTTTTTGTTGATATTTAACAGGTGGTAACTTAAATTAAGTTGAATCAATATCAACTCCATAGAGTTTCACAGTCCTCAGAGTGTATTTCATAGTTGGCCATGTTGAAAGTAGGAAATTTTCTTCATTTTTGCCAAGAAGAATGAATTGAAATTTCTTTCTATTGGCTTACATATCATTGGGTGCAAATCAGTCAGTATATTGCTGTCATTTTTTAAAACATGTTTTAAATTTCTCTCTTTGCAGATATAAGATGTGATGTTGTCATAAACATAATTATTTTCATGTTTATTTTGTGAAGATGTGATTTATGAGGATGTTAAATATAAGAGGTCTCAATATTGAACCCTGTGGAGGTTTTCCCAGTGACTAATTAAGGATCCTGGTTTTCAATGTTGTTTACAGTTAGATTATTTCAATTAGTTTCATTAAGTTAAGAAACATGTTATTCATGAGGTTGTGAAGAAGGCTTTCAAAATCTTTGGATTTTATATTATTATTTTCTTAGATTGCACCTACATTTGTGCTTTTTAAGGGCTCCCCTCCAGTCCTCCACCTA
Organism: Potamilus streckersoni; assembly: GCA_016746295.1. Taxonomy (NCBI): domain Eukaryota; kingdom Metazoa; phylum Mollusca; class Bivalvia; order Unionida; family Unionidae; genus Potamilus; species Potamilus streckersoni. Next base: position 714,486 of record JAEAOA010000712.1, read on the forward strand.
TTCTGCATGTGTTGTTTGACATCCATTTACTTTTCTATAAGCAGATAGAAAATTATGAAAAATATAAAAATGCAGTTTGAGCTGATTACATAGAAGCCTATCAATTTTTTTTAAATGCTTGGTAAAATAGTGAATGGTATGCAGTTGGTTTACTTATACATCTGATTTTTATAGATTGGGGTTACCAATGCTTCTTAAGACCCAGAATTAAACATAAATTTGTAGCGAGAAGGACTAGTACACCACTCCCTTGTTAAAGTGCATGAGGAGAACGTAAACACCCACTTATAACACAGGGTCTGTTGTGGATCACATTTTTTTTTCTTATTAAAAAATACTCCAAAAAAAGGCCTCTATTTGCTGAATGTAATAGAAATAGCAATCAAAATTGGTATTGGTAGTGAAACATTGATATATCACTCATTTTATCATTGAAAACTGTGATGGAAATTTTATCCAAAATCATGAAATTCATAAGTTTTATTAATTTATACATTTTAAAGTTTCTTATTAAACGAAAATCATTGCACTGTAATAAAAATATACAAGAAAAATGTTGATCAGTTGTTAGTAATGCCTTCTGGTGGCAATAGTTTAAGAAATAAGTGCCAATTAAATAAGTTTTATCATGGGTTAGCCATGTTACAGTATTTATCTTTTCTGTTTCAGTAAAATCATCCTAAATGTGTTACCGATATGTGCTCTTTATTTAAATAGAAAAGTGTTGATGCATGGAAACATTTTTGTGAGAACCTAATTACATTCTCTGTTTCCAGCTTGGGTCTAGAGAAAATATCAAAAGGCATCTAAATCCTACCTGTTTAAGATCTTGTTGCCATGGTTATGTGTTAAGTTAAACTCATTTCAATTAAACAATTCATCACTAAGAACACTGTAAGTACATGTAACCTAATTAGTGTAAGTAATTACAGTTAACATAATTAAAGTATCTAACATTAATCAGTGGTTGATCATACTTATTCACAGATGTCACTTGCAGCACCAAAGAACCAAGCAAAAGGGCTATAGTGACTTTGAAAACTTTGAGAGTTTGTTTTTTTTTATGTGGTTGATTGCCATAAATAGCTTGTATGTTAGGGTCAAGATAGAACAAGTTGAAAGAGGAATTAGTACCAAATTTGTGTTGATTGTGTTGGTCACCAATGAAATATTCATAATGTATATGGGGGAAATATTGCTGCCCCAGGCACCCAAGGTTAAGTGCCCTTGGCAGCATTTAAGCTCAGTAGATGTAAACATCAATAAAAGCCTTTTTGAGCAAACAAAGCATACTGATTATATTGGGTAGTTTCCTTTTGTTGATAATTAATGTACCCAACATTGGTAAAAGTATTATATGTCACTCATGAATCTGTTAAATTAGTTCTTGAAACTAGATAGATATGACAAAGCTAAGTCATTCACCTGTTAAAATAAGTATCCCAAGTACACTGATGACAGAATTGAACTACTGGCACTGCATTGTTTATATAAACTTTTTTTCAAAGTATAATATCTAACTTATAACTCATTTGGGATTGTTATAATACTTCTAAATCATTCTTACTCATATTTGACATATTTAAACAGTGAATAACCCTAATATAGTACAGAAATCTGTTATTTAATGCAAAAGTGGTCAGCTATACATATTACATGTACTTGTTCGCAAGCAGACACGGAAAGGGCTATGCCAGTATGGAATTATCTTTGTACAAATTAAACATTTAATTGCATGCAAGTTTATCAAAAAGTCCAGGATATTGATCATTCATTCCTATCTTGAAATGACATTTGAATGGGTAATTGTTATTGAGCTTGATGATATACATATATCTCATTCTGTCATCAGATGTCCTTAATGAAAATGCCTTGTTTTTCTTGCCCATATTGTTATTTACATGTGTAACAGCTGTAATTATCAATATTTTATTAATTAAATGTTTTAGAATCATCATTGTGATCAGATAGTTAATATTCATAGTTGTTTCTGATGTAATTAGTGCAAATATTAGTATGTTTTGAATTCTTGTTGACAAATATAGATTATTAGAATTGCAAAAATATTATACCCTGCATGCTTGGTATTTACTTTGTGATGATTGATCATTATGCCATTGTCTTTCATGGTTTTTGTTTTTTTCTTTATCATATTCAGATGTTGAGTAATTTGCAAACAGTACAATGTTCCTAACACATTTTTTAAAAAACTTGTTTGCATTACCAGCACAAACATAGTCTGGCAATCATTTCACGAATAGTGTGTACCATATATATTTACTTATAAGACAAATCCAACAGGCAAACTTCATAGTCCCAAATTGGCCAGTACATAATGCACCAGCAGATCTGGGTCTGTGCAGTTTGTTAGGAGTAATCAATAGAACAGACAACATATACACTGATCTGCAGGGGTATTAAGCTATGGCAGATCAGAATCTTTGTTGTTGCGGTTTGTCTTATCTTTGAATATGTATGGTACATATATAACAAGAGCTTGTATGCATTTGCATGCATGTACATACCTAACATGTATAATTTATATGTAAACATGTGTAATTTATTTGTAACCATGTATAATTTATTTGTAACCATGTATAATTTATTTATTACATTTCATGGCAGGATATGTATGTGGATTAAACAATGTACATTATCATAAAGATTGCAAGAAATCTCTCATCTTTTTCATATAATGTGAGTGACTTTGTTCCATTCTTTCCCCAACAAAGCAGTTCATGGTTCAGCTGGCATCTCAGTTCAGACACTGGCTGCACTTGCTACTTCAAAGAAAATGAAAGGAATGTTTACTTTAGACCAGCCCTTTGTCCTTATCACTAAAAACCCAGTGTTGCCTGTGCCACATCCTCTTTCATTTTAGCAGTTACAGATTTACGCTGACAGGTAGTGTTGTGATACCGAAGACTTGAGCACTTGTTTAAATTTGAATTTTTTTATACATTGCGTTGTCATTTTTCTTTTGGGTCCTTCCTTCCCAGATAGACAATTCTGACTCAGTGAATCAAATTTTGACAATTTTCAAGGATGCCTTTATGGAGATGTTTTTAATGAAATGATATTTCATGTCTAAAGACCTCAGACCATCGGATTTATCCTTGTGTAATGCTAATGTACCTGTATGAGAAAAAAGATTTTTGAGATGAGCTTCAAATATTCAGGAAAGTTGTACAGATGGGGCCTTTTAATGAGAGATTTGATGCAAAGGAAGTTTGGGTCAATTGATTTTTTATGGTCTTGAATCAGGCAGGACAGACTGATGCCAGTGAAGTTAGAAGAAGAGGAATTATGGTGCAAGACAGGAGCTACTCCTGTCTCAAGCATTCCAGACCCAAAAATGAATTGGGTTTGTTTTAGTACATTAGTTGGTAGAACATCCTTCTGTCTAGATGAATGGAATCCCAGATATTACAAATATCTTTAGGCTACAAGACTGAGTTTTTAAAAGAGCCAAAATAAAGATTTATTCCAAAACCTATCAAATTTTCACAACTTGAGTGTGAATCAGTGGATATTGAAATTTGTGAACCTTTAAGAAATGGGGCTATTCAACCCACTTGGCATTAAGCAGGCCAATTTGTATCCAACTTAATTTTGGTTTAAAAGAAAAATGGGACATTTAGACCTGTTATAAATCTAAAATCTCTGAAAAGATTTTGTTGAATTTTTCTGTTTTCAAAATGGAAGCCATTGTCACTATTTTAGATTCTATTAAAGAAGGAGACTATGTTAGGTCAATTGATTTGAAAGATTCTTATTTCAGCATTCCTATTTTTTTTTCAAACCTCAAAGGAAATTATTTAAATTGTTCTGAATAGGTCACATTATCAACTTTTTATACTTAGATTTGGTCTCTCATCAAGTCCCAGAATTTTCACCAAAATCCAGAAAATCTATGTTTGCTTTTGTGAGATACAGTGGTATACATTTGTTTTTATCATATAGACAACTCTTTTGGTCATGGCACAAACACTAAGTAAGTGTTTGAATGATAACACAAGATCTTGTAACTTCCCTTCATTGGCTCTGAGTGGCCTAGTGGTCTAAAGCGCTGTCCATTACAGATCACTGCCATCTCACCTCTGTCTGCATGGGTTCGAGTCTAGGATTCCATGAATGTGGATATGTGAGAAAGCTTGCCAGTAGCTTCTCGTGGGTCGGTAGTTCTTTCCGGTGATTTCCCGGTTTCTTCCTCCACCATTAATACTGGCCGCCATGAATAGCCTATTGTGTGCTGAAAAATGGCGTTAAGCCCAACAACAAACTTCCCTTCAGAATGTTGGGTTCCAAATCAATCAAGAGAAATTTGTTCTTATTCCATCTCAAAAAAATTGATCATCTGGGATTTATCATTTTCTCCCTAGATCTGATATGTCATTGGGACAAGATAAAATTAAGAAAATTCTATATAGGAACACAGTGCAAACAAGATGTATTGCAGATGGCATGTTTATATTTTCATTGAAAGCTGTTTGCTTAAACAACAGTATTATAGGAAGTTGGATAGGGTCAGGGACCTAGCCATGGCTACATGTGAGGGTCACTATAATGATATGATGTCATTGTTGGAGGCCAGTAAGACTGATATGCACTGGTGGTTGTCTAACTTGGAAAACATAAATGGGAAGTCTATTCAGCTACCAGGTATTTCCCATTGCCTATGTACTGATTCATCCAGATTAGGTTGGACTCCACATTTGAATCATCTTATGGCAGATGGACAGAAAGAGAGACTGAATTTCAGATAAATTACCTGGAATTATTGTTCAGTTTCACCAAGCACATTTGCATCAAGAGTGACAACACTGCTGTTGTTGGGTGTATTAGTAAAATTGCTAGCTCAGATAGTTCCATGTATAGACTGACCAAAGAAATATTAGTTTGGTGTTTTAAAAGAGCAATACATTACTGTTCATGTGCCATTGCAAACTAACAGTTAAGCTGACAAATTACCCTACTTTTTTCAGGAGTTGGCAGAATGGAAATTGAATTCAATGTTTATCATAGATTTAGTGGACATTGTTTCTTGCCAGAAATTGATATGTATACATCTTTGGGAAGTCATCAAATTGATAAGTTTGTTTCTTGGTTTCCAGACTCCAATGCTTTTGCTTTTTGTAAATTGGGCACAGTTTGATTCTTACTACATTTTTGCTTCCTTCAGGTTCATCACCAGAATCATAGAGCAAATCATTCAAAACAGGTAAACAAGGTTCTTATGTTTGTTCCACTCTGGAGAACTCAAACTTGGTTTCCTCTCTTACTACCAATGCTTTGAAACAACCCAAAAATTGTTTGTCTATTGATCCATCTGTGCAATGGACAGAAACACCCACTCAGAGTGAAAATGAGATAATAGGATGTCATTTGTCAGGTTAGTCCTCAGTAATAAGGAATTTTTGAACAGAGCTTCAGAATGTTTCATTGGGTCATGGAAGAAATCATAATGTAAAGAAAACAACCTTGCATGGCAAAAATGGTGTTCTAAATGCAATTTCCATGATGCCTCGGCAGTAGATATTGTTAACTGACAGATTTCCATGAAGTGTTGTCAGTACATGTTAATTCAAACTTTAACTTCACAGGTAATAACTCATTTATTAAGAACCAGTTCATATAAAGTTTCATAAAAGGTATTAATCCCTAAACCCACCTGAACCAAGATATACGAAACAGGATGTTTCCATTGTTTTAAAGTATTTGTCACAGATGTATCATTTAGAAAAGCTGTCAAAAGTCAAACTTGATGATACAAAACTAAAAAAAGTTACTAAATGTCTTTCCAATTATTTGCATTGTTAAAAACATCAAAGTCTTTAGTTTTGTATCAATGTCACAAGCCTGAATTGTACATTTTTACAACACTCCTTTTCTGTTTGGATAATAAGGAAAAGAGGAATTCAGAGCAAGTGATTCATTTCAAACTTGATGTCAACGGATACATTGGTCAGATAGCAGAAATGCAATTTAACAAAATCTGGAATTGATACAAGAATTTCAACTTCAAAAGCATATACCTAGGATTACTGGATTGGTCTTCTGCTAAGACATTTCACAAATTTCACTGAAGAAGCAATATAAAACCCAGAGAACCTTTCCAGATATCCTTCCCTCAACTGCCTGGAGCTACTCTGTAATAGTCTAGGATAAAATTTGTATGTGAATTTTATCTGTAAAATATTCTTCTATCTTCTTTTGATGTAAATAATTGAAACACCAATGTCTACAGTTGTTTTATGACTACCCTTCTGTTGGCAACTGAACCCTTAACAGATTTAGAGGTATGGAAAAGAAGGGACCCCTCATCCAAGCATCATTTGCATTGTGATGGATGAGGGGCATTCTTTGAATACCAGGCAGGTGAAGTAATTGAAAGTGTTTGTCATTAGGAAGCAATATGAACAGAAGACATGCTCCACATCATGTGATCAAGCACATTCCTAAACAAAATTTGATAAAGGTAATTAAAAGTGAAACAACCATTTATCTTGAAATATGTGATAGAAATTGTGGATCTGTTTGATAACTGTAAAATAAATGGTTTTGAGTGTTAATCAAACAAGCAGGTATCTCCAATGGGAGACAGTTCAAAGGAATACCAAGCAGTCATGCATATTATTCCAATACTAAATTGTGTGATGTGTTTAAATATGTGTAATGGTTGTTATTTTTATTTTCAAATTCTTATAAACTAAAATTTGTTGACATTTATTCAAATGAAATGGTAAATGTCTCCAACACATGAGTTTCTCAAGTTCTTGTTCTAGTTTTATTCAGTGGCATATTTTCTCACATTAAGCCTTTTTTGGGTGTAGCTGGTTAGGTCTTCATACCAATATTTGGAGTTTTTATAATGGTATTATGCAGTTGGACTAGAAGTATTATAGCATTGTAAAAAATGGATGTTACAAGGAAGTAATGTGTTTACCTTAAATATAGCTGTAGCAACAGAACTGAATGTTATTTGTTGTAAGTTTTATCTATAAATGATAAATTTGAACACAATGATTTTGTTACATTTTTTTCAGGTACATTGGCTAATTTAGAGAGAATCAGGAATAAAACTGCTTTTCCTGCTAGAATGGTACATTTTGTATTGAAAACAGAAAGTTAACCATTTTAAGCAAAACAGACCACCCACTTATCAAAATCAAATCCTCGCAGAAAATTAGATTAGATGACATGTATAATAAACATGAAGAGAAAACAATTTCAATTTAAGTCATATTATTTATGCAAACCTTTTGACAGACACAAAAATATGGATAAGCAGGAGTTTGTATGAATGAGTGTGTAGGTGATCATTCAGTGGACATACATGTAATTTAGATAAAATCAGTATTCAGAATGAATTATGTTTGGAGAAACAGGATTGTACTGTAAATATTTGCACATATTTCACTTTTATTATATACCTTGTCCAGCACATTATAAGGAGATATAGCATTTTGCCCAATCATTCATGTTTTAATTCATGTAAACATTCATTTATTTTTTTTTTTACACCTTCAACATATTGGGCTCTATTTAACTTACACTAATAAAATTTGGTATGCAGATGCACATTGCAGAGAGTAACTCGACAACATAAAAACTAGATTACTGTGATTTGAATGAGTTGTATTTTCAGCTGTTCATTGCATCCTCAGTAGCATACATTCTATTTCACCTACACTCTTAAAGATTAGTATATGTGTTTTAATACAAATGAATGAGTTTAACTTTAAAAGTACCAAAACTAGATTACTGTAACCCAGTTTTCACACTTGAGTGACTTTAGAATTTTCAGCTGTCCATTCCTCAATATCTTGGACTGTTTCACCTTCAGTCGTAAAGTTGGTATATAAATGCAGCTAAATGAGAGTAACTGTACCCAAACTAACTCATTACAACCCAATTTTCTTGCTTGATTATTTGGTTTCAACTTTCTATTCATTACACCTCAATATCTTGGACCTTATTTCACTTTCACGGCTTGATGATACTAACTTAGTACTAACTTAACTATCAAAATCACAATAAACATCTTAACCAAATATGCTTTGTTGGGGCAGTTTTATATCAATGGTTTCTTTATCTACCCTCTGTATATTGGACCATATTTCATCAACAGTAATATAGTGTTTGTTTGGATAACTTGTGATTAACTTGTCCATATCAAACTTGATCCTTGTGACCCACTTTTTACTCTGAAGTGACAGTTGTCATTTCTCTATATGTTCATTATACCCTCAATATCCTGGACCCTAATTTACATACACATGAATATAAAAACTAGGTCATTGTGACTGAATTTTCATGCTTTATGTATTTGCCTCATTTTGTAAATTTTTTATATAAAATCCAGTGCATTAATTGTAAATTCAGATGCACCAAATGACTCTTCTTTGTGTAAGGCAATAACCTCAATACAGCATAATAAAAATATCCATAGGATATGTAGCATTTCTACAAATAGTTGTTTTTGATTGAAATGACAAATTTTTAGTGAAAGTGACCTTTCTGGAACCAGTCAAATCACACCAGTTTCTTAGTCATCCTTTGCAATAGCCAATAGGCTGATCTCAGTAAAGACTATTTTCTGTTGAGACTTCAATGCTGATCTATATTTAATGCAAGAAAACTTCATCACTGGTTGGCAGATAGCTAGAAAAAGAATCAGAAAATATTATTGAATTACTTATGAATTACAGTAGAATGCAGTAACCACTGTTTGACTCATTAAGTGAAAGATGCCTAGAATCATATCATGTCTGATGAAACTTGGTGTGTTGATGCACCTTTATATGTGGTATATTGCAGTGACATTTTCTTCATATCATTAGCTCTGAGGCACATAACCTGTGGGTAATAGGTTTCTGTGAATAACAATTTGGTCAGCTGTCATGGCATATCTATTTGCAGTGCCCTTAAATCCCATTACCTCAGCATCAACCCACACCGACCCCAAATACTTAACTGTATGTATTCTTACTAGTGATGGGATTAAAGTTTAATGGTAAACACTTTGTTATTCAGATGCAATCTGCAGGTGCATTCTGGAGCAGTTTATACATGTTATGCACTCTGGATGAAGGAGCTAATGATGCCATTGGTTACTGATAAAAAACCCAACTATTTAAGCAACAAAACAGACTTTTTCTGGCATATGTCTTTAGCTGTTAAGTGCATCAGCAAAAATTTTTTTTGTAGAGAACAAAGCTGTAATCCAAGTACATGAAATGTGAGACAAATGGCTAGAAGTTCTACACTCTTAGGAATGTATGCCAGGACAACTTCCATCATTATAATGTTGTACTGCTATGGACCCATTGATCAAAACTATACCATTCTCATTGTCTGCAGGTATGGACCAAAATTACATTATTATAATGAGTGAAATGTATAATGGGTGTAGACTAAGGCATGGTTCTTTAGTGTCAGCAATGGTTATCTGTCAGTAATTGCTTTGATAGCAATGGTTATTTGACAGTAATTACTTTGATAGCAAAATAAATCAATATTTAGAAAGATCTTCACATTTTTCCAAAATTTTGGTCAATATGTCAAATTTTAAAAACCAAATTTGAAAGAAGTTTCCACAAAATAACTTTTTTCCAAGACCAGATTTTCTTGATGGCTTGTATTTAACACAAGAAAATCATAAAAGGTTTAGTATCCAACCATTGAAAGAACTTTACATAAAATAAATGTAATAATACCTTTATAACACATGGTTACCAGTAGTATATAATGTATTATTTGTGGTATGCTTGTTATAACTTGGAGACATTATTACGGAAGTGTTTAGAACAGATATTGGAACATTTGTTTGGTTATATCCATTAAAAATTCAATGCAATTATAATATGAAACATTCCTGAAATTGATTTTAGCATTCTAGTTTTTCAGTCTCCATTTGATATGAAGAACATTCTAGCATGAACATTGCTTACAGTTATGCCTAAGGTTTTAATGTTTATCTATTAAATTATAAGACTGATTTCTGGCTTACTTCTCTGGTTTAACATGTACATAAATTATTCACTGTCACATGAGATTTTTGTTGGTGTTTTCCTCTATAGTCAAATAAAATATGTAAATCTTCAAAAAGTTAACAGTGCTTTAAAATATAGTCCTAATTATAATATCTATGGATTAATATGATTATTAGATTAATTGATGTTAATCATTATTGTTATAGATTGATGATCAGTCGGATACCATTATTACTCATTTGTAAGAGGAGTCCAACTGCAAACTGCACTGACCAAGATTTGCTGTTGCATAATGCGCTGGCAGATCTGGGTCTGTGCTTTGTGTTAGGAGTGATCAGTAGAAGAAAATACAAAGACCCTGATCTGCAGGTGCAATATGCTATGGCAGATCAAGATCTTTGTTGCTTGCAGTTTGAGTTGACTTACAAGTGAATAAGTACAATGCTGTTGTTGTCCATTTGAAAGATTTTTACCTGGCATTATTACATAAGTCTTTTTGTTTTAGCCATTACAATGAAGCACAATATGAACCGTCTCTGGAGGAAGCATTTCTCATAACCATATGGCAATAAAATACACCATTGGTTGTACTTTATGATATATAACATTCACAACCAAGTCTTTGTATCAGCAATCCCCTTTTTTGACAAACAGTCTGCAGCACACAAATTTGTCTGCTTTAATTATGTCACCAACTAGTCGGACACATTCACTAAATGACACCCATATTGTTATGATGCCAGTATGGTGTAGAAATATTAATGCATGTATTTTAATGCTGGCCTCAATTCATTATAGATACATTATGATCTGTAAGTTTCCAGAACTCTTCAAATTGTGATTTCTTGGAGAAAGTTAACAAATAAAGTTTGTTCATTTCAAATGTTATGATCTGGAACATATCATGAATTCACTGAGATAAAAAGTCTTTGGATTTTGTGATTGCTACAAACCCAAAATAATTTATTACCCTTTGTGCTAGCAGTATGACACTTTCCCATCCATGTACTTAAGTTCTGACAAAAAAAATGTTCATTTGCGTTAACTCTTTGTGCAAATAATCTCACCTTCCAAATCCTTGAATTTAATTATTGACAAATCAAATAATTTTTTCTGTTCCTTTTGTTCAAGTGATTGAGCTCCATCCCTAATCAGAGTGGAAACAAATGCTAAATTTTGTTTTTCGAATATTCATTAAATGTATTGAAATATATGATGTTGTTGAAGGAATCAAATCCATCCTCTTTTCTTAGTCTCTTTTGGTACTTATTGAAATCCCAGTACTCCCAGCCATGCCACTGTAAACACTGTGATCAAAGTCATCAAATTTAATTAAACATTTTTAAGGGCCTTGAGTACATATTATTGAAGAATTCAAATAAAAACTACATGAAGGTAGGTGTTAAATTTGCTGTTAATCTCCAAACTTGGTTCATGTTTATTTAATGCTGAAGAGAGATGGTGAAGGCCACAAACACTGTTAATAGTTCATTTAAATGCAGGGATAATCTAAAGGTTTTGTTGGTAAGAGACTTGTTCATAAAGTCACATGGACATGTGACCAATTTAATATAACCAAATTTGTATACCTTTACTTCTGATCTTCAAACTTTGTGCGCCTAATATGTACCAGACATTTCCAACATGACTGGCTTTTAGACCTCACATAAAGTACTCAAACATTGGTAATCTCTGCTAATCCATAAAAACATGTATATAGACATGATAATAATTGTCTTAACTGAAATCCTAATATGTATTGACACATCAGCTGTACATTGCAGTTGGTGTGAAATGGCATGGTGGCTTCTGTGAACTGTATAAGGTAAACGCTACAAGGGCTGGGTACCTGGCTTCAAATTCACAGCCTCAACTGTGTTTGAGTGTAGGCCATTCAATGTTGATAATTTTCCAAAGAAAATCACTCATATATTTCATTTCTTATAGATTTATTGTTCATTTTCTTACCTATAAAACAAAATGATTCTGGTTACATGAATTTTTACATTGAGGCAGAGTTCCACTTTTACCATGAATAATACAAGAAAATAATCAGCAATGCAATTTTTCACAGAGTTATCAGAATATGTAAAGCATATCCATCACAATGTTTAATTTTGTTACTTTAAAATATATTGTATGTTCATTTTTGCCATTTTGTTGACTTTGTAGTTCTTGTATTTTAAATGTCCTAGTGCATTGCATTAGTTTCCTTCTCTAATGCTGTGTTTTAATGGGTGTTTTTATGTGTATGTTATAATGTAGTTTGTACTCACCTGCTATTAATTTAGTAAAATAAAATGAACAGTTTTAAAAACTTCTCAGAAACCATTAACCAAAGAAGTATAGAATTTTTGTTACATACAGATTCTACAAAAAAGGCCTAAATATGTTTTTGAAATTGTTTTGCATCTTATATGTGTGACAGAAGTTTCATTTTTTGTAACTGCCTAAATTGGCATTCATGGAGAGAAAATAAGAAATTATATTTCCAACAATGAGTATTTTGAAAGGTATCTGATGAATAAATTCATCCGTGTGTTTCTATGTAATTCCCATAGAAAGTGACAAGAAATCTATGTAATTCCCATAGAAAGTGACAAGAAATCTATGTAATTCCCATAGAAAGTGACAAGAAATCTATGTAATTCCCATAGAAAGTGACAAGAAATCTATTTTTCAATGATGGCATTGACATAACTGACTGTATTAGCATTCTTTATTGAATTTGCATTTTTTGCCCACTATAAGGTTGAGTATATTGTGCATCCATCTGTCTGTTACCAATTCCATTTCTCCAATAACTCTAGTTTTCCCATCTGCAGTTATCAAACTTTGTAAATGGCTTATACTTGGTTTAAGAAAGAAATCTACAGGTTTGTGAATGGCTTGTAATTGGTTTAAGAAAGAAGTCTACAGGATTGTGAATGGCTTGTACTTGGTTTAAAAAAGAAATCTTTAAGTTTGGTAATGGCTTGTACTTGGTTTAGCAAAGAAGTCTTTAAGTTTGTGAATGGCTTGTTCTTTGTTTGGAAAAGAGGGCTATAAATTTTTTAATGGCATATACTTGGTTTAAGAAAGAAGTCTACAGGTTTATGAATGGCTAGTACTTAATTTAAGAAAAAAGTCTGCAAGTTTATGGCTGAAAGTGGCTTCTAAATGCAGTAATAGCATTAATTTACATTATATATCTGTGCTGAATATTTAAATATTGGATAATTTGGGGTAAGAAAGGAGCATCTTGATTTAGGGATTACAATGTTATAGTTAAAGGTCATTGTCACTCATAGAAAATGGTTTCTGCATAATAACAATATCTAGTAGTACTGCATCACAGACTGGAACTAAAATATGTTGATGGCATGTACTTTGAGTAAAGAAAAAAACCTGTTAATTTTGGGGCAAGGTCACTATGAGAAGAAAAATAGTTTTGACATAATAACAAGTTCTATAATACACAGAAGACCAGATTTTTTGAATGACTTGTACTTGGGGTAAATAAGAAACCAAAGAGAAATGAGAAGTCAAACATGAAAGTCACTGACAGAACACAAATGGTTTCTACAATTTCAGTTGTCAATCATATGCCTTCACCAAAGCATTTGGATGACTTGCAGACTGAGTAAAAAAAATTGGAGACTTTGAAATTTCGGATTCAGAGAACATGGTTGCTGTGGCTAAGACCAAATGAGAAAATATTTTTGCATAACAGTTTGAGTTCTTTACAAGTTATCTACAAAGTTTATGGAGGCCTGCACTTAATGTATGAAAGAGTCCTGTCTATTTTTGGCTCAGATGATCAAATGTTAGGATCATTGTGGCTCAAATAAAAATGTATTCTGGAAAACCAAACTTTGAAGATGAACTCAAACTGATGTGATAAAAGGAATCTATGGATTCTGGGGCCTAAAAGCTAAAGGTAATGGTAAGTCTAAAAATATAATAATGTTTTCTGCACATTGAGTTTAGTTCAAGACTGCATACCTGGACAAAAGTTCCAGCTCATTGATAATCCATTCTGGTCAGTAATCTCCATGCCCCTCTGGAGCATAACATAGAAGATCTATAGAAATGGAGATGGCATATAATGTGTTGTTGATGGTACCCTTAATTTCGTTTGTCCCAGCAATACAAATCGTCACTTCCAAAATCACATCTAATGGGAAATCAATGCAGTGTTACTATCCCCTAATATTATGCTTTTTCCATTCTCCAAAACTCCATGCAATATTTATGGATTTTAATTATGCAAAAATTAGTAGAGAATATTTGAGTAAAGGTTTGGTGGTATTAAATAGATATATGTACATAAGCTACTTGTATGGTCCTGTTTTTATAAATATTATTATTTTGACTTCATTGCAATACCTGATAATATCAAAATATGTTTTATTTGATCAACTTGTTCTTTTTAAATTTTTTGATAAGTACTTTTGTTATTTTTAAGAAATTTGTTTAGAGTGTGCACAGTTGTTACATTTCATGGTTAGAATAAATCTGTTGAATATAAAAAATAGTTTTCTCTTATGTTACACTTATTTTTAATAATGTAAATATGTATACAAATAAAATATCTCAGTCATATTGCTTCTTTTGTATTTCTGTTGATTGTTATTTGCTTATGTGTTTCTAAAGATATTTTGTTTAGAAAATGAGTCATCTTCATTTTGTTTAACACAAACTTGTCTACAGTGATACACATCTTCCAGGTTAACTAAATTGTGTAGTTACAATTATTAGTGCCCATTAAAAACAACAAGAATGAAACAAACAAAACATTGATTTCCACAATTAGATAAACTGGAAACAAATTGTAGGACTTCTTACATGAAATTTAATCATAATTAGCATGTTCAAAATTCATACAATAGTGTATCCTTTCGTGCATGTAAACTGCTGATAAAACTTGTATTGTGAATAACATGACTGTCTACTAAGGAGGAATGCAAAAATAATGTTTTAAAATGGAATCATTATTTGTGGCTCACATATCTTTTATGGCAATGCCCTAGGGTCAATCATACATCATATTTTCATCTGTAATTATTACTTTTTATACATGAAAGAAAAAGAATAACCAGTAGTGATTGGAGTTTGGGGGGTGTATGGCATGTTCCATCAATGTTGTGTTATAATCAGCACATAGACCAACAAGTAGGTCTCCACTATTAGTCTGACAGTGTTATCAGAAATGTCAGAAAAAGATAAGAGATTCTTGTAGATCAAGTCACTACCCCATGTGACATAGGTGGCACTCTACAATTTCATATTTTGCATAGGGTTAGAATTTTAAATAAAAAGAATTTCCCAGGGTTTTCTCACTAGTTATACTGGCTATTTAAAAAAGACCTTGTATATCTTAGGTATTTTTCAAAGAATCTTTTATTCCCTTTATTTTGGTGTATGATTGATGGGTGTATTATGGGTTAAAGAGTATACAGGTTGAACTTACTCCAGATGTGCACCTTTCAAAAAAAGTGCTGCTCCACTTAGTCATTTTCACTTCCTGAACTTTAGAGGTAAATTGTAAAAAAAAAAAAAAGAGCTGATAACTTTGTGTTACATTTTATATATTTGCTAATTTATTTATTACACTTTAGAAGCTGGTATTGTCATGTTTGGCAAACTTCATTTTCCCTATTTTAATAGGTGCTAAGATTATTGTTCTTTAGAAATATTCAAGTTGATTTTTGGAGTACAAGAGAGCAGTCATTTTAGTTATCAGTGTGCTAAGATCATTTACAATTTCCAAAAGTACAATATCCAATGAAATGTCAGCCACATTACATCAAAGTAGCATAGAGGTATGCCAACATTCTCTACACTGTGCATGTGCATATTTTAAATGCAATCAACTTCACCTCACATGTCACTCTCTCAAAAGTACATAATAACTGGTGAGTTCTCCCAAAGTCAGCAGTTCCACAATAATCACATGGTATATCTGTCTGTTCATCAAATATTTGATTTTTGAAAGATTATTGGAAATACAGTATGTGGATTTTAACTAGATTTGGTATGCAACTTTGTATTTATAAGATACAACTTTGTATTTATAAGATAAAACTTTGTATTTATAAGACCTGGAAATATGTGGATTTTAAGCCTCCTGCATCCCCATTTAGAGGAGTTGTTTCCCATCATCCTAACTTTGATTTCTGCATTAGAACTTCCTATGATTCATTAGGTTTTGATCAAATTTGGTCTGAAACATTCCATGGAATAGATTTATATTAATTAACTGTTCAGCTATCCATGACATATCTAACATAAGTTGTGCACCTTGATCTTCTGTCCTTGTGAATTTGAATTCAACAGCATTGCTTTACCAAAGACTTGGAATTCAACCAAATTTAACATGGAGCTTTATATAGACAAGATGTGAACAAGTTTTGTTTGAAGCATTCCACAACTCATGTACAAGATGTATGGCTCTAAATACCTTGTTTTCATTTGTTTTCTGAAGCATAACGAGATGCAGAAATGCCAAATTTCAAGCAAATATTTCTTGTATGTTTATTATGCTGCTACAGTAAACAAATCATATTTACAACATTACATACTAATATATAGGGGAGCTAAATCTCTCTAATCCTTACTTTGATTTCCCCAACACAAATTCCTCTGTTTAAGGACCTATCAAGCAAATTGGAGTGGACAAGTTCCCTTGTGGTACACACATTGCTAATGCCTAAATTTTACATGGCAATAACTATGTTTCTAAAGGACAAAGATTTTTTTTCTTAAATTTTCAAAGAAGCAACTGGGGCAATTTTTTTTATAAAACTTTGTGAAATGTCCCTTTATGAGTTGTTCCTCAGAAGTTGTTTTTGTTGGCTTCTGAAGCAGTTGTTTGCTCCTATATCAGGCAGGTAGAAAATATGACAGGTGTTTAAATCTACTGTGACAAATTTTATTAAATCTGGTCTAAATATTTCTTATGAATTTTCTACCAAGGTTATATTTTGGACTAACTTCTATACCAAAGTTATTTCGGTGGATAACTTCCATAGATGTTTGGCCATACCAAAGTTATTTTGGAGGGTAACTTCTATACCTCTTTGGCATCCATAGCAATTTGATGGAAACATTTTTTACATCTGGAAAAACACTTGACTTATTGTAAATAAACTTTGCAGAAATGATCATTGTGACCAGTTCTATCAAAGCTGCATTTTTCTAAAACCTACAGTGGAACTTGTTTAGTTTCCATAATAAACAGGTGGAAAATGTATTTTTGAAATCATCTTCAACACAGTAACCCCAATTTTTATCAACTTTCAAGGAAATTTTCTTAAGACATGTTTCATGAAACATGTGCAGGTCCTCTGTAGATGACTTTTTGTCCACAGCAGTAATTTGAAAAGTGTGATTTTTGTGTTTATAAATTCTGTGCAGTCCTTCAGGAAAATTACATTATGGCAGGTTCTTTTAAAAGTCTAGCAACCTTTTATTTCAAGCCTGATAAATCAGTCACCATCCCTAAACCTGTATTGATAGTGATTGGGATGGGAGTTTTTTTTTCAGACGATCATTTGACATTGATAGCAACAAGGTAGACAACTAGTTTGGAAGAAGTTTTAAAAACTCACATTCTGCCTTCTTTATCAAAGTTTATAGAAACTGAAATCAAATTTACATCTCCAGTACACTGTGACAGGTTTGAATACATATTTTGACTATGCACCAAAGATGAGTGTTTAGTGGCGTCTCTATCAACCGTTTTGCCACTGCATCAACCAAATGGAAAGATTTGAACCTAGATTACCCTGTCAATGAGTAATTGAAGATTTATGATTCTTTTGATAACAGCATTTAGCCCCAACAGAAATCCTGGTCCAATAATTTCATCTCCTGCATTTTAATATATGTGCATTCTAATTTCAGTTACATTTTTCTTATCAAGAAAATTGTTTTACCACCAAGAATTTTATTTGCTAAAATAAAACTCTTTCCAAGAATAAATATGGTTCTATAAAATAAAATGACAAATATAGACAGTTTGTTCAATGTAAATGAAAGTGTTTATCTATCCATTTTATCTACATTTCAAAATGAAACACCAAATAAATTAAGAAATAAATGAAAAAGCAAATTTGCTTTCTTCCATATTATAGTGTTTGACAAAAAAACATTATAACCTTTGAACTCCATCAACCTCATCTGTTCCATACCTTTTCAAACTACAATTTATTAGTGACATCTCATGAATAATTGTTAGTTTTCATGTTCATTTCTTTCAGCATAACATTGGTGATATGTTTAGAAAATACATCATGCATTTTTAAAATAACTCACTTTTCATCTTTGGAGTAGGGATTGGACTTGTGTGTGACCTTGCTGCTAATAAATACTGTTTTGTGATATTTAGCGATCTTTAATCTAACAGGAAAAGTAGTGAGGTCAGGAGTTGCCAAGGGAAATCCTCCCGTTTTAACGAAGCGTGTTCGGGTACCGTAAAGTGAATATTTATCAACATGTATCAGTAAGTAGCAATATCATAAACATATGTCGTTAAACATGTTAAACAAAATGACAAATTTATTGTATATAAAATTATAAGTTTATGTCATAAACAATTTGACTATTCATCCTTTCCTTTATTTTGTCAATTATAAGCAAATTTAATTATACAGTTGTTAGTATGTCTTTGCGTTTATTGGTCCTCTCATTGACAGGCCTTCTTCGCTGCCCAGGTTTTCGTGCAGTCCTCTAGCCTTATTAATCAGGGTGTATTTTCCATCTTGTGATTTGATGTACTATGATTTCTCCGTACATTTAATGTCCTTGAGAAATTTTGCGAAAATCTCTGCTTTTTCGGATTTGCACCTCCAGACGCTGTCATCTATATGATGGTAAATGTGTTCTTCCTTTATTAACTGATAATTCCCGCTCTCATGCAGAGCGTTTCTATAATCCATAAAATGGAGTTGTGTCACGCTGAAAAGTTTATATATTAGATCTTGTGCGTGTTTTGGTTTTTAATCAACAGATAGTTTTAGAATGTTATTTATGGACTCTGCGTTGTTACTAGTCTAATTCACGTGTTCATTATTTCTGCGGCTAGGTTCAAACACGTATTTTTGTAGTCTTGGTTTCAAGTTGTTGGTAAAGTATGATGCAAATATCGGATGCTGTTCCTTGATCATTGTTTCCAGATGTTGTGATCGTCTTTCAAAATCGATTGTATTATTTGCGTATGTGATACCACCGATACCAAATATTTGGGCCATTATTATATCACGTTCACCCTTTACCACCCCCAATTTTATTTTAAAGGTAGTGCCTAACATTATCCTTCAGATGTTTCGTGCAAAATAGCGTGCAGCTAACGGGAACACGTTCTATTGTCTTTGTTATGCCCTTTTTATCATCACTTCCAAATTCCATTTTTCCGACAATCGTACTTTCACGGAATCAATATCTCTGTCTAGCTCTGTAGCAATATACTCCAGAAAGCTCTTGAAAGTTCTGCACGAAACGTTTTCTTTTTTCAGAAGGACAGGGCCAATAAAAATTGGATGTTCATTTGTACTGTTTCGGACAACTTTTTGATTTTCGTAATGCCGTTATGTAAAAGTTTCCAAGATTAAATGGTCTGTCTTTACCTAATGGTTGTTTATTACCATGCGTCAAGAAGTGTTGTAGGTCAGTAATTTGGTCCTGTACATAGCATGGTATGCACAGATGGATGGTAACTGCTCTTTGTTGTGTATTATTGTTTGCACAAATTGATGTTTATTTATCATTCCAAGGACTTCCAATATATCGTCGGCGACGTTGGCTTGGTTACCTTTGTTTGCGGACTTACTCTTTTCTTTGTACTTTACGTTGCCACGAGCGCCAGTCATTGAGTCATCTTTCTTCAATTTACAATATTTCTCTCGGTATCTGTTCCTTCATCCTTTCCTTGATTTTGTTAATAAAAGTCCTCGGATGAGTTCTTACGAACTGTTTTTCTCCTCGCCTGTTACCATGTGATGCTGCGAGTGGTTGATGATTGCCTTGGTATTCATAAAGAGCGACGATGCCGATGCCGGAGTCGTTATTTTTTTATATTTTTTTTTACAAAATAAGAAAAATAAGACACTCTTTTCTTAATATCAGGGTCACTTTTAAGTGTAGAATAATATCTGCTCAAAATAACCACAGTGTCGTCATCGGGTTGAGGAAACAGTTCTTCCCAAGTTACTTAACCCTTTAGTCTACGTTTAATGCAGTATTTGTTATTCTTAACGTCTATGTTTCTAAGGCATCAATTTATCAATGACAAAAGTTGATTTGACAGTATTACCTTTTGAAAAGTCCCAAATCCCAGTCGTCGAAAAATTCACATTTTTTTCCGACCTTTATCCTGTCAATATTGATCATATAGACTGGATTTGCTGATATATGTGACCATGAATTCGACGCCAATGTTGTCTTTTACTACAAATGTCGCATTACTTTTCTGATCGGTAACTGGCGTTCTTATATCATTTGGCTTGAAGTGTTCAGTATTTTGAATCAGATCTTCCGTGGTACCATGCCTGAATACTGGGACAAAATGGTTTGCTGTCCATATTGGCCGTTGGACTGGCCCCATTCTACTCCATACTATTGTGAAGGGTTCTTTGTTAGCATCGGGCGAGAAGAGTTTTGTCAGTACCTCAGGTGCCTTGTCTAGCGGTCCATTCATTGCAGGATATAGTGTCTGTATTGGTAAACCAATTACTGTTGATAGAGCCAAAACTGTCCGAATATTCACCGTCTGTGCAGCAGGACCTGAATGACTCTTCAAATGAAGGTAAGTAGTCCATAAGTTAGTTCGATCTGACTTAACACCAAGAAAATGTTCTGACATCTTTGTCCTATCAAATATTTCCCATGAGTCTAGTTGTTAGGTTGAAACCTTATTTTTTTTACGTTTTAAATAAGAGAAGCAGTATGTATGTATGTATGTATGTATGTATGTATGTATGTATGTATGTATGTATGTATGTATGTATGTATGTATGTATGTATGTATGTATGTATGTATGTATGTATGTATGTATGTATGTATGTATGTATGTATGTATGTATGTATGTATGTATGTATGTATTATACAGACAATTAATTATCAACAGTAACTCACAAACCGCCATGTCGTTTAATTCAAATACACTTAAATAGACCCATATATGTATCATAGAAAGATTATCTAATGATGTCATATTAGTTATATGAATATATATATATATATATATATATATATATATATATATATATATATATATATATATATATATATATATAGAGAGAGAGAGAGAGAGAGAGAGAGAGAGAGAGAGAGAGAGAGAGAGAGAGAGAGAGAGAGAGAGAGAGAGAGAGAGGTGGAAAATTTTGGGTATAATAATTTTTGTTCTATTATATATATATATATATATATATATATATATATATATATATATATATATATATATATATATATATATATATTAACAACCTACAAGTTAAATAAATAAATGAATAAATAAAATAAAATAAAAAAATAATATATTTTAGATAGACATACAAAATAGTACTACTAAATAAAGGTTAAAGGAAAGTAAAAAAAAGTGATAAATTAATTTTATTATTATTATATTGCGGTAAGAAACTTTAATGAAAAAACACATTAAAGAAACGAAATTGTCCGATTAGTCTCAATAATACGGAGGTCACATGTTCACTTTGCATTTCTGCGATGGTAACCAAACAAAATTTTTTTTCTTCTCATTTTTTTGTTGTTGCTCTCTCTCTCTCTCTCTCTCTCTCTCTCTCTCTCTCTCTCTCTCTCTCTCTCTCTCTCTCTCTCTCTCTCTCTCTCTCTCTCTCTCTCTCTCTCTCTCTCTCTCTCTCACACACACACACACACACACACACACACACACACACACACAATTAAAGCCAAAGGTATCATTCAATACTCATAAAGAAATTATAACAATCATAAAAATAGTTGATTAATTACAACTAACGTTCATCACTGTTATCTGTACGTCATCAACGGAAACGCGTTCGTAGTAGATCCTGTTACCACTCTCATGCACGTTGGCTTGCTGTACGTCGTGCAACTTACCTATTTATCAAAGTAAAGGTCTGTATATCGCTTTGAATTATATTATATTATTTAAATTACTATTTATTAAAGTTAACGATTTGTACCCCCCCCAAAGACTAACATGCAATGGAAAACTTATGTTTATTCACCTCGTTACTGCGGTCCTGCTACTGTTTACAACGTTGTCAAACATGGCAGCTAAGAACGATGGAAAACCAAAGAAGGGTGAAAAAAGAAGCGCCAAAAAGCACGAAGAAACCCCAAGTAATGCGGATGTAACAGAAGAAATTCAGGTTAACACTGCAAATCAAGAAAAAACTATTGAAGTAGTCCCAAAAGAATCTATTCCAGACGTGCCAGAGCCAGTGTACGATGAACCCGTTCTCTCCGAGATCATCATTGAGAGGTGCCATTTCCCTTTAACGTCTCTAAAATGGTTATAGATATTAAATAAGAGTAGCCAAAAATATAATCATCAGTCTATAAAGTTTAAATTGATAAAATTAAATGGGATTGTTTGTCCTTGGAAAGAATGTATACATCTTCTAATTACTTCCGATGTTTGACTATGACGATTGCAACTAGGATAATTATACTATGCAAGGAAAAAAAAAAAATCACCGGAAAAATAAATAAATTTGGAAGCTACGAGAAATATTGACATGTGCTATCAAAAGCATGGAGCAGGCTTTATTATACGAAGAAACTGGTCTGGATAGCCTGAATCATCGACGTTGTGATTACAAATTAATTCAGTTTTAAAAATTTACTATGGTTTTGCTCCCAATTACAAGATATAATTCAGCCCGATGTTGTTAACAATGATACATACATC
Source organism: Potamilus streckersoni (assembly GCA_016746295.1). NCBI lineage: Eukaryota > Metazoa > Mollusca > Bivalvia > Unionida > Unionidae > Potamilus > Potamilus streckersoni. Next base: position 737,381 of record JAEAOA010000712.1, read on the forward strand.
ATTCAGTCTACCTCCTTTGGGCCAAACAACACTTTAGAAAAAATAATTTCTGCCTTTCACAATTCAATTATGGAACACAATGACAACTGAAATAATTAGTAACTCATTCCATTCAAAATTGTAAAACTTACCTGAATCACAACAAAAACATAAAATTTCTTTGTATTTCTTATCTTATCTTATTTCTTTGTATTATTTTGTTGGTGATCAGGTGGATCAAGTTCACCATATGAGACTAAGAACCAATTGCAGTAGTATAATTAATGAATCTATTCCTAAATCATGTTTTTAACAATATGTATTGCAATGAGGACAAGTGGAAACAGCAGAACACTTTCTGTTAGAATGTAAAAATGATAAAACTCTGAGACATTGTGTGCTCTTCACACTACCAAACCAACTGCAATTAATTGGTAGACAATTATTAATTGTTAAAATTTCTCAGTAATAGAGGAAACAGTTTTCAAGAGGCTTCCAGCTTTCTACTGAACCCCATGTAAATGATATTGTTATAAAGGATGCATGAAAATGTTTTCTTAAATAAATACTGTTCAAACAAAAATTTTATGTGCTTTTTGATTGCTAGGATCCTTAGTTTTCAAAAGTTTGAATACACCAACACTTCAGCAGCTATTATCCTTGAAGCTTGTAAATTATGCTTAATTAATGTGTCCACTCTCTTTGTACATTGAGCTGCAAATCAAGTTTACACTCTTGGGAAAACATGATGCTGGAGTTTAAGAAAGGGTACATATTAGACTTAAAATTAAAGATGTTTCTAAAACAAGTTTGGGATGATTACTTTTCTTTTTTTCTATTTAGCATTGTTAGTGTCTAAAAAAGATAATCCTGAATTTCAGTTATGAAGGAGAAAAGGTGAGAGGACTATATGAAGGAGAAGGTATAGCCCACTTTACTTCAAGCAATGTTTACAAGGTAGGAATTTTTTTAAATTCTTACAATCGAATAGATGTTCTTCGTAAAAATGATATGTGACAAAAAATCAAAACTTGAAAGGTGCAGAGGCATCAGAAGTATACCTAAGTTCCTTTGTATGATGGCCTCAGAATTGATTAGTTCTTCAGCTATTTGTGTTACCCTTTTTAAATAAAGTCATTGCTATTATTATTATTACTTACATAGTGTTATAATACTGTTACCTGCATAATATTGATCATTATTTTCCTTCATTGTATTCCTTAGAATTGAGTATTATTTGACACTGAATTCTCTTGAATGCTGAACTCTATGTAATAACATGCATATGATTCATATTCAGTTGCACGAAAATTTCAATGGCTGAGTCCTCACATTTTTGCAAGTTTTTGTCAATGAAATTCTCTATGATTTGATGCATTCAGCAAGTATCAGTTAGGTAGTGTGCAACACAGTTAACATGGTTTTATTGGGATTAGGTGAAACCTAATAGGTTAGATAAAACAAGGAGATGAAAACACCTGATAATTGATTTTAGATACCTAATGATCAATTTGATCAAAAATCTAATTCCATATGCTTAGGATTGAACTTGTATGATAAACATTATTTAGCAGTTTTAATCCATCATAATTTAAATCTTTTATGTTTGAAACACATAGATTTTATCATATATCATTGCTGAAAGAAAATTTATGCAAATACAGACCCAGGTCTGGTGACTTAAAAAGTACAAGCCATGACTCAAAATTCCAGAGGCCTTGACTCCAATTTCCATATTCCTAAAATCACCCTTTTTACTATTATTTGTCACACAACATTTCAATTTCTGCACTTTAAATATGAAAAGATAAAAATAAAATTGTATTAAATTGACTTGCATGTTTAATTAGATCTCAAAATATTTCATGTAAAGCAATGCTTTCCTACAGTTTCTTTTTATACTTTAGATGTTGTTCAGAGATTCCACTTAAATAAGACAATGTTTTACTAGTGTTAAATTACAATAGCGTAAACATGAACAACATTATTATTCATGATTTCAAGGTATTTTTCTCAAAAAACTCCATATATAAATTGGCAACTACTGGTGAGACTGGGGACCCCATTGCCTCTCCCTGGTTTTGATGGTAAAACTGCCCATTATAGATAAAATATGTACTGTCAAAACACAGTTTCAATAAGGCATATATGGTATATGTTAAATAAGGAGATCACATCTAGATTTCAGAGTATTGTCTGCCTCTAATTTCTTTCTGATCACTCTTGATAGCTTTATTCATTGGAATACTGGTAAAAAGTGTTGATACATCATAAGAAATCAGTTTTCTAACATGGTGGTGCCTCTAGTTCTATATCTTTTGGACAAAATGTACACTTTGTATAAGGTGTTCTGTTTTCCCTACTATATACCCTATGACTAAAGTTAGATATTTGGCCAGAGCATACAGTTCACTTCCTGAACTAGATACTGTGGGACAGAAATGGGCATCCTTCTGTTGATGGTATGAGGGGCTTGCATCATGTGACCATTTATAAGTCATGTTATCAACATTAGTCACTGATGAAGACACTGTGATATTGCTGAACATTTTGAATTCTTAGGATATTTCTGCTGTGTGTATGGAAAATTTCTAATGACCATGACTGGGCATTTTCTTAACTAGGTGGTAGGTAAGATTCACTTCAGGCTCTCCCATCCCAGGATTTTAGGCATTGATGTTGCACTGGAAGTCAAACTAGGTTGCTCATCTCTTGACACCACTTAAATGTTGTTAATGTCATATTCTGTAAATAGGTCACAAGTACCATATATACTCACTTATATGTTGAGTCAAACTGAAAGCAACAAAGATATCTGCCATAGGATAATGTGACAGCAGTTGTGGGTCTGTGTGGCTTGCAATTGGGCTTGACTTGTAAATGATTATATACTGTATGAAACATGATTTCCCTAGGATATGTTACCCAAGATGGTGTCTCCAAGACATTTAGTTTGCCCATCATTGGTGTAGTTGATGATTATTGGGTGGCACTTATGGGTGATCCATAATACATCAAATTTATCAGGATTGAAAGTCATTTACCATTTGGATTGTCACTCTTGGAGATTGTCAATCTTTGCAGGAACAGATGATTCTGTATAAAAGACAATTGTCTGCAAAGTATCTGGTTGTAATTGACGTACATTTTGGCACATCACTGATATATGTATATGCCAGTAAGATGAGGAGACCTAAAATCATGTCTATTGAATAGGATAGGACTTTTGAAAGGGTGAACTTGATATTGTCAAGAATGACTTTTTGTGCTCAGTAAAGCTATGTGTTTGTTGTTAAATATACCATAGTGATGAAAATTTTTCATGAGGCACTGTTGGGTACTCTGTCAAAGGCCTCTGAGAAGTCCAATAAGTCAACCTTGATCTGCTGGTTTTATCCTTTTGCTAGGCCCCGTATGGAGAGGATGAGTTGTGTATCAAATGACTTTCTTTCCTGAAATTCATGATGGCAGTATGTTGTAATGTTTAAAGTGTGACCTGATCGAACTGTGTGTGATGTTGTTCAACTGTTTTGCATATGATGTAAGTCAGATTCTTTGCAAATAGTTTGCTGGTGTAGAAGGGTTTCTGTTCTTGAAGATTGATGTAACAAGGGCAGTTTTCCAGGGAGATTTGGAAGGCCAGGTGATAAATATATGGCAGCTTCTTTTAGTAATCTACTGGGAATTTGGTCTGGGCCAATTGTTTTGTGCATTTTGATATAATAAAATAGCTTTATGGAGCATGTTTGGCTGGTTCCAGGGTCTGGTAGGTATGATATGTCTTCTTAGATGATCTCTGAGGTAATGTGTTGATGTAAGATACTTACTTTCTTGATGTTGTCACAAAAGGTGAGACCAACATGTTTTCAAGAAAGCAAAACCTGTGTCTGACTACAAAACTAGAAGCTCATCTGAAAGGAACAGTTTATTTCAGTAATAATATAATATTCTGGGAATGATGTCCATGTGTATAGGGCATTCTTTTAACTGATTATAATCAATGCGACTTGGTCACTGCCACTAGGTACTGCCCATCTGTTTACCAGTGAAGATCTATTTGTGAATTAGAGGCCCAGAGTTCCATTTGCTCTGGTTGTGAAGTATACAGTTTTATTCAGGATTAACTCACTTTTAAGATGGAGGAAGTGTTATTTGATAGGCTTTCTGTCCTGATGACCAGTCATAATTTTGCTTGACCAGTTTACATCTGGGAGGATGAAGTCACCAGCTGTCCAGATGACAAATTGGAACTTGAGATATACTAATATTGACAATGGGTATAACATGCAATTTGTGTTAAGTCTTATTATTATCAGGATGATACAGCCAGTAATTATGGTGTCAGAGTCCATGCAGTTAATTTTTCATAAAACAACATGACAGATCTATGTTGGTGTCAACAGTTTCACTTATAATAATTTTTTTTATAGTAGGTAATGTGCCTCATTACCCATCAGTTATGTCCCTTTCTCAATAGATATTATAGTGATCCCTATTCTGAGGGTGAACTTTATTCACTCTGGATAGAGTCATTAGATCAGCTTTACAACCACAGACTTACCAGTACCATATATGCTAGTGATGACATAACCTATGTAGTCTCAGAAATCAGGTTTATTCTTGCACAAATAGCATTCTTGAGACTATGGGGTGATACTTACCATAAAATTACCTTCATAATGTTATCATAAAAGTACCCACATAATTATTATTATAAAATTACTTGAAAAGTGTTATGACAGTAATTTTGTGTTTTCTTTAAACTGAGATAGGCAACATTTTTTCATCTTTCTATATTATGGGTCACTTGCTATGAAAGTAATTGAAAGATATAACTTAAACATTTATTACAAGCCGATTTAAACATTTAGGTTCAGATACAGTATCCTTATAATTTCAGTCTTATTTCTTTTTTTGGACAGGGTCAATTTTCAGAGGGTTTTATGCATGGCAAAGGGGAATACATATGGATGGATGGAATGAAGTATGAGGTATTTACCACTAATCCAAATTTGTGTACACAATCTTCATATGCTAATGAAAACATCAACTTTTTACTGAAAATACATGTAGTAATTTCACATTTAGACCTATGTTTGAAATACTTCAGCCAACATTTATATCAGTATAATACATTGGAATGTTTACAGTTAAATATGCAGTAAAGGTGAAATTTTTGTTACGGAAGTCAGAGGAATATAATTGCTTGTCATAAGAAGCATTATATATATATATATATATATATATATATATATATATATATATATATATATATATATATATATATATATATATATATATATATATATATATATATATATATATATATATATATATATATATATATATATATATCTTTTAGTAACCTCATAATCTGCGACAGTTGGTAAACCACAAAATCTGTGAAAATTGGTGCTCCACAAATCTGTGACAATTAGTACTCTACAAAATGTGAAATTTGATGCTCCATAAATCCTTGAAAATGCTATTCCACATAACATAACATGAAGGAACATTTTTACAGATGGGATAGAATCTTGGATCATCAGGTATATTATAATCTGGTGATACCAATCTGTATTTGAGGATGTTAATAGTAGTTTCCTCTCTCCAGTTTACTTTTTGCTGGCAATGTGTCAGTGTAGATGTTAAAATGTCTATTTAATTCAATGATGCAACTACCAATAACATCTTCCAATAACATCTTCCAATAACATCTTCAGATCTGTAAGACTATTAATATTAATATAATGCACTTTGAAAACATTTACAGAAAATAGGTGCAATTATGTACCATATATAGTTGCTTACAAGTTGGATTCAGCTGGACAATGCAGTCACAGGTTTGGGTCTATGCAGTTTGTTAGAATTTATCAATAGAGCAAAGAATGTAAATTCTATTTATGGAAATTTATGTCATACAGTGTAGAAGGAAGATTCATAGCATCATTGTATCATGAGGGACATTGATAGTACTGTATTTATAGTGCTTTTAATTTTGACATCCATCATTCAGAAATCATTCTACATTTGTATATGAGCTTGAATTTATTCAATATTACAAAATATAAATTCAGACAAAAAGACCTTTTATTTGGGTGAAAATCAACTGAAAGCATGCTGTAGAGTATTATAATAATTAGAGATCATGTTTTACAAACTTAAGAATATACAAATTTAATTATAACAGAATGAAGCTAAAATTAATTTCCTTAAAATTAAAATGATAGCTCAAAAAGTGGAAAAAAAAGTAAGAAAATCATAATGATAGTTAAAAGTATTTTTGAGTAAGTGTTGGAAAAGGACTAATAATGGATGTAAGAGTTTGAATTAGTAGATTCACTGTATGCATGTTTGAGTTCTATACTGGATGCATTATAAAGTAGTTTTAACATTTGTAACTTTTTGTTTTAGGGTGATTTCTATAGAAATCAGATCACTGGGAAAGGAGTATATTACTGGCCCGATGGAAGGTAATTTAGACTAACATTTTCAAAACTTTAAGAAAAGAGTATTTTGGACAGGTGTCTATATGCACATATTAGGGTACAACAGAGACTACTATGGTGTAGTACTAATTAGCTAAGGTAATTTGTTAGTGGGTAGATATAGATCTAATTGAAGATCCAATCTTCATGAGACATTTCCTTGTTATTGTAACTGTAATATATCACAAGATTTAAATGAACTAATGGTGAGAACTGGATTCAAGCATTCAGTAAGCCTAGACGGCATACATGTCTTGATAAAGTGATTAAATCATGAAAACTACCATTTTTCTGGCTTATTTTTAAAATAAGAGAAAACACTGGCCTGACTTCTTGTATAATATCAGAAAAGCAGTAGTATCTTGTAAAATTTTAGTTATCCAACTTTGACTTTGAAAATGAATTATCAGATACATTAGACTATGGGATTTGCAGTCCTGTTCTTGGCTCTCACCCATTTAACACACAGATTATGATATTTGGAAAGACTTTTCACCATTTTTATATTACTTTAAATTCATGCTGCAGCACCATAATATTGAAAATTTGTGCAAAGTTTTATGAAATATTTTTCTCCAAATTTAATCAGTTACTATGAGGGTGATGTGTTGAATGGGAAGCGACATGGAGTAGGGACCTACTGTTTCAAGGACAACAAAATGTCATATGCCGGTGACTGGTTCCAGGGAAAAAGACATGGGAAAGTAAGCTTGCACATATATGAGTAATAATGATCAGTCCTTCTGATTCTGCCATCACCATCAATGTTAAATATTTTGCTACCCACCTCTGCTCTTCACATTAGACACATACTACTTGTCATTATTCCAGCACACTCACCAACCCCTTACATCGACTAACCATTACTTATGACCTTTACTGTTTGTTTTTTATTTACTGTCTAGTGCTGGCTTTTACTATGATGTCTGAAGTACTCATTGTTTGTTTTTAATATTTCTTCTGTCCTGGGTTGTAGAGTGATATCAGAGGTACTCATTATATGTTTTTAAACTGTCTATAGCCATGTGTTGCTGTGTGATATCTGAGGTATTCATTATTTTGTTTTAATTTAACATTTCTTCTGCTTTGGGTTGTAATGTGATATCTATAGTCTGACTCTACATCCCCATTTGTTTGTACTTCCTACCAATTTCAATAACAACATTGTTTAATGTGATAAAAGGTGCAAAGAACAAAGTCAATTGAATCATTGATTTATTATTCCTAACCTGACTGTGACCAGAATGTCACTAATATTGGCATCCCCTTGCACTTTTCATGCAACATGGCACCATATTCGGTACACTATGGGCTAGTTTATTGCCATCAGACAACATAATGCTGTAGTTCATCCAATTTGGTAACTGCCAGACAATTGTGTAAATTACCATAACATTCAGTTTGGAATTATATCCCTTTGCAATCATGAACATATTAATTAAACCACTTGTTAAATCCACATAAAAGGCAAATTTTGTTGTCATTCTTTTTCTTTGCTTGATTCGACATTGTAAATATCGGAAGCAGATGACATATGTATATACATCTGTAGTTGTGTATACAACCCTTTGCTGAAAATAGACTTGTCCAGAAACTGGAAATGGGTCTTGATCATGTCTGTCTATTATATGAAAACTTCTGTTAAGCATGAAATGTGCAGACGATGATGGTGTTAAGGTCATTCTACTCAGAGTCAGGTTAGAAAATATAAATCAATGAATGAATTGACTAAGTTCCTTGCACTTTTTATCACAATCAATATTTCCATTATTGAAATCGGTAGGTGGATACAAACAAAGAGGCTGATATATTATAATGTATGCATTGTTTGTTTTCTCATTATTGATATGCAGAATCATTAATTTTTCAGTACTTTTTATTTTTTTGCAAGAGCTGGTTTGATCTGTATGTTAATGTGTATGATTTATTTATCTCCAATCAGTTATTGCTAAGTGTTTTTTTTGTTAAACAGTACATATCTGTACATTAGGGTATGACATTAAGTGCTTTTTTGTTTTGACAAGAATGGTAAGATGAAATAGTTTTTGGGTGTACATATCTAGTGCAATAGTAGTAAATATTTTTTTATTGGGATAATGAAAAGTGCTATGGGAGATAATATCAAACTATTTAGGATGGAAAATCCCATGCAAGGTAAGAAAATAGGTACCCATTCTCCAAGACATGATTGACTGTGAAATGTTGATTGTTATGTAAATATATTTATATTCTGGAACATTCCCTGTTCTTTAATCTTCCTCATTAGGTTTAATTAAATCATGACTTTGACAAGACACATTGAAGATAATTGATTAAGGAGTTATTCTTATATTGAAAGTCTGAGATTCTTTCCCAGTCATTTAGCTTGATTGATAAAGGAGATATTATGTACAACTGCAGAAATGAAAAGCAGATTCATTGATTAATCCTTTTGAATGCAATTATACAATATATACTTGCCTATAAGTTACATAAAACTGCAAACTATACAGACCCAGCTCTGCCATCACATAAAGCACCAGCAGATCTAGGTCTATGCTATTAGGAGTAATCAATAGAACAAACAATAGACCATTATCTGACAGAAATTTGTTATAGCAGATCAGATGTTTTGTATATTTAATTTAATTGTTTGTTAGTTATATTTTAATTTTTTTATTACAAGCTATTGAAGTGTAACATTGTATGTTGGACTTGACCTTTTCCAAAACTGAGTTATTGTCTGCTTGATTCAAGTTGACCTTTTTAATTTTATTTATTGTAAAAAACTAATACATAGCTAAAATATTCTCTCTGTGTATGGACTAAATAATAACAGGATCATTATTAACAGAAGAAGTAAATAGGTTTATTTGGGTCAAAAGTTTTGGAGTTTCCTAAGTGAATTATTTATAATCCAGGTTATTGTTTTGTAAACATCAGGATCATTCTAGAAGGTTATTTTCCTTTGGGTAATGTTTTATTCATAGAAAATGCTAATTTGACCTGAGGTCAAGTAGAAATCTATATAATGTTGTGATTGTGAGGACTTGGTCATTTGTACTTTAACAGCTAGCACTTTCAAGTTGTATGATGTTATGTCCAGTTGGAATGAATTTATTTTTCTTACAATTATTGAATTCAAGTGATTAGTTTCTCTGCAAATGCTCGGATAAAATTCTTGGATAAAGACATTCACTGGAATTTATGCTGAATTTAAACCTGGAATTATATTACTGTGATTCAACAAAAGACTGTTGACACATCAGTATTCCATAAGCTATAACAGACACATCATCACCTTCAGTTTTGGATCTTTTCAGGGCTTGTACTGAGTTTTATTCAAAACTTTAAATTACTAGGACTTGTGTCTTTAATTCTTGGATTATTTTGGGATTTAATTCACAATACCATAAGTTCTTTTATCTCATTTTCACTTTGCATTCAAGGGAAATAAATTACATTTGTTAAATTTACAAAGCTTGTTGTCTTTCACTCTTTTCTATTACTTATTTTAAGAGCATAGAGTCATAACACTGGTTTTATATTGCTTACAGTTGGTTTTGATTAATTATAAATGAGTGCATATGCTATACATTTTTCTTGCAAATGTTTTATTCTTTTACTTTTAGGAAAGGTGATAGGTCATAAGAATTTGAATGGACCAACCTAAAAAATTATCCATTTTTCCTTTAATGTACAAAATATAACTCAGCACATTTTCTGGTGAAAGTAAAAGTAAATCTATAAAGTATGTTTTCAAAAAAAAGAACAAAACTAAAAGATGAGATAAAACATCATTTCTTACATGCACACACACACCCAGATTGGCATTTGGGTTTTGGTATTGAAATGGTCACCTTTTACTTCATTTCTATTTAGATTCTGCAACTTTTATTAAAAACTAGAAATGCTAAGTTGGAATTAAGTTTGGAAAATTAGTTATAAAGAAAAACTGTGTTAACATTATCATAGATTATGATAGATTGATTTAGTGTCAATGAAATACCTACATCCCTGTTTGTTCTCTCCCCCAATAGTGTTATCTTTGTTTTTCTATCATGCCATGTTTTATCATGTCAGATCACTGAAAATTTTGTTATTGGTCAATAGCATTTGAAGGATTTCATGGACTAATACAAAATTTGATGCAATGCTTTATGTTAAATGATTTCTCATTTTCATTTTCAAGTTGTTCTCACAGATTATGACAAAGTTATGGTCCCTATTTGTCAAACAAATTTGCTCTTGCCTAACAAATTACACTTTCTTCAGTTTCTCCCTTTTAGTAGTGATGTGTGTGTTTTTGCGTGTGTGTGTGTTTGTGTGTGTGTGTGTTTGTTTGTTTGGCCCTTTGGATTGCCTCCGCAATCAGGTCTTTGTCGTAGCCTTGGTAAATTAAATGTTTAGCCAGCTCTTCAGATCTTTCTAGAAACCGTGATGACCTACTCAGATATGGACAGAAAGAAAAGGTTGATAGGATACCATTTATTCTGACCTATCACCCAGACAATCCCAAAGTAGGTAAAATCATCGCAAACCACTGGCCAACCGTGCAATCGTCAGACATACTAAACCTAATACTTCCGAACAAACCTGTAGTAGCTTACCGGAGACCAAAAAACCTAAAGGACATCCTAGTCAGGGCAAAGCTAACGCCAATCGCTAGTCAATACCAACCTAGTCAATCTGGACCCTGTGGCTTTAAAAGATGCAAAACCTGTCAACATATGATAGAGACCAAGACATTCACTAGCACAGTGACTAAAGAAAAACTAAACATACATGGTCCAAACAAAACGTGCAAAACAGAGAATGTGATTTATCTCATCACATGTAAGATCTGTGGCCTTCAGTATGTCAGAGAAACTGAAAAGCTATACAAAAGGATAAACCTTCATAGATCTGATTGGATGACAAAAAAGCTGTACAGAAGCCCGGTCGCAGAACACTTCTTCTCCCCTAGCCACACTTTCAGTGATATAATACTTATCGCTATTGCTAACAACCACAGCTGGAGTTCCGAAACCAGGAAGGAAAAGGAATCATACTGGATAAGCCGCCTTAGAACATTGAAACCAAGCGGTCTAAACCAAGAAGATTAGAAAATGAAAACTATGCACTAGTAAAATTTAACATTTTCTAAATCTTCTTATTATCCTTCAATTTTTACTATAAGAATAACCGGTATAGAATCAAATATCTGGGATATAATCTGTGTTACATATGTACACAAAGTAAAAATAGATGTCGCTTTGGCTTGTAGACTTTTAGGGAATTACACAACGTTTTCAGTTTCCGCAACTAGTCTATACAAGCTGGTTGTATTTATAGTTTTAGCACATGTGAAGACAGCCATGTAGAGGTTTACAAACACAACATTTTTGTGTTTATTTGTTTATCGTATATATGTTTTGTATTTGCCTTTGAAAAAGACTCATTAAGAGTCGAAAGCGCTTAGGCTAGTTAGTTACTAGTTTCGTACTGTTCGTCGTCAGTTTATTGCATCTATTTTAATTAATCCCTGACACACGTGATCCCTTGGTGGATCCAGTACGCTTGAAAGGGTTGTTATTCACCATATGATTTGTATTCTTTATATATATATATATATATATATATATATATATATATATATATATATATATATATATATATATATCCAAGGTTCAGTCTGGGGTTTTGTCCTTGAAAGTCCTTAAATTTGTTCAATTTTTCCCCAAAACTGCTTTAATTTTTATCTGATGGAAAACAAAACATTAAAACTGAATAAAATATATAATTTTTTAATTTACTTATTTTCTAACAATAATGAATAATAAATTATTGAAAAGGCATAAAATGTGTTGGAGCAAATGATATTCAACATAGACTGTTACTAGATGAAGTAGTATCCTTTTGCTGAAATGGCATGATAGTTGTGTGTGGGGTTGTTTTCTTCAACTTTTGTACCTATTTATTCATTGGTAAACAATGTAACATGGAATGTGTTAAGTTTCCATAAAAAATACTCTTTGATAACTATTAGAAATCCTTATAAACTTCTTTAGATGTTTTTGAAAATCAAGTCTATGGGGTAGTCTGAACCTGTACTCTTCTATTGATGTTTTTGATAATTGGAACTTTTTATCTTTATCTTTATAATTTGTTAAATACTCAATCAACTATTATTTTCTGGACAATTAGTGACATAGTTCACTTTTCTATCCAGCAACCCTTACTAAAGGATAGATATTTAAATTTGATTAGTGAAAGAACATTTAACCATATACATTTTTAAGTGATTTTGGATTGCTTGGACTATTTAATAATATTTAATAATAATATTTTTTTAAAAATTGAATACACCAACATTCACTAGCAATAATAATTGTTAGTGTCTACACTTGAATTAAATGTCATGATTTACTTCAGGGTCGTTTGGACTATGACTCAGAGGGTAAATCATTCTATGATGGAGACTGGGTGAACAATGTTCGTCATGGGATGGGTACCAGACAGTACCCCTCTGGGAATCTTTATCAGGGAATGTGGTTTAACAATGTGAGGCATGGTGAGGGGACAATGAAATGGCTAGACAGGGATCAGATTTACAGTGGTCAGTGGGAAAATGGAATTCAGGTAATTATTTACTCAGTTTATGTATATTTTCCCACTTGTAACATATCAAGTTTAGATACAAATTTGCATGTAGGTAGCTGATTACATCTATTAGGATCATAAAGTGACCATGCAGCTCATAGATTTCATGTCATAATGTTATAGTAGAATATAATCTTCTTTGTAAATTTCATTGATGAGTCATTATATTTAGAAATAGGATCATTGTGAGCCACAGTGCTAACAGAAGTTTTGATCTGGACCTATTAATGTAATTGTGTAACATTATTTTTTTGGCATTTAATTTTGAAAAGATGACTTTTGCAACCCTTACTCAAATTAAACACAGATGAATTCATTGTGTCAAACTATTATCATATTTGAAAGTTTTATTATTTCAGCATGGTATGGGTCAACATATCTGGCTTCTCCATCGAGTCCATGGCTCCCAGTTTCCCCTGAGGAACATGTATGATGGAGAATTTGTCAGTGGTCTGCGCCACGGCTTTGGAGTGTTTCATTATGCCAATGGGGCAAGATATGATGGAGGTTGGAGAAATAATATGAAACATGGAAAGGTACTTCTCATGGATTCAAATTATATAGCCATTATTGTACTAGAATATGGAAAGGTACTTGTCATGGATTCAAATTATATAGCCATCATTTTACTAGAACTCACAAGTGAAATATTGAACTGAAACTACTTTGGCAAACAGTGAAATCAAGAAAGATTGATGAACATTATTTAGATGATTTGATTGGAATTATTAATTTTTGTCAAGTTTACCTTGGTGGAAGATCAGAATAGTGATTACGTTGGTATCTGGGTGCATGTACACCGCACATCCAAACATACACACCCAAGATTATCTGTTACGCTTGCTTATGAGTTTAGTCCAGCTGCAAACATCATAGACCCTGCTCTACCATTGCATAATGCTCTGGTTGATAAAGGTCCATATTGTTTGTTCTGCTGAATACTCCAAACAACCAGCTAAGATCTGCCAGCACATTTTGTGATGTCAGATCTGGGTCTCTGCAGTGCACAGTTAACTGAACTTATAAGTGTTTATATGCATTAAACTCTTGTAGTAAGTTAAACAGTGGGCTTAAAGGAGGTCAAGGGTCTCTTATTGTAATGATCTATTTCTAGATTAGAAATGTTAATGGCTAGGTAAGGAGGCATACACATTGACATCTATATTGCAGTTTATTGTCAAATTTTAATTTGAAAGTCCTGATATTTTTTATAGCTTCTGATTCTGAAATCAAAATACTATAGTCAGTAGTGGCTCAGTCATAATATGAAAGTTACAGACAGCAGTTGCCATTGTGTTACATTGTTCAAACACTGTAGTCAATTTCTGAAAAAAAAATTAAAGAAAAAGCCTGATTTGTAAAAGAACAAATGTAGTCTTGGTTTTTGTTGCCTTGATTGAATAAATTTGAAAAGAATAAGACTTTTGGGGATACAGTCATATTGTCTCTTGTATATTTGCATGAAGATATTGCTTTTAAAATATATTTTTGATGTTTTTAATCCATCTGTCAGTCTGACCATCTGCATCACTTCCCAGTTTTTATTTTTTCTGCAAAATAACTTAAGTTGTCTACCATCTTACATTTAACAAACTTTGATGGCTTGCATGTGTGATAAGAAAGAACTCAGTTGATTTAACACCTTAATTCTCAAGCATTGACAGTCATCAGACTTTGTGGATAACTTGCACTTTGGGTAAGGAAATCCTTATTGAATTTTGAATAAAAGGTCAAAGTTCATGGTCACTCAAACTGAAAAAAGAAAAATGATTTATGCACAATAACAATATTTTTTTTCACAAACCTGGACCAAACTTTGTAGATGGCTTGCATTTATGGTAATGAAGAAGAATCATAAAAAGTATGTGGTCAAAGGTCAAGGTCACCATGACTACAATACAGTGGTTTTGCCAAACAAATTTTGTTATCTGTGTAAAAGACTATTATATGCATATAATTCAAAAACAGACTACATAGCACCTGCTAGCCATGGGAATTAGTTTTTGGGTATTTGCCAATGTTGTGATAGGATGATTTTTAAGAATTATTTGTTTGAACCACAGTGACTCCTGCTTTATTGGATTTTAAAAGTAGATTATATTTAATCAGAATAAGTGTGTGAGTCAGCTACATAAGAAGTCCTATACACTGAAAGGACATGGTACTAGGTTTACTAGATGGATACATTTGATTTTTTGAGAATGAAAGCTGTTTTTAAAAGTTTCTTGAAACATTTTTAAATTATAAATTGGATGCTACTCCTCCAATGACCAATTTAAAACCAGAAGAATTACATAATTTGGATATAAGATTAAGGAAACAGGTGACTACTGTCCCGTTAATTTTGGAAGTACTTTCACAAAAACCCACATCATAAATATTATTTCGAAGTTCATTACAAACATTTGGATAATAGGTGAGTGGATTTTTTCAGAGCAAAACTCATTAACTTTCCTATCTTGGCACAACAGCAATGTGATATAAAATGTGACAAGAAATGTGAGCTCATCAGATAAAATATAAACTTTATGTATTGTTGATTGTACAACAGGTGCAGAAAGCATTCTTGACAGTTCAGGTGACACACTGCAATTTCATACTTTGCATGGAGTTAGATTTTTAAGTAAAAGAAATTCTAAAAATTACAACATTGATTATCCTGGCTATTTAAAAAAGACCTGGAAAATCTTAGGTATTGTTAAAATAGCTTTTAATTCCATTTAGTTCAGCATATAATTGATGGGTATAATTTAGGTTATAGAGTATGCAGATTTGCCTTACTTCAGATGTCCACACATAAAAAACTGCTAGCTTTGCTTGGTCATTTTGGCTACATGGATTTTAAAAGTAAATTTTAAAAAATGGAGCCAATAACATTATTATTTTTTTATAGATTTTGTTATTTCATTAATTGCACCATCAGAGGCTGGTATTGCCTACTCTGGCAACATTCATTGTCCCTATTTTAGTAATTGCTAAAGATATTGTAGTTTAGACTAAACTTGGCTGATTTATTGAGCTCATAGGAGATGCCATTCTGGTGAGCTGTCTGCTTAGATGTACAATTTCTAGAAGTACAATTTTACAAGAAATTTCAGCAACAGAACATGAAATTAGCTTAGAGATATGCCATCATTCTCTCCATTGTGAATGTTGCTATTTCAAATAACTTCACCTTTCACCTATCACTCTCTTAGAAGTATGTAATATCTGTTGAGTGTCCCCTCAGTCAGTCTTTGCAGTGGCAGAGGACTGGGAGGAAACTATCTGCTGGGCAACCACATATTCTTTCATATGTGAGAACATCTCACTGGTTATGTGTCCAATCTTTATGGGGATTTCCCACAATTGTAGTCTCCCTCCCACACAGGAGTGTATGAGATGATATTTCCTCCATATGAAAAAATGAAAAACAAGATTTTAGATGTAAATTCTAACAAATTGGACAAATGGTTGAATATATTTGTGGTAAATACAGGTAGACAAATTTATCATGACCTCAGATTGATATTGCTTGTTTCACTTATTAAGTGCATTCCCCAAATTAATGTGCACATTTGAAAAACAAAAATATTTAAAATATTTATTTTACACATTAATTTAAGTTTTAAGATATTACATTATGAACAAAAAGTTGTTGTATTTAAACTTGAGAAATACTAATTGGAGGTCACATAAAAACACTTCTTTCATTTTTGTTTTTGGATATGTATAATGTAGGTAAATACTAAATAATAACTTGATGGGAAATGAAATATATAAAATATTTAAATACAATTTTAAAAGAAAATATATATCTAATTATTGTTATGAACAGTCAGCACAAGTCATTTGTTCATAAATATTATTATTATTATTATTATTATTATTATTATTATTATTATTATTATTATTATTATTATTATTATTATTATTATTATTATTATTATTATTATTATTATTATTATTATTATAGCATGGATGATTTTGTTGACTGTCTCCTCTAATGATAAGCAGTCTTGTTATCTTGTAAATAAATGTTCTTATTTAGAAATTATATCAGTACACTTGTAATGAGCCTCAACAAGAGACATAACAACTGGAGTGTCAGACAGAAACAAACATTATGAGACACATGAGCAAATTTGAGGAGAAATTTTTTTAAAATGAATTAAACTTTGTCAAAAAAATTGTCAGATAGATACAACTAAAGATTTATGCCAAAATAAAACTGCTTTTCTTTCTTTTGAACTTTAGCTCATAAACACAAAAAATCAGCTAGAGAGAAAGCATTGGTAAAAATGATATGCAAGGAACAATTTGTTTTAGAGTAAATCTCCAGCAATTTACTACACTGGTTATAACATCTGTGGAATTAGGATTTAAAGCAGTACCAAATCAGTATCAAAGCAGTATCAAAGCAGTATAAAATCAATACCAAAGCAGTATCAAAGCAGTATAAAATCAATACCAAAGCAGTATCAAAGCAGTATAAAATCAAAACCAAAGCAGTATCAAATCAGTACCAAAGCTGGACATAGTGAGCAGGTTAGCATTGTTCTATTCAATTTTTGTTGTGTACATTAATGTCCTTTTTCCACTTTAACACATTTGAATAGATAAATGTGAAATATTGCTGAAAATTTCAATGGATGAGAAAATATTTTGAATATGTTTACATTTTACATTGTTTTAATTCCAGGGAAAATTTTATTTCAAGAATGGGCGCATTTATCAAGGGCTGTTTGAGAAGGATCACATTGTGGAATATCCAGATTTTACAATTGATGGCATGAGGACTCCAGATCTGTCCCATATTAGAACGAGATCACCCATGCCTATTGGTAAGATGTTTTACTTCTAAATCAGCAACCTTGTAAGAGAAAACATTTCCCCTCTAGTAAAGATGAGTAGACAACCTCTGTCCATCTGTTCCAAAAAGTTAACAGGATTGCACAATATCTATTGGCATGAAAGAAAACTGAGGATCTCTCTTATATTATATGATTTCTCATGTGTCTCATAATGTTTGTTTCTTTCTGACACTCCAGTTGTTATGTCTCTTGTTGAGGCTCATTGCAAGTTTATATTTTCAGTATTGATATAATTTCTAAATAAGAACAAATTATATGAAAGCAAATTATTATACATTATAAAAATTATAGAGATCCTCAGTTTTCTTATGATATTTCAACACATTTTAATACCAATAATCACTCTCTACTGGATTTTTATTTAATGATAACAGATATTTTGCATAGAGATTTACTTGATTCATAAATTAGATATTTTGTATCCTAATGGCCTTAATACCAATGCACTATACAAAATTTTATAAAATATTTATTTTGGTATATTTTTATAACAATATAATTATATGTATAATTGTTTGTCTCTATTTTATTTTATTAGTTTACTATTTCCAAGAATATTATTTTTGAAGAGCACTTTGTATTTCTTGAGGTGAATCACATGAATTGAATGATTTGAAGAAATAATTTCCAGCTCAATTAAATTACTGGACACAACATGATATAATTAATTCTGTTAAGAGCTTAAAGCATGAATAAATAATTTTTCCAGTAACAAGATTGTATAGTCTTCTACTTGACCTCTGGTTATGATTAGCAATTATTTTCTAAAAAGTTATATTACCTAATGGAAAATAACCTTCTAGAAACTTCTTAATGTTGACAAAAAAAATCTTAGTTATAAATAGAAGTGTGTTAGTAAAATTATAATATGTGTAGTAAACAACGGGCAGACCCAGTAATTCTTAAAGAAATTCCAAAGATCAAGACTTAGATTGAGATAAATGTGTTTACTACAAAATGTTCTTTCTTTTTTGTTTATATCTCTAACTTTTGTTGTCTCTCTTTTTGTCACTCACTAGCATGTTTCTTTTCCCAAAATGATTACCAAAACGAATGTCTAACTTCTTTTTTTAATGTATAAAAGGATTTTGTGACAAATTGATTGCTTTTGATATGTTTGGAAAAATATTCTAATGAGATTTGGTTGTACTTTGAAGATTTTATAAGGATTCCTCTGGTTTGATGGTTTGACTGACAAAGCCCTAATTTCTGTCTTTCTTCATTTAGAAATTGAAAATGGGGGAAAACAATAGCCCTATTTTGCTCTTTATCATACATGTGACCATAAATTGCAAAAAATGTATCATTTTATACTTGATACTTTTTTGCAGTCATTACATTTCCACATTAGTGGCTGGTCAGGTTGTTCTAAAATGATGTCATGCATAAAAAGCAAAATGAGCTTTGGTCAAGGGATGTGGTAACTTTGAACAATCTTACTTATATTTAGTTGTAATTTTTTGTGAATTCGATTGGAGTAAATTTTACCAGAAGAATGGATTTTTAATTTATACATAATGTTAATTAATAAGGCATGAAAATTGACATTTTGAAGACTTTTGCTATAATTGACCTTTAAATGTAACCTTTGATTACCTGACATAATATGTCTCTATCTTCTACATGTGAATCAATGATCAAACTGTTTAATGAAGATATGTATTTATTTGGAAAACAATTAGAATGAACATTTAGACTTAATTGGAAAGCTTTTATAATATTTACTGGTTTGGCAAAGTATAATTTGTAGGTCTGTATTGTTTTGCATCTTTCTTGATACAGAAATTGAAAAAACAGAAACAATATCACTTTTATTTGTTTTTTTATCACAGTTTGGGACTGTCTACTGCATGTATATGTCATCTTTTACTTCAGATGTCTAAGCACTCTATTTTATTTTTCAATTGGTGATGAGTTGACTCTGTCTAGAATAACATCACATACAACAGCTAACCTAGACCTAGCAATGGTAGATAATTCAGTTGATCATTTTAGACACTCATTAACCTATTTTATGGTAAATTTTTGGGACAGTGCATTTTAATTGATAGATAATATTCTTCAAAAAGCATGAAAAATTCACTCTTTGAAAATTTGTCCATATTTTACATTGAAAGAACTTTTAGCACTAAATAACAAGGTATGGGGAGGCAATGATGATACAATAGAATCAGGCACTCCTGATTTGAAGTGCTTTATTATTGTGAAATATTTTAAAGATAAAGCAAGGGGACTGTCGTTCTGCCTGCCTGCATTTGTAAATAATTAAATTATTGCATGTTTTTATAAAAAAAGATAGTACAACTACAAAAAAAAATTCAGAGATATGTCATTGATATGCAGAATAGGGATCTGCAGTCTCACTCCACTGGCCCTGGTTGGTGTGGGGATAGGGGGTCTTCAGTCTCACTCCACTGGCCCTGGTTGGGGTGGGGATAAGGGGTCTTTAGTTTCACTCCACTGGCCCTGGTTGGGGTGGGGAGAGGGGGTCTTCAGTTTCACTCCACTGGCCCTGGTTGGGGTGGGGATAGGGGGTCTTCAGTCTCACTCCACTGGCACTGGTTAGGGTGGGAAGAGGGGGTTTTCAGTTTCACTCCACTGGCCCTTGTTGGGGTGGGGATAGGGGGTCTTCAGTCTCACTCCACTGGCCCTGGTTGGGGAGGGGATAGGGGGTCTTCAGTCTCACTCCACTGGCCCTGGTTGGGGTGGGGATAGGGGGTCTTCAGTCTCACTCCACTGGCCCTGGATGGGGTGGGGATAGGGGGTTTTAAGTTTCACTCCACTGGCACTGGTTGGGGTGGGAATAGTGGGGTTTTCAGTTTCACTCCACTAGTTCTGGTTGGGGTGGGGATAGGGGGTCTTCAGTCTCACTCCACTGGCCCTGGTTGGGGTGGAGATAGGAGGTTTTCAGTTTCACTCCACTGGCACTGGTTGGGGTGGGGATAGTGGGGTTTTCAGTCTCACTCCACTAGCCCTGGTTGGGGTGGGGATAGGGGGTCTTCAGTCTCACTCCACTGGCCCTGGTTGGGGTGGAGATAGGAGGTTTTCAGTTTCACTCCACTGGCACTGGTTGGGGTGGGGATAGTGGGGTTTCAGTCTCACTCCACTAGCCCTGGTTGGGATGGAGATAGTGGGGTCTTCAGTTTCACTCCACTGGCCCTGGTTGGGGTGGGGATAGGGGGTCTTCAGTCTCACTTCACTGGCACTGGTTGGGGTGGTAATAGTGGGGTTTTCAGTCTCACTCCACTGAGCCCTGGTTGGGGTGGAGATAGTGGGGTCTTCAGTTTCACTCCACTAGCCTTTGCTAGGGTGGGGATAGGGGGTCTTCAGTCTCACTCCACTGAGTCCTGTTTGAGGTGGGGATAGGGGGTCTTCAGTTTTACTCCACTGGCACTCGTTTGTGGTTGAGATAATGGGGTTTTCAGTCTCAATCCACTGAGCCCAGGTTTGGGTAGAGATAGTGGGGTCTTCAGATTCACTCCATTGGCTCTGGTTGGGATGGGGATATTAGGATTTTCAGTCTCACTTCACTGGCCCTCAGGTTGGGATGGGGATAGTGGGATCTTAAGTCTCACTCTACTGGCTCTGGTTGGGATGAGGAAAGTGGGGTCTTCAGTCTCTCTCCTTTGAGCCTAATTTGGATTGGGAGGGTGCAGTTAGAGTGATTTTAAGACTTGGTTTGAAAAAGCTGACTAAATGAAGCAAAGAGATGCTTTTTTGCTGCAGGTCCTTAATTTTTTTAAGTTTTAAGATAGTGTTTATCATGTTCATTGTCAAATGTTACAGTTCACAAAAATTGACATATGGACTGTGGATATAAACTTTTTGTTCTAAGACTATATACTGAAAATATTGCTGAAATAAAGCATAACCTTACCAAGGTTCATTGAATTTCAACCAGATTTGGAAACATAGTTTTATATTGATGATCATACCTAATATGGGATTGATTTCCCACATTTCCAATGTTCATTTAGAGGAATTATGTCCCCTTTTTGTTGTTCTACTGACTTTTGTTGCTTTTGTTTCTTTGACATTACTTTACCAAGAATAGTGGGTTTTTTATCAGATTTGGCTCTGCAGATTTATATTGCTGAGACCTTGAATGAATTTGATTCCAGCATTCAACATCATTTACTGGATTTATAGCCTGTTTTTCTATCCTCCTAAACTTTGGTTTCTGCAACATAAATTCACTAATGAGTCTTGGATTTTGCCGCTTTGTATTGTGCTTTTTTTTCTTTTCATATGATCTTCAATTACTTTTATTTCTAGCATTTCGTTACATAATTTACAGGAGTTATGGCCTCTGATTGCTCATTCTTCTGGCTATGGTTTTTGCAGCATTACTATACCAAGGTTTGTTGGATCTCAACTTTGTATTGATGAAACCTAGAGTGAGTTTAATTGCCATTGTTAAAAATAATCATTTATAAGATATTTGCCTCAGTGTTCCTCCATCTAAACCTGGTTCTTGCACATAATTGTACATGGGTATGTTTGAATTCAGCCATGCACCTTTATATTGGGAGATCTTTAGTGATTTGGATTTGCAGCATTCAGGATCATCTTTTGGAGGAATCATTACACAAGTATGGTTATTCTCCACACATTGGTTTCCTGGTACAATTTCCTCTACATCCATTGCCTCTAGTTTTAGTTAGTCAGAGGTCCACTAGGATCACAAATAGGTAGCAATCATTGCAACTGAAAAAAAACCTTTGTTCTATATTTGGGTAAAAACATTGATAGTAGTAGGATTCCTGTAATGGGTTTAGAGTTGTATATCAGGCAATCAGTTGTATTTGATTTAAACTTTGCTGTTTTGAGGTTGTAGAAAGTTTACAGGAGTATATAATAAAAGGATTCAGAATACAACAAAAAAATTATGTAAGTAGGAATTTACACAAAATTTACAAATTTATAAATGCACAACTTGCTTTTCAAACAAAACATGAGACTTATAATAAATGATAATAAAATAATAATTGTATTTAATCCTTTTTCCTGAAGTCAAATATTCTTATTGTTGATGTTATGTAAACATAATATGGTGGCTAATCAATTAAGTTTGATGTAGTTGCTGTTCAGTTTATTTTGATGTGTTAACTATTAGATCAATTAAATGTAATATGATTACCATTAAATCAGTTAATTTTAATGTGGTTACAATTAGATCAATTAATTTTGATGTGGTCACCATTAGATCAGTTAATTTTGAATTGGTTACCATTAGATGAGTTAAATTTAATGTGGTTACCATTAGATCAATTAATTTTGATGTGATCACCATTAGATCAGTTAATTTTGAATTGGTTACCATTAGATGAGTTAAATTTAATGTGGTTACCATTACATCAATTAATTTTGATGTGGTTACCATTAGAATTATTGTAGAAACCAGATTGTTAAATTACATTTTTCCATTTTTAATTACTCATTCTGTGATTTTAGAAATTGGTAACAAGATAAATTTTCTTGTGCTTTTTAGTACAGTTACTATTATTTTGAGCCATCAACTTTACCTACAACAAATTGCACCAATGATTTTGGTGCTTTTTTTTAGTTTTTGGATACTTAATTATTTAAAAATATGTTCTTTTTTTAATTTCAGCATTTCACCTTCAATTATGTTGAAAGCAAAAGTTGTGGAAAGAAACATTTTTCTTGGATTAGAAATATTGATGATATGTTCTTGACCTTTCCAGATAATGCGTCTGTGCATAGCAATGAAAGTCGAAACACAACAAGTCCCAGCTTCCAGTTGGATATTGATTGTCTGTTGAATGAGTTCACTGAGTCCGACAAAGAGGAGGAGGTTGCCCAGGTAGACAAGTACTTTATAAATCTGCTTTAGTGGAAATATGAAAACAAAAAGACAATTGCTCATATATAATACATGTTCCGGTCCCTTCTCTTATATTGATGATTGTGTAAAGGTCATCTTTGTAAAGGATGAACTTTAGGGTTCAATGTCTGTTCATTATAAACACATTTCACTGCCCAGAACAACTGGCCTGTTTAGACACATGTCCATAAAGGGTATAAACAGGAATGCCTAAGGATACATATTCACACAGACAGAAATGAAGAAGGACACATGTCCACAAAGGGCATAAACAGGAATGCCGAAGGATACATATTAACACAGACAGGAATGAAGGACACATGTCCACAAAGAGCATAAACAGGAATGGCCAGGACACATGTCCACATAAATAAAGAATGCCTAAGGTCACATGTCAACACATAAACAGTAATACATAAGGAGATATATCCACAATGGGCATAAACAGAAATGCCCTGGAATGTTTTTCCACACATAAACAGGAATGCATAAGGATAGATACCCACAAAAAGTATAACTAGTAATGCCAAAGGAAACATGTCAACAAATAAACAGGAATGTCAAAAGAAATATATCCACATACAAACTGGAATACCAAATTTTTTTATATGTATAATCATCCTTTTCATAAAGGAAGCAGGGCTCAGGGAAAATGCTTCCAAGCACTCGTTTCTGGGACAAGTCAATTGCAACAGATACTTGTCCCTGTCAACACTTTGATCAGCATATTTTAGTTACTAACGACACTTCTTACACCTTTGTTTGC
Source organism: Potamilus streckersoni (assembly GCA_016746295.1). Taxonomy (NCBI): domain Eukaryota; kingdom Metazoa; phylum Mollusca; class Bivalvia; order Unionida; family Unionidae; genus Potamilus; species Potamilus streckersoni. The sequence continues at coordinate 761,936 of JAEAOA010000712.1, forward strand.
AAATCACAGGCAATTGATGTAAGGTTGATAATAAAATGGGTCCAAACCATGAAAATATTATGTTTGGAGTAAAGACAGCAAACACATCTAACATATTGCCTCTTAGATAAATATAAAAGAAACAAAGGTTTATTAACTTGAGAAATTGAAGTTGCATACTTTGCCCATGAAATCTTAATGGTTTCCTGTATTTACAATGATACTTTTCAGTAATCTAAATGTCATTTTAATGCCAAGCTTTGCTTTTGAACAAGATATCACATCTTTTTTAGACATATGGTGAGTGTAGAGTCACAAAATGTCAAAGGTTTGTGATTTTTCATCTGGTCAAACAGTGTTACACTAACTCCAGGTTACTAGTATTCTTGAACTTTTCACCACCATCTTTCATAAGTAGTCCATTTCAGTCAAATGTCCATTTCTAGAGAATTACTCAAGGGCACCTATCAAAGGGTAGATTTCTGATTGACCAGCGGACTTAGAAGATTGTTATATTGTTATCTTTATCTGATTCAATTACAACAGTCAGCCATTGTCCTGACACAGGTTTTTTTAAATAGACTCCAATGTCATTAATTGTGTCAAAGTTGGTGGGACTCACTGAAGGCATTTGAAATATTTCTTTCATGTTTAAGTCAACAGCAGTTTTTGTGAAGAGAAATTACATACTTACAGAAATATCTGCTAGTTTCTTCACTTCAACATGAATATGATTATATTTTATTCATAAGGTCATTTTTTAAAAGTAATTATAAGAAATGTTCCATAGGTATTTTAACTTAAGAAATATTGTAATGATTCCTCTTACAGGTTCAGTTTGTTATAACACGTTACATCAGCAACTTGCGTCGTATCTACAACTACTACAGCTGTCTGGGTTATGAAGATAGCCCAGACAACACCTACATCATGAACAAAATGCAGTTTTGGCGCTTTATCAAGGACTGTCGTCTGCATCACAGGGAAATTACACTAATGGAGATGGACAGACTTTTAGGTAAGACAGAGCTCACAATCATAATGACCAAAGCATAACGATCCAATTCAAACTTCAAATCAACTGGCTAACACTTTCAAAGAATGTGCTCTCTCTTTGTAATGATGTTCATTGGAGATAAAAAGGTGACTCACATTATAAATGAGGCTGCTTTTCCATTAGGGCTTTTTCTTTATATGGATAAAGTACAAAACAGTTTTAATTACATTGAATCACATTATAAATGATTCTTATTAGCTAAAGACAATTCAGTGAAATAAACTAGGTAGCAAAAACAAATAAAATTTTACCCAAGTTAAATGTATCCACAGCCATAACCAGCAATACTTTACATTTTACTATTGATGTCCCGTACATTATAAACCTTATCATATTTCATGTAGCATTTATTAAGCAGACACTCATTCATGATGGACAGAATGAGTCACTCCACTAATAAGCAGACTCATTTATGACAGACAAAATGAGTCATTCCACTGATAAGGAGACACTCATTTATGACAAATGAGTCATTCCACTGATAAGGAGACACTCATTTATGACAAACAAAATGAGTCATTCCACTGATAAGCAGACACTCATTTATGAGAGACAAAATTAGTCAATCCACTGATAAGGAGACACTCATTTATGACACAAAATGAGTCATTCCACTGATAAGCAGATACTCATTTATGACAGACAAAATGAGTCAATCCACTGATAAGCAGACACTCATTATGACAGAATAAATTAATCATTCCAATAACACGGAGACACTCATGTAGGACAGACAAAATGAGTCATTCTTGTGAGAAGTTGATGCTTATTTATTACAGAAGAAATGAATTACTCCACAGATAAGCAAACACTTGATAGACAGAATGAGTGTCCATATAATATAATTTTATCAGTATCTGAAGACTTTATTTAATTAAAATTTGATTAAAAGAATAACACGAGCAAATCAAAAATAAACACTACAAACCTTGACTGAATTTTTGTTGTCTGAGATCATTCAAATTTAGTTTTTCAGACAGACTTTGATATTTTTAAACAGAAGTTTTATTGTTGACTAGCCTGGAAGAGAGTATAAAATTTTAGGATGGTTTAATTTTAATTTTTTAAATAATTGTTAAAGATCATAAATAACTATGTACCTGCCTGTGTTTATGCTATTTTAATGTCTATACAAATTAAGACTGCCATAAACAAATAAAGTATGTCCAAGAACAAAATTTGAACAACCTAATGCTAAATACCTATTGATTATAGAGGACAAAATTCTCCACAGAGGTTGTTTTGTTATTTCTTATTTTATCATATGCTTTTTTAATAAATAAAAATGCTATAATATGCTGGATTTTTATAGTGATCCCAGTTTTAAATATCTGGTTTGGCAGCTTACAGCTTTGCAGTGTGCATCATACTTAAAGCATGTATTAAGAAATCATTGATTGCATTATTTTACCTATTTAAGCTTATCTAGTTTCAGGCAAAAGCAAATCCAGGCATGAGTTACACAATCCATATGACAGGATTCTGCTGAGAGAGTTTATCAACAACCTGATCATCATTTCTTACCATCTGTTTCATGAGGAACATGAGTATGTATACTGTATTATCTTGTGCTAAAAACCTACCCAAGTGCCAATATGTACATTGTGATTGATTTTACTCACAGTGTGCTGCAATTTGATTTTAATATATGTCAGTACTAAATTTTGTCTTGGTGTAATCAAACTTTCAACTTTGCTAAAGGATGAATTTCATGTATTAGGAAGCAATTTTTGGAGGCAACCTTTATATCTTGGCATTTGTTTCATGATAGAGAGAGAGAGCAGTTTATTTTTTTTTAAAAAAACTGTCTTCATTGTTTAGGTATTTTTCTTTGTTTTGCCTTTATCTTAATTTTATACACCTTTTTTTAGGTTACCTAAACTAACTCAGCACTATATAGTCATTATTGCACTGATGTGCCATCAAATCCTATGCCTGCCTTCATATATTGTCCATCTGACTCTTATGAAATTCACATAAATAGATTTTATGCCAATATGGTGCCATAAATACTGTATATATCTCTGTATATCCATATGTATATATGTCTGTATGGCCATATGTATATATGTCTGTATATCCATATGTATATATGTCTGTATGTCCATATGTATATATGTCTGTATGTCCATATGTATATATGTCTGTATGGCCATATGTATATATGTCTGTATATCCATATGTATATATGTCTGTATGTCCATATGTATATATGTCTGTATGTCCATATGTATATATATGTCTCAATGGCCATATGTATATATGTCTGTATATCCATATGTATATATGTCTGTATGGCCATATGTATATGTCTGTATGTCCATATGTATATATGTCTGTACAGCCATATGTATATGTCTGTATGTCCATATGTATATATGTCTGTATGTCCATATGTATATATGTCTGTATGTCCATATGTATATATGTCTGTATATCCATATGTATATATGTCTGTATGTCTATATGTATATATGTCTGTATGTCCATATGTATATATATGTCTGTATGGCCATATGTATATATGTCTGTAAAGCCATATGTATATATGTCTGTATGTCCATATGTATATATGTCTGTATGTCCATATGTATATATGTCTGTATGTCCATATGTATATATGTCTGTATGTCCATATGTATATATATGTCTGTACAGCCATATGTATATGTCTGTATGTCCATATGTATATATGTCTGTATGTCCATATGTATATATGTCTGTTTATCCATATGTATATATGTCTGCATATCCATATGTATATATGTCTGTATGTCCATATGTATATATGTCTGTATGTCCATATGTATATATGTCTGTATGTCCATATGTATATATATATGTCTGTACAGCCATATGTATATGTCTGTATGTCCATATGTATATATGTCTGTATGTCCATATGTATACATGTCTGTATGTCCATATGTATATATGTCTGTAAAGCCATATGTATATGTCTGTATGTCCATATGTATATATGTCTGTATGTCCATATGTATATATGTCTGTATGTCCATATGTATATATGTCTGTATGGCCATATGTATATATGTCTGTAAAGCCATATGTATATGTCTGTATGTCCATATGTATATATGTCTGTATGTCCATATTTATATATGTCTGTATATCCATATGTATATATGTCTCTATGTCCATATGTATATATGTCTATATGGACATATGTATATATGTCTGTATGTCCATATGTATATGTCTATATGGACATATGTATATATGTCTGTATGTTCATATGTATATATGTCTAATGTCCATATGTATATATGTTTGTATGGCCATATGTATATATGTCTGTATGTCCATATGTATATATGTTTGTATGGACATATGTATATATGTCTGATGTCCATATGTATATATATTTGTATGGCCATATGTATATATGTCTGTATGGACATATGTATATATGTCTGTATGTCCATATGTATATATGTTTGTATGGCCATATGTATATATGTTTGTATGGCCATATGTATATATGTCTATATGGACATATGTCTATGTCTGTATGTTCATATGTATATATGTCTAATGTCCATATGTATATATGTTTGTATGGCCATATGTATATATGTCTATGTCCATATGTATATATGTCTGTATGTCCATATGTATATATGTCTGTATGGCCATATGTATATATGTCTGTAAGTTCATATGTATATATGCCTGTATGTATATATGTCTGTATATCCATATGTATATATGTCTGTATGTCCATATGTATATATATTTGTTTGTCCATATGTATATATGTCTGTATGGCCATATGTATATATGTCTGTATGTCCATATGTATATATATGTCTGTACAGCCATATGTATATGTCTGTATGTCCATATGTATATATATGTCTGTATGTCCATATTTATATATGTCTGTATATCCATATGTATATATGGCTGTATGTCCATATGTATATATGTCTATATGGACATATGTATATATGTCTGTATGTTCATATGTATATATGTCTAATGTCCATATATATATATGTTTGTATGGCCATATGTATATATGTCTGTATGGCCATATGTATGTATGTCTGTATGTCCATATATATATATATATGTCTGTATGTCCATATGTATATATGTCTGTATGTCCATATGTATATATGTCTGTATGTCCATATGTATATATGTTTGTATGGCCATATGTATATATGTTTGTATGGCCATATGTATATATGTCTATATGTCTATATGTATATATGTCTGTATGGCCATATGTATATATGTTTGTATGGCCATATGTATATATGTCTGTATGGCCATATGTATATATGTCTGTATGGCCATATGTATATATGTCTGTATGGCCATATGTATATATGTCTGGTTTTCTGTATGTATATGTGTTTGTATGTCCATACATCAGCCATGAAACTATTTTTGCATCATATCATTATATCACCAAAAAATATGTACTTACACTCATGAAATTTTACATATTTATGAAAGTTTTGGCCATTGAAACAATTATCAAATTTTTTACTCACTTGTAACTTTTTGAAACTGGAACCTTTGGACTAAAAGCTTGTTGGTAAAATGAAGCAAAAAAAGCTAGAGGTAGACAAATATAATTGAATAGGCCTCTTTATATTAATATGTAGATGATTTGATAGATTTTAAGGCCATTTTATCAATTTTTTTGAGTTTTATTTAAATTGCATTTAGAACTTTTTTAACTTAGAATATTTTACAAAAGCTTTGTTTTGCAATATTTTTCACAAAAGACAACTTGAGGTAGCCAAAATAAATTTTGTAGGCATATTTAAATGCAAATGTAAATGAAATTATTGTTTTGACCATTTTTACTTGTTCTCTTATCTAGATCTGACTGAATAAAATCACAATGTTGTTTGAAATTGGATGAAATTGATTAGATTGATTACATATTTTAAAATATTGAAGCTAACCTTCTGAATTTCAATGCCATGGCTGTTTTCCCTTGAAATGATATTCGACTTTGTTAATCTTATGCTATCTAAATTCTGGTAACTTAATTATTTGTCACCGATAGAATTCACAGATACACCTTTGCTTTTTAGATGAGTTGTTCAGTTTGTGTATTTTGCCGGCTTAACATGTATCCATAACAAACCTTGTTGCAAATTTGGTCTTTCCTGTAGCATTCACTGCTGTCAAATATATAAACTACTACAGCACCTATTTGGATAAAGCTTCCATATATATTGTTGTATAAATCCATTTACTTATAAGCCACCCCACGACAAATGATCAGGAAAACATTAAAAAGTAAATTTACTGCACATAAATCAACCCATAAGTCCAGCCATATAAAAAATCTTTGATATTGCTACTCAGTCTGAAAGAATGGTCATATTCACAATGAGTTTCAGTACAGGAGGTGGGGGGTAGGTTAGCCATGTGATCTTATCTTCTGTGATCATCAATAACAATCTGTACTAGTAGGCAAAAAGAAAACTTAAATTTAAACCTTGTCCCACAGATAAGCCAATCTTCCTTGTTCCAGGCTTTCAATTATTCTTAAATTATTTGGTTTATACGCAAGTACATATGGTAGTCATAATCACCAAGAAGTATGTTGGGTTCATCCAGAGTAGTGCTGCATAAAATTATGATTGCTTTTTCACTTTTAGTAACAATGCGGTACTCTTGGCATAAAGATGCAGAAGGTTACTTTGAAAATGTTAAATATTTAAGGGAGTTATGGGCTTGCTTATAAACATTAACTTTGGCTTGCAAAAAAGCTTTAACACTGAGTTGATGTATCATTGATGATGGACAACATCTTGCTCACAGTGTTTGGTATTTGCTTTAAGAAAGGTGAGAAAATAAATGGGGTCATTGCGGTAGATAAAGTTTGAGAAATCCCATCTTTGTAAACTATTATGGGTCATCACCTGCCTTTGTACATGTCATTATTGGAGATAACCAGGGACCACAGAGGTGCAAAGAAATCTTGTTACCATTGCCATATCCAGGTCTCACTTATCATATTTGGTCATTGTAATAAAAACAGCAGTGTAAGCATGTTAGATTTACTATATGCTGATGAGATCAGTTAAATATAATTATGATGTTGATGTTGTAGGGTTTAACGCCATTTTTCAGCACAAGATAGGCTATACATGGCGGCCAGTATAAGTAGTGGTGGAAGAACCTGGGAAAACCCAGGAAAGAACCACTGACCCATGAGAAGCTACTGGCAAGTTTTCTCGCATACTCACATTGGCTGAATGTATATAATGAAACACAGGTTGTAATATACGTGTATAAAATGAAATATAGTTTTAAGTAAAAATCACTTGGCTGAAGCTTATGAAGGATACAACAGATGGAAACTGCACTTGTTATATTTCCAGTCCAGTCATGTGTTCCTCTGACCTTATTAAATATTGAAGAGTTGGGCTAATTATTTATGAAGGGGACAATTATGATTACCTTTATAAGGACAGTTATATGACGCTATCAGCCAATCAGCTCTCATGCCTAGTTTTATTTGTTGAAATTCCTAGGCATTCAGTTAGTATGTCAAAAATGAGCTTTTAGCCTCTTCAGTTTCTATACCTAAATTCAAAACATTTTTCATTCGACATGTTATTTAAAGCTCATGCATCCACCTGGGTATCCTTATTTGGAATGTCACTGTTTATACTATTTCAGATCTTTTTAAAGTTAACATCATCTGTTTTTATTTAGGACTAGCATTCCATTGTTATGTATATGTAATTTAATTACTTGTGTATTAGTTTAAAATTTTGTATTTTATTTTTATTGCATTACATGTTATTGTAATGATAACTTTATTCACTGGAATTTACATTTTTCCAGAAAATTTAGTTCAGTTCTAGTAAATAACAGTGTTGCTACATTGTATTTTAGCTGACCTAGTTCCTGACCTTGATTCAAAATTGGTAGATAGAGTGAAAATCATTGGTTGTTATCAAGGTCATAATTGGCTTGTGTGTTAACTCTACTGTAAACATTTTTTAAAACATTTTTATTATTGAATCTTACAGTAAGATTTGTTAGGTAGAATCATATTCATCCATGGCAACATGTCAATCATGTTATGGTCCTAATGCGCCATTCAAATTAAGTGACCACATGACCCCATCACATGATCTAAAATTGCATTTAAAACTAATGCTTTTAGTGATTAAATTAAGTCGTAAATTGATGCCTCTGGAGCTCAAGAGTATTTTTGTGTTGTGACCAGTTCAAATTAAATTTTTTATTTCAAATAATTTATTCCATTCAGAAAATACTTGTGTTGATCAGAATTCTTGGACAAAGACATTTACTGGAAATTATTTGCAATTCTAAAGCCAGAATACTATTCTTGATACATTAAATTCAACAAAGAACTGTTGACACAACAGCACAAAACAGGATATAGAAGACATCATCACCTTCCATCTTGAAACTTTATTGGGATTTGAACTTTGATTTATTTAGAATGTTTTAGTGATAGGACTTATATTATTCATTCTTTTATTAATTTTGGATTATATTCACAAACCATAAATCCTTTTTCATATTTTTACCTTGTTTTCTTGGGAAATAAATATTTTTGTTAAATTTTACAAAGCTTGTAGGCTTCACTCTTTTCTTTGTCACTTTGTATGAGTCTAGGCATATAACACCATAAGTTTATGTATGGCATTTAGGACTAACAATCTAAAAGCTTATGTAATCCATTCAGGACAGACAGTTCATAAGCTTATGAATGGCATTTAGGACTGACAGTTATTAAGCTTATGTATGGCATTTAAGACTGACATTCCATAAACTTGAGTACAGCCCTGGGGGTCTGAGCAAAGTATCTCACTTTTGATTCTGTGCAGTATACAATGACTATCTGATCATTGTATGCTACTACCTGTGGATTACATTTCAATAGTAGTACAGTATCTGTATCATGTCTATCACAGTCTCTAGCTTTTATGATGCCAGTGATCTTCATATCCAGTCCTGCATTTCAAAACCAGCAATTTCATTGGATGCCTCAGAACAACATTAGCAGATTGTAAATATTCTGTTTGCAGGTGCAGTCATTTTTCAGTTTCCACAGAGGTTCAATTATTGTGCACCAGCATATATACTGGAAACTAAGCACAATTACTACCTAATGCTTTTGTGACAGTGTATATATATATTTTGGCCTGTGTAAAGGGAATTTACCAGCCACCTCAGGACATCCTGTATTTTGCATCCTGCATCTTCCGCAACACTTATGGTTTTTTCCTCTAAAATTCCAAATTTAAAAACGTGAAATGTAACATGGTACATCTCAATACATGTGGCTTTCTCTCTGGTATGACCAGCCACTATCCCCAAGATTATTCACCGCTTGCCTCACCTTCAAATATGCTACTTAAGACCAAAGGTTTTATACTCAGTCATACATCTACCTGGATATACATAGTTTTAATGTTACTGTTCATGCTATGGTTAATCTATTTTGCAGTTAACATCATCTGTTCTCATTCAAACTGAATGCTGTTTCATTATGCTAACTTGCAGATCATGGAGTCTGTGATGCTTATATGTAGATCATGGGATCTGTGATGCTGTGATGATCTGTGTGATGATTATATGTAGATCAAAGGATCTGTGATGCTTATATGCAGATCAAAGGGTCTGTGATGCTTATATGCAGATCAAAGAACTGTGATGCTTATATGCAGATCAAAGGGTCTGTGATGCTTATATGCAGATTTAAGAACTGTGATGCTTATATGCAGATCAAAGGGTCTGTGATGCTTATATGCAGATCAAAGGGTCTGTGATGCTTATATGCAGATCAAGGGGTTTGTGATGCTTATATGTAGATCAAAGGATCTGTGAGGCTGTGATGATATGTGATGAGATCATAGGGTGTGTGATGATTATATGTAGATCAAAGGGTCTGTGATGCTTATATGCAGATCAAAGGGTCTGTGATGCTTATATGCAGGTCATGGGGTCTGTGATGCTTATATGCAGATCAAAGGGTCTGTGATGCTTATATGCAGATCAAAGGGTCAGTGATGCTTATATGCAGGTCATGGGGTCTGTGATGCTTATACGCAGATCAAAGGGTCTGTGATGTTTATATGCAGATCATGGGGTCTGTGATGCTTATATGCAGATCATGGGGTCTGTGATGCTTATATGCAGATCAAAGGGTCTGTGATGCTTATATGCAGATCATGGGGTCTGTGATGTTTATATGCAGATCATGGGGTCTGTGATGTTTATATGCAGATCATGGGGTCTGTGATGCTTATATGCAAATCAAAGGGTCTGTGATGCTTATATGCAGGTCATGGGGTCTGTGATGCTTATATGCAGATCAAAGGGTCTGTGATGTTTATATGCAGATCATGGGGTCTGTGATGCTTATATGCAGATCAAAGGGTCTGTGATGCTTATATGCAGATCATGGGGTCTGTGATGCTTATATGCAGATCAAAGGGTCTGTGATGTTTATATGCAGATCATGGGGTCTGTGATGCTTATATGCAGATCAAAGGGTCTGTGATGCTTATATGCAGATCATGGGGTCTGTGATGTTTATATGCAGATCATGGGGTCTGTGATGCTTATATGCAGATCATGGGGTCTGTGATGCTTATATGCAGATCAAAGGGTCTGTGATGCTTATATGCAGATCAAAGGGTCTGTGATGTTTATATGCAGATCATGGGGTCTGTGATGCTTATATGCAGATCATGGGGTCTGTGATGCTTATATGCAGATCATGGGGTCTGTGATGCTTATATGCAGATCATGGGGTCTGTAATGCTTATATGCATCTGTAACCTGATTACATGCTGGCAGATAGAGTCCTATGCTGTTCAGTTAAACTCAAAAACAAAATGAACGTGATAGACCACTAATCTACATCATGTGCAGTTTGGTGTGACTTTCAACTGAGCTAATAAATTAATTAGTACCACTACAGTAGATAATAGTTTGGATTATTGAACTTGCTAAATATTGTCTTTTTTTGATTCCTTAGAATTGACAGTTCTTTTTTTTTTACTCTTAGGGGAACAAGCATGATTCTTACATGGTGTTTATCCAAACTGATAAATGATAATATTCTGAGATATGCCTGTAATGTGCATGGTGAGTAGTTGTTGATTCTTCAATACTATACGTCTTGTTTAAGTCATCTTCAAGTAATGTAAATATTATTAAATCTTCAAAATATGCATAACAACAGAAATTAACCTCCATCTCTTTGGTATTTCTTGCTTTAAAAATAATGCAATCTCACAATATTTCAATCTCAGACTGAAGAAATGCTGAAAGACTTTTTATGGAACTACTGGTATGATTAAAAATTACAACATTGCCATCTAAGACTGGATAAATGCTGAAAGACTTTTTATGGAACTACTGGTATGATTAAAAATTACAACATTGCCATCTAAGACTGGATAAATGCTGAAAGACTTTTTATGGAACTACTGGTATGATTAAAAATTACAACATTGCCATCTAAGACTGGATAAATGCTGAAAGACTTTTTATGGAACTACTGGTATGATTAAAAATTACAACATTGCCATCTAAGACTGGATAAATGCTGAAAGACTTTTTATGGAACTACTGGTATGATTAAAAATTACAACATTGCCATCTAAGACTGGATAAATGCTGAAAGACTTTTTATGGAACTACTGGTATGATTAAAAATTACAACATTGCCATCTAAGACTGGATAAATGCTGAAAGACTTTTTATGGAACTACTGGTATGATTAAAAATTACAACATTGCCATCTAAGACTGGATAAATGCTGAAAGACTTTTTATGGAACTACTGGTATGATTAAAAATTACAACATTGCCATCTAAGACTGGATAAATGCTGAAAGACTTTTTATGGAACTACTGGTATGATTAAAAATTACAACATTGCCATCTAAGACTGGATAAATGCTGAAAGACTTTTTATGGAACTACTGGTATGATTAAAAATTACAACATTGCCATCTAAGACTGGATAAATGCTGAAAGACTTTTTATGGAACTACTGGTATGATTAAAAATTACAACATTGCCATCTAAGACTGGATAAATGCTGAAAGACTTTTTATGGAACTACTGGTATGATTAAAAATTACAACATTGCCATCTAAGACTGGATAAATGCTGAAAGACTTTTTATGGAACTACTGGTATGATTAAAAATTACAACATTGCCATCTAAGACTGGATAAATGCTGAAAGACTTTTTATGGAACTACTGGTATGATTAAAAATTACAACATTGCCATCTAAGACTGGATAAATGCTGAAAGACTTTTTATGGAACTTCTGGTATGATTAAAAATTACAACATTGCCATCTAAGACTGGATAAATGCTGAAAGACTTTTTATGGAACTACTGGTATGATTAAAAATTACAACATTGCCATCTAAGACTGGATAAATGCTGAAAAGACTTTTTATGGAACTACTGGTATGATTAAAAATTACAACATTGCCATCTAAGACTGGATAAATGCTGAAAGACTTTTTATGGAACTACTGGTATGATTAAAAATTACAACATTGCCATCTAAGACTGGATAAATGCTGAAAGACTTTTTATGGAACTACTGGTATGATTAAAAATTACAACATTGCCATCTAAGACTGGATAAATGCTGAAAGACTTTTTATGGAACTACTGGTATGATTAAAAATTACAACATTGCCATCTAAGACTGGATAAATGCTGAAAGACTTTTTATGGAACTACTGGTATGATTAAAAATTACAACATTGCCATCTAAGACTGGATAAATGCTGAAAGACTTTTTATGGAACTACTGGTATGATTAAAAATTACAACATTGCCATCTAAGACTGGATAAATGCTGAAAAGACTTTTTATGGAACTACTGGTATGATTAAAAATTACAACATTGCCATCTAAGACTGGATAAATGCTGAAAAGACTTTTTATGGAACTACTGGTATGATTAAAAATTACAACATTGCCATCTAAGACTGGATAAATGCTGAAAAGACTTTTTATGGAACTACTGGTATGATTAAAAATTACAACATTGCCATCTAAGACTGGATAAATGCTGAAAGACTTTTTATGGAACTACTGGTATGATTAAAAATTACAACATTGCCATCTAAGACTGGATAAATGCTGAAAGACTTTTTATGGAACTACTGGTATGATTAAAAATTACAACATTGCCATCTAAGACTGGATAAATGCTGAAAGACTTTTTATGGAACTACTGGTATGATTAAAAATTACAACATTGCCATCTAAGACTGGATAAATGCTGAAAGACTTTTTATGGAACTACTGGTATGATTAAAAATTACAACATTGCCATCTAAGACTGGATAAATGCTGAAAGACTTTTTATGGAACTACTGGTATGATTAAAAATTACAACATTGCCATCTAAGACTGGATAAATGCTGAAAGACTTTTTATGGAACTACTGGTATGATTAAAAATTACAACATTGCCATCTAAGACTGGATAAATGCTGAAAGACTTTTTATGGAACTACTGGTATGATTAAAAATTACAACATTGCCATCTAAGACTGGATAAATGCTGAAAAGACTTTTTATGGAACTACTGGTATGATTAAAAATTACAACATTGCCATCTAAGACTGGATAAATGCTGAAAAGACTTTTTATGGAACTACTGGTATGATTAAAAATTACAACATTGCCATCTAAGACTGGATAAATGCTGAAAGACTTTTTATGGAACTACTGGTATGATTAAAAATTACAACATTGCCATCTAAGACTGGATAAATGCTGAAAGACTTTTTATGGAACTACTGGTATGATTAAAAATTACAACATTGCCATCTAAGACTGGATAAATGCTGAAAGACTTTTTATGGAACTACTGGTATGATTAAAAATTACAACATTGCCATCTAAGACTGGATAAATGCTGAAAGACTTTTTATGGAACTACTGGTATGATTAAAAATTACAACATTGCCATCTAAGACTGGATAAATGCTGAAAAGACTTTTTATGGAACTACTGGTATGATTAAAAATTACAACATTGCCATCTAAGACTGGATAAATGCTGAAAAGACTTTTTATGGAACTACTGGTATGATTAAAAATTACAACATTGCCATCTAAGACTGGATAAATGCTGAAAAGACTTTTTATGGAACTACTGGTATGATTAAAAATTACAACATTGCCATCTAAGACTGGATAAATGCTGAAAAGACTTTTTATGGAACTACTGGTATGATTAAAAATTACAACATTGCCATCTAAGACTGGATAAATGCTGAAAGACTTTTTATGGAACTACTGGTATGATTAAAAATTACAACATTGCCATCTAAGACTGGATAAATGCTGAAAGACTTTTTATGGAACTACTGGTATGATTAAAAATTACAACATTGCCATCTAAGACTGGATAAATGCTGAAAGACTTTTTATGGAACTACTGGTATGTGGATAAATGCTGAAAAGACTTTTTATGGAACTACTGGTATGATTAAAAATTACAACATTGCCATCTAAGACTGGATAAATGCTGAAAAGACTTTTTATGGAACTACTGGTATGATTAAAAATTACAACATTGCCATCTAAGACTGGATAAATGCTGAAAAGACTTTTTATGGAACTACTGGTATGATTAAAAATTACAACATTGCCATCTAAGACTGGATAAATGCTGAAAGACTTTTTATGGAACTACTGGTATGATTAAAAATTACAACATTGCCATCTAAGACTGGATAAATGCTGAAAGACTTTTTATGGAACTACTGGTATGATTAAAAATTACAACATTGCCATCTAAGACTGGATAAATGCTGAAAGACTTTTTATGGAACTACTGGTATGATTAAAAATTACAACATTGCCATCTAAGACTGGATAAATGCTGAAAAGACTTTTTATGGAACTACTGGTATGATTAAAAATTACAACATTGCCATCTAAGACTGGATAAATGCTGAAAGACTTTTTATGGAACTACTGGTATGATTAAAAATTACAACATTGCCATCTAAGACTGGATAAATGCTGAAAGACTTTTTATGGAACTACTGGTATGATTAAAAATTACAACATTGCCATCTAAGACTGGATAAATGCTGAAAGACTTTTTATGGAACTACTGGTATGATTAAAAATTACAACATTGCCATCTAAGACTGGATAAATGCTGAAAAGACTTTTTATGGAACTACTGGTATGATTAAAAATTACAACATTGCCATCTAAGACTGGATAAATGCTGAAAAGACTTTCCTTGGGAGAGCAATTAAAAATCTTGTGAAAGCAATATGCATATGCAGTAGAATCAAGTTAATAGGTGAAAACCAATGGGAACTGAACAATCGATACAAGGAATGCATAATTTGAATAACAAGATGTAATATAATGGTAAACATTCTTTGGGTCTTGAACATAATTTCAAGTGATCCTAGGTGTTAGAGTTGACTGCGATCTGGCCTGTCAGATTTTACTGTGATTTTCCTCATGCTGTCAAAAAGATTATCTGTTATATTCATCCTAAAAATGAAAATCTAATTTTGATCCTTGTAATTTGTTATTTGTTATAATTTGGCTTGCATCTTTGTCAATAGATTCTTTAAAATAATAATAATAATAATAATAATAATAATAATAATAATAATAATAATAATAATAATAATTATTGTTGTTATTATTATTATTATTATTATTATTATTATTATTATTATTATTATTATTATTATTATTATTATTATTATTATTATTATTATTATTATTATTATTAAAGGCCACTTTTACTATGAGACCAGGAGAGCAGTAAATGCGCTTGTTCACCTTGATCAGTCCTATGAAATCTACCAGTCCCTCTGTACAGCAAGAAAGGTAAATAACACATCATCAATTCATTCTCACGACACTCCATGTAAGTAACACATCATAAATGCATTCTCATGACACTCCATGTATGTAACACATCATAAATGCATTCTCATGACACTACATGTAACACATCATAAATGCATTCTCATGACACTCCATGTATGTAGCACATCATAAATGCATTCTCATGATACTACATGTAAGTAACACATCATAAATGCATTCTCTTGACACTACATGTAAGTAACACATCATAAATGCATTCTCATGACACTCCATGTATGTAACACATCATAAATGCATTCTCATGACACTACATGTAAGTAACACATCATAAATGCATTCTCATGACACTCCATGTAAGTAACACATCATAAATGCATTCTCATGACACTCCATGCAAGTAACACATCATAAATGCATTCTCATGACACTCCATGCAAGTAACACATCATAAATGCATTCTCATGACACTCCACATAAGTAACATGTAGCCATTCAAGTCTAAAAATTGTTTTGGAATATACTCTCATTTTCATAAAGCGCAATCAGGATTTAGAAAGTACCACTTATGCCAAACAGAACTTACCAAATTAATTGATCTTTGACTAAAGGAAATGGATAATGGACATATGACTGGGATTGTTTTTCTTAACTTCAAGAAAGCCTTTTATTTTTCTGATCATGAAACTCTGCTGTAAAAGTTGAAATGGTACAGGTTTGACAATCCTTCTTTAAACTGATTTAGATCATATCTTAACCAAAGATCTCAACTAGTAAGCATTGGCAATATTAGCTCTCAAACTCAAACTTGCACTATTCATTCAGGGGTCCCTCAAGGATCAGTTTTAGGTCCTCTCCTCTTTCTTATCTATATAAATTATCTACCAGTAAATAATGAATCCACAAATACAAATTTGTTTGCAGATGATGCAACCTTGTATACATCTAGTTCTGATACTGAAGTTATCCGAATGAGATTAAACTCAGACCAAAACTGGGCACAACAAAATAGGATGGTAATTAATGAAGATAAAACTAAATGTATGATTTTGGGGACATCACAAAGCTGCACAAGTCAGGGAACCCAGAACTATCTTTTGCAATATATATTCATCCATTAGAAAATGTCAAACATGAAAAGCTTGTAGGTGTGTCCATAGATAATAATTTATTATGGAATGACCATATTGATAAGTTTTGTAAAGCAGTCATCCAAAATTGCCCTACTCAGCAGAATCAAGAAATATTTACCCAAGGAAATGTGTAATCTATACTACAAGCATTATATTCTTTCAACAATGGATTTTTGTTCAAATGTATGGGGAAACTGTGCTGAATCTGAGCTTGACAGGATTTACAAAATTCAGAAACAAGAATTCTGGTTAATTTTAGATGCTTCTATAGATCATCCTTAAAAAGCATTGTTTACAGAACTCCAATGGTTCACAGTATATAACAGAATAGATTCTCACAAGGCTGTTCTTTTATATATAAATGTCTACATGGAACTGCACCAGAGTATCTTCAGGACTTATTCAGGCCCTTTTCAACACAATACCACAACACAATACCAGTAGAGATCAATATCACATGGAAACCATCTAGCACCAAAACCAAGAATAGAGCAATTTAAAAAGAGCTTCCAGTAATCTGGTACAATTCTGTAGAACAAGCCTCCACTATATTTAAAATCTGCTGAAAATATTAAACTATTTAAGAAGAGATATCATGAGCATGTAAGTGTTTCTAATAGATAATGGAATTTAGTATTTTGATACTAAATATGTTACAATAAACAATTGCGATCCTCATATAAAATGTGCATTGATATACTCTCCTTAAGAGGGATTTACAGGAGAATAGTCCTTGTCTAATGAGTCACCCTCTATAAATAAAGCATTATTAATATTATTATTAACACATAATTCTCATGACACTCCATATAAGTAACCCATAATAAATTTTCATGACACTCCATATAAGTAAAAATAAATTCTCATGACACTCCATATAAATAACACATCATATATTCATTCTCATGACACTCCATGTAAGTAACACATCATATATTCATTCTCATGACACTCCATGTAAGTAACACATCATATATTCATTCTCTTGACACTCAACATAAGTAACACAGAATAGATGCATTCTCATGACACTCCATGTAAATAACTCATCATAAAGGCATTTTCATGACACTCCATATAAATAACACATCATATATTCATTCTCATGACACTCCATAAATGTAATGCATCATTAAGGCATTCTCATGACACTCCATGACATTTCTTTGTCGTGCTTGTTATTTAGGTCATTAGTATTAACTTTACATTTTTGTGAATATTTTGATGTACACAGTGATATTTACTTTTTCAGTATCCTCCACAAGAACAAGCCCTTAAAATGAGACAGTTTCTGTTCATGATCAAGGTAAGAGATTGAATAACTATATATTGATGCCACAATGCCTGATAGCACTCCCATCCACTGCTTTCTTAAAGTAAGGGGAGATGGGAGGAACAAAAAAGAATAAAAAAGAAATAAATTTAGTAAAATTCAACAAATAATTTATTTCCCTAGAATACAAGGTGAAGCTTTAAAAAGAATTTACAGTATTGTGAATTAAATCCAAGTTAGCCAAAAAGTTATGTGACAAGTAAGAATGTAGAGATTTCTGAATAAACTCTAGTAAATCTTTAATGTGCTGATGTACCAGTAGCTTGGAACAATGTTGATGTGCTAACAGTATTGATGTTTCAAAATGATATAATCCAAATGTTTCTCAATGAATTCACAATAATCCCAAAATAGTGATTTAGTCTGAAAGTATTGATGGACACTTTGTAATTGCAATGGATAATTTAAACAAATAAACCCTCACAGGCATAAAACCAAACACAACTAAAAACTGATTCCACTTAAGAAGTTAAGAAAGAAATGAGTAATTGTGATGTAAACATGCCTAATATAAAAACCTAAAACACAATATGAAGAGCAGGACAAGGGTCAAAAGTTCATTTCTAGAGCATTCTACAGGAAGTTGTCAACAAGATTAGGTCTATTACTAAATGTTTAGTAAAAGACCTTGGCAATTGTCAGGTAAACCCTAAATTCCCAGAGGAAAACCAATGTCCTGGACTCAGATCCAAGTAAAGATGTTGTCTTACAAATAATAATAATCTTAAAATATAATCTACACTCATTGAAACAATTAGATGTGGAGTACCACAAGGCTCAATTCTTGGTCCATTACTATTTATTTTATTTATTAATGACCTACCACTTGTACTAAAGGACTCAGTGTCATCTACAGATCTCTATGCAGATGACACAACATTGTCAGACATCCAAAACACAAAACAAGAACTCCAAATTTCTTTACAAAATGCCCTAAACAAACTAGAATACTGGTGCACATGCAATGGCATGGTGGTTAATACTGGTAAAACTAAAATATTACTTATCTCAACATGGAAAAAAAGAACAAAATTTGATAGCGATGAACTGTCTGATATGGAAGGATAAAAGGTTGCAAATGGTCTGTCACGATAGTCTACTTGGTGCTTTGGTAGATAATAACCTATCATGGACTGAACATATAAAACATATCAGTAAAAGAGTCAATTCAAGTTTATGGCTTCTCAGTAGGATAAGACACTTTCTCCCGGAAAAGCACAGAAAACTATTTTATAACAGTTACATACAACCCTATTTAGACTACTGTAATACAGTATGGGGTAATTCAAATGATAAAAACTTAGCAAAGCTGGCACATCTCCAAAAAAGAGCTTTTGAGTTAATATCAATCCAGAAAGAAAGCAAGGAAAATTTAGTTGATAAATTAAAAATACTACCTATTAAAGACTGAATCTGTTTAAGAAAAGCCAAATTAATGTACAGGATAGCCAATAATAATGCTCCTGAATATTTACAATCACTATTCAAGTATAGGCTACCTGGAAATACTCTCCACCTGCGATCAATGTCTACCAAACATTACAAAATTCCCAAACCAAATAAGGAATTATTTAAAAAAAGTTTCCAATGCTCTGGAACTTTGCTCTGGAATAATATTCCAGTTGAGATTAGAAATGCCCACTCTATTTCCTCTTTCCAAACCCAGTATATACAATGGCTTCAGAGTTGCAGCAAAAATAAATAAATTCCTTTGAATGAGGGCCTCAAGGTAGATTAGTTCTTAGCTAATTGAGTTACCCTCTTTAAATAAAGTCATAATAATTGACAAATATTAGTTAATGATGTAATGAGCAATATATCAAGATTTCATTTATAAACTATGATCATGATTTTCTTCATGCTCAGCAAAATAGGGGTAAATTTTGAGGTATTTCTAGTTTTTCAAAATGGGATCCATGGTTGACCTCATGTTATATGTGGTTTTGCCAGTTATCAGGGCACAAGTTATTGATGGAGTAGTGTAGGTAGATAAATCAGAGTTATCTAATTGACTGTGTCCAGAATTAAGTAGCAGTTGTTTCATACAATGGACTAGTCTGTATATGGACAACTGGGCAGATCTAGTACATTCATTAAGTGTCTGGATAACAGTTGCTTTAAGTAGATGTATGCAAAAAAATGTTTTTATTTGTGATATATTATTTACTCATGAATCATACAATGAGTTTTAAAATGATTGGGAAAAGCTTTCGAACAGCAAATTACATTGCAATAGTTGGTTGACATTAAATTAATTTTAACAGAAGTCAATTTAATTACCATATGCAAAGTTTAGTAAATGAAAAAATATTTATAAGAGCAATAAACACAAGTTTGGAGAGTAAGTCATTGTTTAAATAAGAATGTTGTTACTCTTTTGTAAGAAGAATATTCAAGGTGAGAGGAAATCTTGCTGGGATAAATTGATCAAGAATTCTTTCAAAAAGAAAAATATGGCACATAAGTTTTAATAGTATCAATTATAGTCTAAAATGGACCTGATCTGAAGTTTGCAAAGTGTTATGTTTAAAACAAATTGAATGCCATATTTTAAAAGCATCATGGGTAAAATTGTTTGGATGCCATTTTTATTCTAGTGTGTATGTAGTGGTAAATTTTCAGTTAATATTTTTGATTATTTTGCTGATATTGATCAGCCTAATAAGGGCTGGTATAAAACCTTTTTTAAAAAAGGAGAAAACTTCTCAAAATATGAATGAAGCAGAATTTTAATAAATTAAATGCATTAACACTGCAACTGAAATGTGATATTCAATCATTCAGACTCTAGGTAATCATTAACCCCATTTCTAAAAGCATCAGCTATCACTATCAGAAATATGTGTGAACTTCTGTGCATTTGTGTTTATACATTTGTGCATGTATTTATTAGAGAGAATTGGAAATTGGAAATGGAAACTTAATATCTCCAAATTTTTATATATATCCGGTTTAAATTACCATATTTGATTGATGAGTTAGACTTAGACCTTCAAAATGAATTCCCTGACTCTGCATAAATCCATTGATGTTACTAGACATAAAATTTGCAAAAATTTAGATTTAGATGACAATGGCCACAAAATAAAATTTTGAATCAGCAGAGTTTCAGTTTTGAGTTGTTCTGAGTGAAAAACCATGGACTCAATGCTAAGTATTGATCTAGTCCCATTGTACTAATCTTATGATATCTGTTTTAATCTAGTCCCATTGTGCTAATTCTCTGATATATATATTCTAATCTAGTTCCATTGTACTAATCCTCTGATATCTATTCTAATCTAGTTCCATTATACTAATCTTCTGATATCTATTATAATCTAGTTCCATTGTACTAATCTTCTGATATCCATTCTAATTTAGTTCTATTGCATCTGTGCAATTTGTTCAGTAGGACAAACAATATAAACCCTGATTTGTGGGTGCATTATGCTATGACAGATCAGGATATTTGTTGGTTGCAGTTGGACTAGATTTAGAAGCAAGTATATATGGTAAGCAATATATTTCCTCACTATACTACTCTCCATGGAGGCTCCAAACATGACCACATTATATTAAAGTTGCCTTATATTGAGGAATTTATGCATGCCACTATTAAATAATTAAATGAGATCCTTGACTATATGTGCCTTATAAAAGGGCTATGTTATACTGAGGTACATTGTAATGAGGAAATACTGTACAAATGTAATTATGGCATCCTACAGTATGGAACTACATCTTTTAGGCAACTCAGGCCCCATCCTAGACTGAATAATCTACCTCAGTAAGAATTGGATATATCTTAGACTGAAAAATGTTCCTCAGTAAGAATTTAATATCTTGTATCCTAGACTGAATAATGTTCCTCAGTAAGAATTGTATATCTTGTATCCTAGATTGTATAATCTGCCTCAGTAAGAATTGTATATATCCTAGACTGAATAATCTACCTCAGTAAGAATTGTATATCTTGTATCCTAGACTGAATAATGTTCCTCAGTAAGAATTGTATATCTTGTATCCTAGACTGAATAATGTTCCTCAGTAAGAATTGTATATCTTGTATCCTAGACTGAATAATGTTCCTCAGTAAGAATTGTATATCTTGTATCCTAGACTGAATAATGTTCCTCAGTAAGAATTGTATATCTTGTATCCTAGACTGAATAATGTTCCTCAGTAAGAATTGTATATCTTGTGTCTGTCTTATTTAATGTCTTTATAGATTATGACTCAGATTTAAAAACCAAAAAGACATTTAAAATCTAACCAGATTTACTGATATGTCCTTCTTCCAGCAAAATTGGGTGCTTATCTCTACTACTAGTAACACTGAGGGTTCTGTTATTATTGTCAACATAAATTCAAATGATTAAGATTGCAACCAAGGATTGAAATAATCCTTTTCTTTTGTTTCATAAATACTGACATACAAGCATCAAGTAGAAAGTAAAATATCTTTGATATTCTAATGTAAATAATTCTTGTAGAAGATTACATTGTTCACTAGTACCTGTAATTGTTGATGGTTGCTTTCTCTTCAGGATCTGAAACTTATCAACAATGACCTGACAGCCAGGCATGTAATCGACATCCTAGCTGAGGATGACCCAAATGTGGCAGATGGGGAGGGATGCTATAATCTGGAACTGGAGGTTTGTACTTGTTGTTTCACCTATGTGTGGTTATATATATATATATATATATATATATATATATATATATATATATATATATATATATATATATATATATATATATATATATATATATATATATATATATATATATATATATAGTTTTTCCTGTGGTAGCAGCATTGTCATCAACAGAGATAAGGTCATATGTTCAAGTTTTGTAATGTCACATATTTTCTGCATCAGTAACTGTCTTCAACTTAAATTTTTATAAAATATTTCTATCTGCTCAATGTTAGTACTCACATATGCATGGATTCCAGATGTCTGTGCCAGCATAACACCATTGAAAGGTAAGATACTATGTTCCATTTGATACTTATTATGTATTCACTTATTTAGATTATATTTCTGATTCAGATCTGTAAATTGCACTTATTTATGCTCATTTGTTTTCTATGTTGATTTAACATTGTCAGAATTATTCAGTATTATCCAATACTGCATGGCTTCATATTGGACAACATTTATGTCTAAAAAAAACTTTATGTATTGGGAACTACATTGTAAACAAACAATGCATACTCATATAGTAGACACTTTAGCTTTTTGGTTTATTAGATTTTCTCCCATTTCCTTGTCATGATTCAGCCAGTATTGTCTTGAATTTACAGTTTAAAAAAATCAATTAAAAACAGAAACTCCAAAAATATTTACCATCAGACAGTATTGTCATTTTAAATATGTTAAGAAAAGAAATTTAAACTGCATTTGATATTTGTGAATATTAAATAATACAAGGTGAATAATGGAGGCAGTAGTCACTGTGCCCAGTGTTCAACATGCCAGATTCCTGACTGAAATGGGTGTGGGTTCTATTCTATCAGATCAATCCAAGCTCATCTACCATGCTGTGTTCTTGGACAAGGCAGTTCACTCCAATAACACCTTGGAGCTCAGTAATCTATTTTTGTTGCTGTGCTATAGAACACCAAGTTTGAACCTCATAAGGATAGGAATATATTTATGTTATAGTGCTGTTTGCATAAAATAAATGAGATGTAGTATCCTTTCACAGGTATATTTTTAAACATCCCATGTCATTTGGTAAATGTTAAATATTCTTCATGTCATGGTTTTGTGATTGTGTCAGACATTTCTTTTTTTGCAGTATTTTGACTTTAATTTCTTGTAAACCTTGACAAATCTGAGAATTCTTCAATGTACTATAATGCTAATTTAAAACCTAAAGAATATATATTCTATATATCCTTTTTACCAAAATTATGCTTAATAGACAAACTGTACTGAATCGATAGGGTTGATTCAAACTTTTTCAACAGGGTTTTACAACATTTTGTCAATAGTTTTCAGGAATGCTTACAAGTTTGTAATTGTTACTTGGAAATCATTATAGTTGTAGGAATGAGATCTTTGACTTTAATAACTGAAACAGAATTCAATATATATGAGAAATTTGCTATAAATCTAAACAGTGATAAATTTTGTGCGAGCTAGTTGTGATTTGCAGGTTGCAATAAAAAACTTATTCCTTAATTTCTTAATGTACTTTTGTACTGAATTGCAAAAATTTATAAAATGTCCTTAATTAATCACAAAGACAGGGTAGGAAATTGTATAATCATTATTGCTGAATGGCATCATTTTGGAGTGTTTCAGTATGAATATATTGCTGTCATATCTAAAAAAAATCTCACTCAGATTCAATAATTTACTAATTGCTTTGCATAATTATCTTAAAACTTGTTTCATATTTGATTATTTAATATATCTAATTATTTTAAAACTTATTACACTTACTATGCCAACAATTAGTGGCACAAAGTCACATACTGTCTCAACAGTGTATAATAATGTCTGCCTTTTCACTGTTTCATATTTCAGATTTCTGGTCCTTGTCTTTTTTAAACTTTCTTCATAGAACCAGACATAATTTAATTTGTTTTTTTCCTTGAAACAGATGACTTTCTTAGAATTCTTTGAAGCCTTAATTGGATGTGCAGAAGTTTTTGTCACAGAGGCTGTTGTCAAGGACCCTACCACCCCAAGGCCAAGTACCACAATGACAAGAGCGGAGGAGTCTATGTTATCAATGGGTGGCTCACCATCAAGGATTACTAGTCAGGTTAGAATTAACTCCCTTAGCTTTGGTATTTGACATGTCTGAATGCCACATGCTTTTATGTCAACTACAAAAGTTGCTTTTTAAGAGGATGCAGATGAATAGTTTTATAGCCATTTATTTTCTTTGGTTATCAACCGGATGATTTCCAGGTCTTGTTACAAGTCACCCTTTCTTCACTCTATGAATGCAAATACAGTAAACCCTTTTCACATTGAGGTTTATTAATATTTTTCCTTGGTTATAATGAAATTCAGTTGTTACAATATTATTTTTATGGTTTCTTGAGCTGGATTACATCTGAAGTTTGTTGTATTTTAAATTTGGTGTCTGTTTGTGTGTCTGGGGAGAGTTGTTTTAAGAAAGGCAAAATATGCAGTTCATAAATAGTCTCAAAAGTTTTTGTCTCACATTTATAGTACTCCAATTTAGAAAGAGAAAAGAACTGTTCTTCATAATCATTCTTTGCCCATATGGACCTTATTATTTCTCTGCCATGTTTGAGATGGTGATATACAGGAATCCTTTACAGGAATCAACTAGTCCTGCAATATCTGATGGATTGCCATGAAAATGAAACTCAGTAAATATTATGGCAGTGACCTGAAGTCCTGCAATATCTGATGGATTGCCATGAAAATGAAGCTCAGAAAATATTATGGCAATGACCTGAAGTCCTGCAATATTTGATGGATTGCCATGAAAATGAAGCTCAGTAAATATTATGGCAATGACCTGAAGTCCTGCAATATCTGATGGATTACCATGAAAATGAAGCTCAGTAAATATTATGGCAATGACCTGAAGTCCTGCAATATCTGATGGATTGCCATGAAAATGAAACTCAGTAAATATTATGGCAATGACCTAAAGATGCACATGTTGACAAATCATGTTGCTGTTGCAGTTTCTGGTAGAGTTCTTATCATTCATGTCTTTGAACAGAATTCATTGTATGACAAATCATTGTGAATGCAGCTAGTCTCAGAGCTATTGATGTCTGTCTGTAAAATTTGGTACATTTTATAGTCATTATATCATCATTTAAAAATAATCAATCAGCAAATCAGTGACCTATGGTTTCTTTTTATTGAGTTACTATACTTTTTGACTTGCATTTGGATGGTAGTCTTGTGAACTACTAGTCTCATGGATTTCAGTGAATTGCTATAAGCTTGTAAATAACATACTTCATGGATTTCAGTGAACTGCTATAAACTTGTGAATGACCAACCTCATCAATTTCAGTGAATTGCTATAAACTTGTAAATGACTAACCTCATGGATTTCAGTGAATTGCTATATACTTGTGAATGACCAACCTCATGGATTTCAGTGAATTGCTATAAACTTATGAATGACCAACATCATGGATTTCACTGAATTGCTATAAACTTGTGAATGACCAACCTCATGGATTTCAGTGAATTGCTTGCTATAAACTTGTGAACTAGTCTCATGGATTTCAGTAAATTGCTATAAACTTGTGAACCACTAGTCTTATGTATATCAGTAAATTGCTATAAACTTGTGAACAGCCAGTCTCATAGATTTCAGTGAATTGCTATAAATTTAGGAACAACTAGCCTCATAGATTTCAGTGAACTTGTATAAACTTAGGAATAACTTGTCTTCAGTGAATTGATATAAACTTGGAAAATGCTATGGTTCTTCTTTGAAGATTCATATATTGACAAATCTGTTTTCCTATGAGGCTTTTTAACAGTTATTGCCCTTTTAGATTTGGAGTCTGATGTCATTTATGACAGAATCTCATGAGTGCAACTCACAATTTTCAATGGATCACGCTGGACTTTGTAAATATTATGTTCTTCATTATTGTCAGATGTTTATATCAACAAACCACTGCTGTCTGACAATTTTTTGTTAGATAGTTAATCTTTTTTCTTGTAGCTGACAGCATTGTATAATAGTATCTTGTGAATGAAGCAAGTCCCATGGTTTTTAGTTGATTACTCTAAAACTTGGTATATACAATAGTCATCATCTGAAGATGTACATATTGACAAATCACAGTGCTCATGCAATTTTTGTTGTTATTGCTTTTGTTACTTGGAACTGCATGTAATGTATACAGATCTGCCACTGCATTATGTAACAATAAAGCTGGGTCTGTGCAGTTTGTAGTTGGACTTGATTTGTAATAAACTTTTTCCTTATTTTTGTTTTCAATACCCAAGTTAATAATTCATACTGAGTATAATGATGAAACAACCAATGTAACTGGGATCAGTCTAAGCAAATAACAGTACCTGTATTCACTGTGTTTGTAAATATCCATCATCATAGCAAATAACAGTACCTGTATTCACTGTGTTTGTAGTTATCCATCATCATGTCAAATAACAGTACTTGTATTCACTGTGTTTGTAAATATCCATCATCATGGCAAATAACAGTACCTGTATTCACTGTGTTTGTAAATATCCATCATCATGGCAAATAACAGTACCTGTATTCACTGTGTTTGTAAATATTCATCATCATGGCAAATAACAGTACCTGTATTCACTGTGTTTGTAAATATTCATCATCATGGCAAATAACATTACCTGTATTCACAGTATTTGTAAATATTCATCATCATGGCAAATAACAGTACCTGTATTTACTGTGTTTGTAAATATTCATTGTCATGGCAAAAAACAGTACAATGTACCTGTATTCACTGAGTTTGTAAATATCCATCATCATGGGAAATAACAGTACCTATTTTCACTATGTTTGTAAATATTCATCATCATGGCAAATAACAGTACCTGTATTCACTGTGTTTGTAAATATCCATCATCATGGCAAATAACAGTACCTGTATTCACTGTGTTTGTAAATATCCATCATCATGGCAAATAACAGTACCTGTATTCACTGTGTTTGTAAATATTCATCATCATGGCAAATAACAGTACCACTATTCACTGTGTTTGTAAATATCCATCATCATGGCAAATAACAGTACCTGTATTCACTGTGTTTGTAAATATTCATCATCATGGCAAATAACAGTATCTGTATTCACTGTGTTTGTAAATATCCATCATCATGGCAAATAATAGTACCTGTATTCACTGTGTTTGTAAATATTCATCACCATGGCAAATAACAGTACCTGTATTCACTGTGTTTGTAAATATTCATCATCATGGCAAATAACAGTACCTGTATTCACTGTATTTGTAAATATTCATCATCATGGCAAATAACATTACCTGTATTCACTGTGTTTGTAAATATCCATCATCATGGCAAATAACAGTACCTGTATTCACTGTGTTTGTAAATATTTATCACCATTGCAAATAACAGTACCTGTATTCACTGTGTTTGTAAATATTCATCATCATGGCAAATAACAGTACAATGTACCTGTATTCACTGTGTTTGTAAATATCCATCATCATGGCAAATAACAGTACCTGTATTTACTGTGTTTGTAAATATTCATCATCATGGCAAATAACAGTACCTGTATTCACTGTGTTTGTAAATATTCATCATCATGGCAAATAACAGTATCTGTATTCACTGTGTTTGTAAATATCCATCATCATGGCAAATAATAGTACCTGTATTCACTGTGTAAATATTCATCACCATGGCAAATAATAGTACCTGTATTCACTGTGTTTGTAAATATTCATCATCATGGCAAATAACAGTACCTGTATTCACTGTGTTTGTAAATATCCATCATCATGGCAAATAACAGTACCTGTATTCACTGTGTTTGTAAATATCCATCATCATGGCAAATAACAGTACCTGTATTCACTGTGTTTGTAAATATTCATCATCATTGCAAATAACAGTATCTATATTCACTGTGTTTGTAAATATCCATCATCATGGCAAATAATAGTACCTGTATTCACTGTGTTTGTAAATATTCATCACCATGACAAATAACAGTACCTGTATTCACTGTGTTTGTAAATATTCATCATCATGGCAAATAACAGTACCTGTATTCACTGTGTTTGTAAATATTCATCATCATGGCAAATAACAGTACCTGTATTCACTGTATTTGTAAATATTCATCATCATGGCAAATTCCATTACCTGTATTCACTGTGTTTGTAAATATCCATCATCATGGGAAATAACAGTACCTGTATTTACTGTGTTTGTAAATATTCATCATCATGGCAAATAACAGTACCTGTATTCACTGTATTTATAAATATTCATCACCAGGCAAATAACAGTACCTGTATTCACTGTATTTGTAAATATTCATCACCATGGCAAATAACAGTACCTATATTCACTGTGTTTGGAAATATCCATCATCATGGCAAATAACAGTACCTGTATTTACTGTATTTGTAAATATTCATCATCATGGCAAATAACAGTACCTGTATTCACTGTGTTTGTAAATATTCATCACCATGGCAAATAACAGTACCTGTATTCACTGTGTTTGTAAATATTCATCATCATGGCAAATAACAGTACCTGTATTCACTGTATTTGTAAATATTCATCATCATGGCAAATAACATTACCTGTATTCACTGTGTTTGTAAATATCCATCATCATGGCAAATAACAGTACCTGTATTCACTGTGTTTGTAAATATCCATCATCATGGCAAATAACAGTACCTGTATTCACTGTGTTTGTAAATATCCATCATCATGGCAACTGATATTTTTATTTGCAAATATATCATCTACAGTCTTTACCCGTATAAGATAAAATTAACTATATAGATGAATACAAATTGGATTCCTCTCTAGAGTGATTTGGAAGCTCATTCCACAGAATTGCCATATATTCAGGTTTTAATACTAAAGACATCTGAAATTTTTCAATGTCATTTAAAATATTATTTACTGTATTTACTGCACAGCTAGTCTCTCAGTTTTAAATGAATTGCCATGAAACTTGTCTAACATGTGGGAGGACAATTCTCCTGGCATTAACAATATCCCCACATCCTCCTGTCAGTGTTTTGTGCATGTACCTTTGATGCTGTTTTTTGTTAGTACAATCAGATTCTTTAAAGCTACATATTTAATATTGGGAAGAAATTAGTTCAGAGTGCTGTAATGATGTGGCACTTCTGACAAATGGTTGATGCAAGACACTTTATTGACAAGAATACTTATTAAACACTTTAGAATCTTAAAAAAATCTGCATGACTTTCTGATGAAGATAGTCAAGATGAGATGGTAATTTTATTTGAATAATGCTGCCATGTTTAATAGAAACCTAGACTTCTGAAAGTTGCAGACAGGCAATATGAATCCTTTAAGTTATGAAAAGATTTTGATCAAACTTAAGATTTGTTTTATAATGTATTCAGTAAAATTTCTCACAAGTTTATTCCCTCCAAAACAGTGGCAACCAGTTAGAGACCAAATTTGTGTTAATTTTTACCTGACTTAAAATTCCAATAAGGAATAGTTTATGGAGAAGGTATTATAATGCAACAATAATCACCAAATATTTAAATATAAAATACAAAGAAACTGAGTAAATAAATTGAAAAAATTAACCACAACTCAATAAATTAAAAATCTACATGCATATGGATTATAATATGCATGCATGTGTGTGATATTTGGAGTTTTAATGTAGCTTTAACAATTTTTCAGTCATTATATTATATTACATCAGATTAAAACTATTTTATTTTTTATTTTGCTAAAAGCACAAATGATGACTGGTTAATACAAACAATGACATTTATGATATTCATGTTTAAAACACTGTTTTATTCCATGTTAATAAATAAGAATGAGTCAATATAAACATGAATAGGAGAAATAGGTCTGATATGTGATTGCCTTATTGTACAGTGGATTAAAATAAACCAGCTGTCAGCATATCAAGTGGTATGCACAGTCATGGTGTTTTGTTCAACTACCACATGCTAC
The DNA here is from genome assembly GCA_016746295.1 of Potamilus streckersoni. Taxonomy (NCBI): domain Eukaryota; kingdom Metazoa; phylum Mollusca; class Bivalvia; order Unionida; family Unionidae; genus Potamilus; species Potamilus streckersoni. Next base: position 793,008 of record JAEAOA010000712.1, read on the forward strand.
CTCAAAATGGTAAGATAAGGTTTCAAGTAGTTTGATTCAATTTAGTTCCTAGATGTGCCAGAGAATTATTCTAGATAGTGGCAGAAATGTTGTGTCTTAAATTAACCATTATTTGTTTACAATAAAAGTAAAACCCATTTCTGAATTCTTCATTGTCTGTAATGTTTCGTACATATTTTTATATAAACAAGTTTGGGCGTACAAAAAGTTAAAAGTGGGTAATAATAAATAGATAAGGAATTATATTTTTATCAGGTACCTCAGATTTGTAGAATTTTAATTTGTATCAATAATTAGAGGACAAAATAATAATTATAAATGTTTGGAATTGATGGTGTATGAAATATTTCAGGGTATGACATATTGCAAAAATTACCTAAAGATATAGTTCCAGTCATAATAGATTTGATCAAGATTGACATTATTTAAACAGTTTATGACCTATTTGTGTATTACAGGCAGGTCTAGATGAGCAGTCAGTACCCCAAGGGAGCCCCAGAGAGGGAAGTCCTGAGACAGGTTCCCCAGGGAGAGCTGCCTCTTCTGCAGGAGGAACCACAAAAACTGGAGGGAATGGATCTTCCAAAGTCCATGAGGTCAATATTTATTTTAATATTCTTGGATATACTTGAAGGTAGAGGACTATATTTTTAAAAAAACAATTATTGTCCAGACATCACTGATTTTTCTAAATATTGTAAGCTTTCGAAATATGTTGTGTACAGATTATGTTTTACTTAAACTATTCAAAATCTTAGTTGTTATTTAGATTGTTTTATTATATAATATGCTGGGGAAAAAATGTAGACAAAGCAACTAGAATTTTGAGTTTTAGGAAAGTATCAACTTTTAGTATGTGATTTTTTATGTTATGTTTTTAAAAAGCAGTTGTACACTTTCATGTGTTTTCCTTTTGCAAATAAAACAATATTACAAAACAAAACTGAGGAAATTTAATAACACTGTGTGTGTGTGTGTGTGTGATAATCCTGATTAAGATAAATTGACTGCAATATTTGTAATACATGTGTATTTAGTTAACAATATACTCCACACAATATCCTTATCACTAACAGAATCCTAGCAGTATGTAGATAATCTGATTAGATTTTCAAGTCATTATTATACCAGTTTTCCTATCTTTTTGTAAGGAGTTATAACTTTCTTAAGACAGGTAATTGTTTTATATAAACCTTGAAAGAGTGATCAAGCATGCTTACTTTATGAGACAAAGAAGTTTAGTGTCCTATTTTTATTAATATGTAGATGAGTTACATTGTTTTTTAGGTCATTTTTAATTTTTAAACATTTTAAATGTTTTGGACTTAGACTTTTGACAATCATTTGAGCAAAAGCCAATTTGATGTATACAAATGAACTGTATTGATGACTTGATTAGGTTTTTATGCTTTATAGTTATTTTTCAAAATCTTATTTAGTTTTTACTTTTTGAGATTGGTCTTAGGTGTGTTACAAACAATCTTTTTTTGTTTTTCTTGTTTGGTGTAAGATTTCAGCTTCCTAGCACCTTTTTTAGATAGTTATAAAAATTATCTTAATTTTTGCAAAACTGAAGCTTTTTGTAGGCTACTTCAGATAACAAAAACTGTTTTGATCTCATAAGAGGAAGACAAAAATCTGAACCTTAAAAATCAGAGGTTTTCATCTTTTTTCCATTAAGTTTCAGTATCATATTAGATATCATGGTTATGGTGGTCGGGAGACATGTTTCCTTTCATAGAAACCAAATGGTAGCCTATTACTGAATATTTCAGAAGTATTTATGAGTATGAGTATGAGTTTTGTATACTATTAATTTGAGTCAAGATAATAAACATGATAACACAGGAAAAATGAGACTGCTGTACTAACAATTTGATGTTGTTCTTGTTGTTGTTGTAATAGGGTATAATGCCATTTTTCAGCACAATTATAGGCTATACATGGCAGACAGTATTATTGGTGGAGGAAGAACCCTGGAAAACCCCTGGAAGAACAACCGACCCACGAGAAGCTACTGGCAGGCTTTCTCACTTACCCGTGTCTGGACTCAAACTCACAGAGGTGAGATGGCAGTGATCTGTAATGGACAGCGCTTTGGACAGCGCTTTGGACCACTCAGCCACTCTGGTCCTCTAACAATTCGAAAAGCATAAAATATATATTTCAACAAACTTTGTTCTGTGAACCTAAATTTGCCTGAGGTCAAGAACAGAAATTCTTTTCTTTGTGTATGTTTGCAAAGTCTTTATAGAATACTGTTGTAAAAAGAACAAGACCATTCACCTATTTTTAAAATAAAACTGATATCTCAAGGTATAGAATATATGCCTAATAAATAGATAACAATATTTGAGTCAAAAATGAATATAAGCATTTTATTTTGATTCAATACATACATATATATGTAGTATCCAATAGATGCCACTTCTATTCACTGCCTTATTGATATGCAAGGTAAGTGAGGATAGTGAGAAAAGAGAAAGAGTGTAAAGTTATTTAGTACTAGTACTATTGAAATTAAAGAATGGACAATGTAGTGGCCTACCAAAATTAAATCTAATGCTTATTTACTTTGATTCTTCATTCAGGTAAATCTATTGATGAAAATAAAAACATAAAACATTGCACTTGTTTTATTCTCTGTAATTTTGTCTTATTTAGGGTTCACTCACAGCTACAAACCATCTGAGTAATTAATCTACATAAAATAAGGATAAATACAAGCATTTATTTATCTATTCATAAGGTTAAATAATCTACATAACAAGCATTTATTTAAGATTTACCCATAGTTGCAATCCATCAGAGTAATTAATCTACATAAAACAAGAATAAATACAAGCATTTATTGAAGATTTACTTATAGATGCACTTCATCTGGTCGAATAATCTACATAACATAGGTAAATACAAGCATTTTTTATAGACTTATCTAGTTTTAATCCAATTGAATGAACGATCTACATAAAACAGATAAAATCAAGCATTTAGACTTATAATTAAAAGGCAGGAAATGTTCATTTTAAATTTTCAATTCTCCTGATATCATATATGATTTTACCTACACATTTTGAATCCAGAGAAAGAATAAGATATTAAAATACTGCTTGAAGCACATGTACCAATTAAATATACTTGATAATTACAGTCCAGTACTAAAGTGCACACTTCACTTGGCCCAGTACTAAAGTGCATACTTCACTCAGCCCAGTACTAAAATGCATACTTTACTCAGCCCAGTACTACAGTGCACACTTCACTCAGCCCAGTACTACAGTGCACACTTCACTCAGCCCAGTACTAAAGTGCACACTTCACTCAGCCTAGTACTAAAGTGCACACTTCACTCAGCCTAGTACTAAAGTGCACACTTCACTCAGCCCAGTACTACAGTGCACACTTCACTCAGCCCAGTACTACAGTGCACACTTCACTCAGCCCAGTACTACAGTGCACTTAACTCAGCCCAGTACTACAGTGCACACTTCACTCAGCCCAGTACTACAGTGCACACTTCACTCAGCCTAGTACTAAAGTGCACACTTCACTCAGCCCAGTACTACAGTGCACACTTAAACCATGTAATGATCATTTTGTCAACCAAAAAGAATAGAACATAACATTATTAATGTAATATTTCTCAGGCCACTGGCAGATGGCATATGAGAAAACACAAATTACTGTATATACTCACTTATAAGTCATGTTGAAATGCATACAGTGAAGATCTTGATCTGTCATAACATAATGCACCTGCCAGTCAGGGTCTATACTGTTTGTTCTACTGATTACTCCTACTGATTACTCCTACTGATTACTCCTAACAAACTGCACAGACCCAGATCTACTATGCATTATGGGATGACATATCTAGGTCTGTGCAGTTTGCAGTTGGATTTGACTTATAAGTAGGTATATACAGTATATTTAAGAGCCTTAGCATATTCATATTAGGGATGTAAGATTTACTTAGTGTAGAGATCATTCAATGAGAGAGAGAGAGAGAGAGTCCACTTTAAATTTCTTTTTGTTTGGAGTGTATATAATTCATACAGACAAGGCACAGTAAATTCATTACATGTTTAAAAACAGAACTAATGTGTTAAATAATGTCAGCAAGTATACTCTACCATGTAATAAAAATTACTGTTATCATTACAGAAGTGGAGAGATATAGTATAATGGTAAAAAATATATATGGTAAATATGTATTGATTCCAAATAAATGTACATACAGTAATAAGCCAACATACATAGAAAGTGGTATAAAGAAATGAAAATAGCAAATTTATTTGTTAGATTTTGTTACTCATTTTGAAAACTTAAGAAAAAAAATATAATATAATTTAAATATCACAGCATAGAAACAGATACAGATATTAAATATTGCTGTTAAAAAAAACCCAACCCAAACTATGTCTTAATGGTAAAGTATTCACCTACAGTAGTCATGTAAATTAAACTAAAAATGCTTAAAAGATTTAGATCAATTCATTCATTAAATTTTTATTTATTTCCTGTGGAGGGTAATTCCTGAAGCCTCACCAAAATTAGTCAGATATAAAACAAGAGTTTATGTAAGTGATACAAAATGGCAAAATACAAATAAACAGTGAAACTCAACCCCTGCTTTTACCCTTCCACATAGGTTACATGTCCTTGTGTCCTGATTCAACAGGTAGTTTATGATTACAAGTCCTAAATTTCAGCAGAGGAATATTATTGTTTCTCATAGTGATATTAGATAATCTTCAAAATTCAAGTTTTGTTTTAAAGTGTAACAAATTTCATTCCTTAGAGGATTTACCTACTTTCACATTCCATTCATATTATACAGTGTATTTACAACACTTGCTTTGGTAACTTTAGGGTTATTGATTGAATCTTGGTACAAAAGATCATGTCAACTGATATAAAACTGTTTTAATTTAAGAAACCCATTTAAATTTATAACAATTAGTTAAATTCTTATACATGATTTTATATAAAGTTTTAGAGATTTTAAAGATTTTTTGGTGTTTATTATTGAAATTTAAAAATTTTTGCTTGAAACACAGTCGTTTAAATGCTATGCATATTGTTATGACACTGACCTTCAACTAACAAAAAAAGTAAAACCAATAAGTTTTGTCAAATTCAACAACAATTTAATTCTTTAATTTATTGTTACATATCGGTTCGTTCAAAGTAACACAAAAAAAGAGTGAAGACAACAAGCTTTGTAAATTTAAAAAAAAAATTATTTTCCTGGAAAACATGAAAAATTGTAAATTAGTAAAACAAGACTTATGATTTATGGAAATGATCCAAATTGTTTGTTCTAAAGAAAAACATAAGTCCAGTAAAAAGTTCTAAACAAACTCAGTCTGAAGTCCAGTTCTGGTCCAACATGGCGGATGATGACGTCAGATAAAGGCTAAAAAAAATCCAAAATTTACACAGTAAAGCACTGTTTATATTGTTCCGTTCCAATTTTGAATATTTTTGGAAAATGTCATTGTCCAAACCAGTAATGTTGTTCTCCAGAAAAACAATTATTCAGAAAAATGAAGTAAAATTAGCTCCTCTAACAAAACACGTTCTGTGTAGACATACAAACAGACAATTTCTAGCACAAAAATATCTTTTATAAGGTAATAGAAATTGTATAACTCTAAGATGTTACAATAAACTCAGACTCTGACCGTGAATGAATCTGAACATCTTACAAACTACCTCAGCATATAAATGAAGCTAATACATTGTTTAAACTACACATGAACCTAGGACACATGCAATTCATTCCAAGTTGATGGGCCCTGGTATGCAAAAGAACGTTGTCCATATGATTTCAATTTCATAGTGGGAATATTGAGAATTCGAGTGTCAGAAGAGGAGCATAAGCATCTTGCAGGTGTATACACATGGGTGATGTGAGATAGGTATGTTGGACTGTAGCCCGTCAGTGAAACGTAGCACAGAGAACAAATTTTGTGTTTTATTCTAGCTCATATGGATAGCCAGTGTAGGGTACAGAGCAGTGGAGAGGCATGCTCTGATTGTGGTACTCTAAGGATGGTCTGAGCAGCAATATTTTGAACTTTTTCAAGTTTCTGAAGTAGATATTGAGATGAACCAGACAGAATTGAATTACAATAGTTTAGTCTTGAAAATACTAAGGAACACATAAGTATTTTATTGGCAACAACTGACAGATTCTTGCGAATGGAGCTGATGCGTCTCAGCTCAAGATATGCAGCCCGGCATATGTTCATGACATGTTGATGCAATGAGAGAGTACTGTCAAGAGTGACACCAAGGTTTCGTACTGACTGCTCGAATTTATTGTTGGTATTGCTAATATTTATTGTCTGAGGTAAAGGATGTGAATGAGAAAGTCTTTGTGTTGTAATCAGGATGGCTTCACTTTTATCATCATTCATCTGCAGCTTGTTACATGTCATCCATGATTTCACATCAGAAATGCACCTCTCAACATCTTGGATAGTAGCTTCAACTTCAGCTGGATGGCTAGATTTGTATATTTGAGTGTCATCAGCATACAATTGGTGAGACACTGGATGATGATCTATGATACAATAATCACAATAATCACAAAATTGTACAATAACACAGGTCCAGCTTTATCAAAACCATTGATAATTAAGTCCAAACCTTCAGACATTTTCTTGTTGAGGGTCTAAGTAGAAAATATGAAAGTGAAAAGTTTCCATGAAAATGACTTACTTTATAAAACCGTGAAAATTGATACTAATGAATATAAATGAAACAATGGTATTTTCCACCTTTAAGGAGTGCTAGTCTGTTATCCTGCATTTTACAGATCTATGGTAAGGATCATATCCAATAGCCATGACAGCGCATTGCACTGAAATGGAATACTGCATGCAGAGTGATCATATCCAGTAGCCATGACTGTGCATTGCACTGAAATGGAATACTGCATGCAGAGTGATCATATCCAGTAGCCATGACTGTGCATTGCACTGAAATGGAATAGTGAATGCAGAGTGACTCAGATCATATCCAGTAGCCATGACAGTGTATTGCACTGAAATGAAATACTGAATGCAGAGTGACTCAGATCATATCCAGTAGCCATGACAGTGCATTGCACTGAAATGAAATACTGAATGCAGAGTGACTTAGATCATATCCAATAGCCATGACTGTGTATTGCACTGAAATGAAATACTGAATGCAGAGTGACTCAGATCATATCCAATAGCCATGACAGAGCATTGCACTGAAATGAAATACTGCATGCAGAGTGACTAGGATCATATCCAGTACCCATGACAGTGTATTGCACTGAAATGGAATACTGCATGCAGAGTGACTTGGATCATATCCAGTAGCCATGACAGTGTATTGCACTGAAATGGAATACTGCATGCAGAGTGACTCAGATCATATAAAATAGCCATGACAGTGCATTGCACTGAAATGAAATACTGAATGCAGAGTGACTTGGATCATATCCAGTAGTCATGACAGTGCATTGCACTGAAATGAAATAATGAATGCAGAGTGACTTGGATCATATCCAATAGCCATGACAGTGTATTGCACTGAAATGGAATACTGCATGCAGAGTAACTCAGATCATATCCAATAGCCATGACAGTGTATTGCACTGAAATGGAATACTGCAGGCAGAGTGACTCAGATCATATCCAGTAGCCCTGACAGTGTATTGCACTGAAATGGAATACTGCATGCAGAGTGACTCAGATCATATCCAATAGCCATGACAGTGTATTGCACTGAAATGGAATACTGCATGCAGAGTGATTCAGATCATATCCAGTAGCCATAACAGTGCATTGCACTGAAATGGAATACTGAATGCAGAGTGACTTGGATCATATCCAATAGCCATGACAGTGCATTTCACTGAAATGGAATACTGCATGCAGAGTGACTCAGATCATATCCAATAGCCATGACAGTGCATTGCACTGAAATGGAATACTGCATGCAGAGTGACTTGGATCATATCCAATAGCCATAACAGTGTATTGCACTGAAATGGTATACTGCATGCAGAGTGACTCGTATCATATCCAGTAGCCATGACAGTGCATTGCACTGAAATGGAATACTGAATGCAGAGTGACTAGGATCATATCCAGTGTCCATAATGGTGTATTGTACTGAAATGGAGTACTGCATGCAGAGTAACTAGGATCATATCCAATAGCATTGACAGTGCAGAATGATTCAGTCAAAATTGATGTACTGTCATTATTAGTTTCATGCTGATTTTTCTGATGGGTCAAAATATTCCAACATTTTTATTTTATTCTTGATGTAAGTCATGATCCATCTTTAAACTAAACATTCAAAACCAACAGTTTTTCATATGTACAAATATATCAGGTAAAGAAATTATTTATGCATCAATTATTTTCTTTCAGTTTTCAACAATTTTTGTTGCATAAGTGAATTTTTATTAAGAGTGAATTGCACTTTGTGTTTGCAAAATTGAATATGCAATAAAATAATTTATCTGCAGATAGGTGGCATGTTTTTATTTTGTTGAGTGTATATTGCCATGTGTACTCACATATATGTCCAGCTACAAACTGTACAGACCCATATGAATGCACTGGCAGATCAAGGTCTGTGCAGTTTGTTAGGAGTAATCAGCAGAACAAGCAACATAGACCCTGATCTGTCAATGCATTTTGCTATGACAGATCAAGATCTTTGATGTTTACAGTTTGAACTGATTCATAAACAAGTATATACAGTATTCAGTATTAAGTGATGTCTTTATTTGAACCTAGAAGAAATTAAAAACTGAAAAGTATGAGAAACAGGTAAGGATTATATTCTATAGTATACCTCATTTTTTTTGGTTGCATACACCAAAACTATTTCTTGCCTGTCATAGGGCATTTAAACAAACATATAGCACCTTTTTTGTTAAGGTCCAGAGATCATAAATCTTTTTAACTTGAGCATGATATTATTATTTCAGAACCATCCTTCAGTGTCCAATTTGACAGCTGTAAACTCAGAGGGTGGACAGGCTGAAGCAAGTGGGCAATATGAGTCCAGCAAAGGTAGGATAGTAATGGATGTTGTTAATAGTAGAACAAAATACCCTCACCTTTTTTGCCAGTGACAGGAAAAACACCCCAGAAAAATTACAGAGGGTGTTATTGCACATGGAGATTGTATACAACAGACATGTGCAATCTATGGCCATGACCTGGTTTTATCCTGTTACATTTATGTCATATGGGTATAATGATAAATCTCTATCTGGCCCAGCCCTGGAGGAAGTGGCATGTACTTTGTATACAAAATGATATAACATGATGTAGTATATTATTCATGTGGTCATCAAGGTTACTGATTTAGATGATTTATTGTTTGCTGATACATTTGTTAAGTTTCTCTTCTTAGATTTGTTTATATTAGAAAGTTTTCTTTGTATTATATGCAAAAGATGTTTAGGATGGGTGGGTGGGTGAATGATCAGCTTGCCTGTCTATCAGTCATACTTTTGTTTACTTTTATTTCTGAGCCATTTTTGATATCTTCATTAAACTTTGTCGTAACTAGCATTTATGTTTCATAAAGATTCAGCTTTGTTAGATTTAGTATTTTTAAAGTTAACTCCTCATTTTGTGAAAATTGTATTTACACCCCATTTCTTGTGTGGGGTATTCCATATGCACTCACTTCAACTGACAGATCCAGTTTTATTAATATAATTAATAATTAATTCCAGTACTTTATCATGATGCTTTCAGTGCAGTACTAATTTACCATGCCTACTTCAGTAATTGACCGAATTTTCTGGCAATTTCCCCATTATGACACTATCACTTCATCAAAATATTTCTGAGGTGGATTTTTGGTTGAAAAACCCCATATGTTCAAGTTATAGCAGAATGGCATCAGATGCATCCTTGATGCTGTACATTTGGCACCTGACTGACATTTTGTTCTGTCAATCTTTTTTCTGTGATGACTGATGAAATAAAATGCATGTCTGATTGAAGTAATATTTATATGGTAGTATTTTTATCATGGGTTACCATCATAGTAGGCAATAAATGAACTTTCAAATATATCTTTATACAGTGTATCTTTGTGCAGAGAATGAAAAACGATGGTCAAGGTCAAAATGGCACATTATGAATACTGATGAAGCTTTCAGATTTCAAACAAATATTGCAGATTTCCTTACTATGATAGAACTTAAAATGGTAGGTTTGAATGCTGATATGTATTTAAACATCATTTAAAGTTTACACTAAATCTTGCTGTGTAAAACTACTATATCATACACAGCAAGATCAAGTGATATTAAATGATGTTTAAATACATACCAGCATTGAAAGAACAGTGGTACAAGCTGTCATGGTAACAGATAAACAGCAGCTGAACTTGTGTGCTAAAAGATATCTTGTACAATGATACAGATATTTACAGAATTTGTAGATATCAGTCATGGAAAGGTCTGGGTCTGAGCAATTTTTTAGGAGTAATCAGAACAAACAACAGAGACCCTGATCTACAGGCACATTATGCTACATCAGATCAGGAACTTTGTTGTTTGCAGTTTGACTTGACTTATAAGTGAGTATATGTAGCATGCCTCCTTGTAGTTTGTTTACATTAGGTGGATATATTTTGATCTCGTCAATTAAGAAAGTTTTGACATCATTAATTTTATAATATTAAATGTTCTGGAGTTTTTTTGGTGACTTTGTACACATTATGGCACAGTCTTGCTTGTAAAATATCTCTGTGTAAGGTGGACATGTAACATATCTTTTTGTAAGGCAAACTTGTAACATATTTCTGTGTAAGGTGGACTTGTAACATAGCTGTGTAAGGTGGAATTGTATCAGATCTCAATGTAAGGTGGACTTGTAATATGTCTCTTTGTAAGGCAAACTTGTAGGATATTTCTATATAAGGTAGATTTATATGTACTTGCTTACAAGTTCAGTGCAACTGCAAACTGCACAGATTAAGACCTACTGCCACATAATAAGCAGGTATGGGTCTATACAGTTTATTAGGATTAATTAGTAGAACAAATAACATAGGCCCAGATTTGCCAGCACATTATGCATTGGAAGATCAGGGTTTATGTTAGGAACTGAACTGAACTTATAGGTAAGTACATGAGGTAAAAATTATTATATTATGTTATACATTTATCAATCCCACAAACCACATTATAATGACAAAGTACTGTGTTGTTAACTATATTTTCAGATGTTCAGCAAATGGCAGATCACCACAAGAGTGGATCATATATCAGTAACCACACCAATGCTTCTGATGACCATGTCCAATTGATTCAGAGTTCAGTATCTATTGGGGGACATACGTATCTTGGAAATGCAGATGGGGAGGAGGATGGAGAAGGAAAAACTTCAGGTAAAAATGCTTGATAGTTACACAGTGTTAACGTTAATTGATCATCACCTCAAATTATTGTAAATTACATTTTGAAAGAACATAATTGCAATGAATTTCATGCAACTTCTTATGTTGGAGAGCTTTTGGTCTTAATAAACACAGTGGTTATATGACATACATATTAGCAAGGAATATATACCTGCCATCAGGGTCTACACAGTTTTTTCAGCTTGTTATTTTGAGTAAGTAGAGTGGACCCTGACCTGCTAGCATATTATACTATAAATGACCTGAGTCACAGTTGGATTAGAATTATCCTCAGGTAAATACTGAAAAAACTGAAAATTGTTGAAGTTTTAATGCTGCTAAAATATTAGGATTATTACAAAGAAAGCCCTGATAATGTTGAAAAACTGACAACAGTGGGTCATCATTCCAATACTGACAACTGGTTATTATTCCCATACTAACAACATTGGGTAATAACTGCCTTGTTGACAACAATTGGTCATTATTCCCATAATGTCAACAGTGGGTCATTATTTCCATGCTGACAGCCAGTTATTATTACTATACTGACAACACTAGGTAATTATTCCCATACTGACAACAGTGGGTTATTCCTATTTTGACAACAATGAGTCATTATTCCTATGCTGACAACAACTGATTATTCCCATACTGCCAACAATGGGTCATTATTCCCATACTGCCAACAATGGGTCATTGTTCCTATACTGCCAACAATGGGTCATTATTCCCATACTGCCAACAATGGGTCATTATTCCTATACTGCCAACAATGGGTCATTATTCCCATACTGCCAACAATGGGACATTATTCCTATACTGCCAACAATGGGTCATTATTCCCATACTGCCAACAATGGGTCATTATTCCCATACTGCCAACAATGGGTCATTATTCCCATACTGCCAACAATGGGTCATTATTCCTATACTGCCAACAATGGGTCATTATTCCTATACTGCCAACAATGGGTCATTATTCCCATACTGACATCAAAGGGTCATTATTCCTATACTGACAACAATGGGTCATTATTCCTATACTGACAACAATGGGTCATTATTCCCATACTGATAACAATGGGTCATTATTCCCATAATGACAACAATGTGTCATTATTCCCATACTGCCAACAATGGATCATTATTCCCATACTGCCAACAATGGGTCATTATTCCCATACTGACATCAAAGTGTCATTATTCCTATACTGACAACAATGAGTCATTATTCCCATACTTACAACAATGGGCAATTATTCCCATACTGACAATAGTTGATCATTCTTCCCAAGCCAGATGCTGAAAATAAACTTTCTTATCAACCAATTAGATATATTGATAAATGCAAGTATATTGATCAGATAGATCAGTCACACATGTTCTGATTTTATTAAAAACATTTGAAAATCTGAGATGCAAAATCATAAATTAATTTACTTTCTCGAATTAGAAAATGGATGATAAAGTGGTATATAATGCCACAATCAGTGATATCTGCAGTGTACATGCTACCCAGTGTTTATGAATTAGGGATACTATATTGTTTACATTCACAACTTTTTATTCCCAGTTATAAATGTGGAAGGGTTGTCACCTTTGGCTGTTCATCCTACCATCTATCTGTATGTCCATCACACCAAAAGTTTTGGGCTAAGTTCAGTATCTCATTGTTGGCTACAATGATGCAATTATATCCATGTGACCCTTATCTCACACCTCAAAGACTTCTATATAGTTATTTCACTGTAACCTTTATTTCACACCTCAGTCAATTAAGTTATGTTGATGTCACCTTTATTTCATTCATTAATGAAGAATTCACTAAAGTTACGTTGAGGTGACCTTTATCTTACACCACATTGAGTTCAGTACAGTTATGTCACTGTAACCTTTATCTCACACCTCACTGACTTCTGTAATGTTGTTCAATTAGGTCATTTTTGTGGGTATTGTTGGCTGCTGTAATACAACTTATTCAGTATGGCAGACATTAATGTTCCATTCATGCATTTCTATTTCAGCATAAAATAAGTTCTTTGGTGTGATAAAATCATTAAAATGCATCATAATCTTACAATTATCATTCAGGCAACCTATTTATCTAAACACATACATGAGTACATACTTAAGTTTTGGACTAAAGGATTTATAGGAACCAGACACTATGTGCATGCAACAATACAATTAATGCAATTTTATTTTGTCATCCCATTGCAGGTGATGAGGAAGAGGAGCCAGAAGAAGAATTAGATGAATGTAATCGGCAATTCAATTTCTGGACCCATCAGATCCATATATTCTTTGTGAGGAAATTTTTTCCAGCTGCGGAGAAAATGAACACCCTCAAGCATGCTGTGGAGCGAAGAAAACTGGAAGAGGCCAAAATGAGGGCAAGAGAGGAAGCCGAGTCTTTTGAGGTTAATAAAAGTGACCATACCATATCACAAGATCAACTTTCACAACCTCTAGCCCCAGCTGAAGAGAGAGCTCAAGCTTAATATGTACAAAGAAGTGCCAAAACTGAAATGCAGTTTTAAAAAAGAGATTGAATTGTATTTATATTCTTTGGAGAGATGAAGGACTGTTATATCAGATTTAATTAAATTTGTAAATTATTCTGTGATTATATACTAAACTGTACTTATATTCCAAGAAAGGTTGCATTTTATAACATAATCAATGTAAGAATTCCACATTGAAGGTCTAATTGTAGACATAGCACTGAGCTATCATTCTGACATTAACACTTTACTTTACGAGCAAAATGTGTCTTAGAAAAAGGAAAGAATTTATGCTAAAGGAATTTTTCTTTATTTCTATTTTCTTTGGTTTCTGTTCATGTAGAGTATAACTGATAAACATCCAATCATTTTGTCCTTAATCTCACATATTTTTAAATCACTGATCTTCCATTTAAGTAAATAACTTTTTTCAAAATTTTTTATCTTTTTAAATATCCTTATGGTCAAAAAAAACAGAACTGAATGCAATGAAGACTTAACACTGAAAATCATGTCTATGTGTATTGAAAAATTCAAGGGAAGTAACTAACGGAAACTTTAAGTAGTAGATAGTTTTGATGCTGTGTTGTCTCTTGTATTCATTTTGCTATCTGTGAGAATATACAATTGTGGATTAACAGGTGAAGAATTTCTGTGATTTTATGAGAACAAAGATTTTTCTTGCCTTGATACAAATATGAACACTTCCTGTGATGTACATTCTGAGTGTCCACATAGGATCTAGAGCTATAAATGGCCAGGTTAATATCAAATTATGCAACAGTTGTTCATGTGGCAGACTTTCATTTTCCATTCACACATTCCATTTGTAACACAAAATAATTATTTTGATTTGATAAAGTAGTTGAAATTGTTTGTAACAAAAGTACAGAGAATGATAAAATCCTAAATATATGTCAGAAAATTCAATGTAGCATTATGATTTGGTTTGGTGTTTTAATGCATTGTGACTCATAATGGTCATTTAGTTCCAAGACAGTTTGATTAAAGGGACTTTGCCAAAGGGTATACCATGGCAGTCAACCTGGGCTGATCTAATAAACTCTCATGCTTTCGATTTGCCAGCCTTGGCTAACCTGATAAACTCACATTCTTTTGACTGCTAACCTGGGCTGATCTGGTAAACTCACATGCTTTTAATAGCTAGCCAAGGTGATCTGATAAACTTGCCTGCCTGGGCTAATCTTATACTCACATGCTTTTGATTGCCAGTCTGGGCTGGTTTAATAAACACAAATGCTTTTAATTGCCAGTCTGGGCTGGTTTAATAAACACACATGCTTTTAATTGCCAGTCTGGGCTGGTTTAATAAACACACATGCTTTTGATTGCCAGCCTGGGCTAATCTGATACAGTCATATGCTTGTAATTGCTAGTCTGGGCTGGTTTAATAAACACACATGCTTTTAATTGCCAGTCTGGGCTGGTTTAATAAACACACATGCTTTTGATTGCCAGCCTGGGCTGGTTTAATAAACACACATGCTTTTGATTGCCAGCCTGGGCTGATCTTATACTCACATGCTTTTGATTGCCAGTCTGGGCTGGTTTAATAAACACACATGCTTTTAATTGCCAGTCTGGGCTGGTTTAATAAACACACATGCTTTTAATTGCCAGTCTGGGCTGGTTTAATAAACACACATGCTTTTGATTGCCAGCCTGGGCTAATCTGATACAGTCATATGCTTGTAATTGCCAGTCTGGGCTGGTTTAATAAACACACATGCTTTTAATTGCCAGTCTGGGCTGGTTTAATAAACACACATGCTTTTGATTGCCAGCCTGGGCTGGTTTAATAAACACACATGCTTTTGATTGCCAGCCTGGGCTGATCTTATACTCACATGCTTTTGATTGCCAGCCTGGGCTAATCTGATACAGTCATATGCTTTTAATTGCCAGTCTGGGCTGGTTTAATAAACACACATGCTTTTGATTGCCAGTCTGGGCTGATCTGATAAAGTCACATGATTTTGACTACCAGCCTTGCCTCATCTAATAAAGTCACATGCTTTTGACTTGAAAATCTACCATGTTAACTTCTTATACAGAGAAGTAGCATTATTATATGATTTTTAGATGGATATAACAAATTTATCCATTGATCAGCCATAACAGAATTGTATATAGCTGCAAGTTTTATGAATGTCTGAACAGAAGATAACCAATTTCTTTATGGTAAGATCATCTGCTGTGGTCATTACTATAGAACAAGAGGAAAGCTCTTGTGTTTCAACTTTTCAAACTGAAGGTGTTGCACAAATTGATGACAAATTGATGACACATAAATATTTAGTATCTCATCCACTAAATATAAAACCAGAAGCTGAGAAAAAAAGAAGAAAAGGAACCAAACTTCCAGGACTTGTGGTTGATAAACTACAACAGGTTCAGGAAATAACCAAAAAGGAGGGATTGTATGTGTTTTCTGAGAAGAATATAAGAAACAATTGATTCCAAAAAAAAAATGATCACACAGGTTAACCTGTGTTCGTCAAAGACTGCAACCTTTGCATACAGCTCAATCCTGCACTAGATTCGGGAGTACAAATGCGATCCCACAATAGAAATATCCTAAGAACAATATGATCAAGTTATGGTATAATGTTCTAATATCATGAAGATCAGATCTCTAATTTGTTAAAACTGGTAAAAATTGCAGTGGTTTTTCCATTACAAACAGCATATTGTGAGAGAGGATTTCATTCACACTGCTCTTAACATCAGAAACTGATGAGTATTCAGATACAGTATTCATACAACTCTACGATCAGAGTCCATCAGGTTTGTTTCCTGCCTGTCGGTAGATTCAGGTTACAGACTGTTTGCCATAACTTCTCAAGACTGGTGCTATTTGGATTGGATTTAGAGGGTTCCTCCTAAAATTGACCTTATAGAAATGGCAAAATGCATATTCATGTCTCTTTGAACTTAATGTTTAGATTTTGGTGTTTTAGCATTGGGAGATCACACACACTTATATTTTGACAAATGTTAAATACCAACACAAAACCAACCAGATTTATGTTACCAGTAATGTCTTTAATCCTTTCCAAATCACTACTGACCACATACAATCTAATCCAGTTATTAATTTTAGGTTCTATGGAATTAGCAATTAAACTGCCATGTTCACAGTCATGTGATCACAGGAAGTCTTTATCAAGAATATACTACACTGGAAGCAAAGTGTAGAAAAAAGCTGGAAAAATATCTGTAATGAAAATTTTTGAGCATCATCTAGGAAGGAAACACACCAAGTCAGAAGGTTTTACATGTATGAAAATAAATATAAATATATGAATAATTAATCACTGAAATGTTGCCTGCATCTTTAGAGATCAAAACGTTGATACTGAATAAATTAGGCAGTTTTAGGCTGGGAAGGTACCTTCTGTTGATATCAATTCTATTGCCCACAGCTATACCGATAGTAACATTGAAAATCCAGGGGCAGTTAAGTGTAGGGAGTGTACATTCTACTGAGTAATAATTCTATTGCCCAAAGTAGACAGTAGCATTGATAAAAAATAAGCAGTTAGAGGCAAAGGAGGGTACATTCCATTGGTTATTAAAGCTATAGAATTCAGTTAAGAATATGAAAAAGTGTTTAAGCTAACCCTGATGTTCAAGCCACATGTTTGAGTCACTAAGTTTCGGCTATCATTGGTAAAATTCATATTCATATTCATTGGTAAAATTGTAATATCCTGAGACCAAAGTTATCACTCACATTTGTCGCTACAAATAAAATTTAGTTCCTTTAATTATCATATATACTTGTGTACAAGTCAGATTCAACTGCAAACTGCACAGACCCAGATCTATTATCACATAATGAATTAACAGATCTGAGTCTTTACAGACTATTAAGACTAATCAGCCAATAAAAACAATTTAGCTCTGATCTGCTGGCTTATTATGCAATGACAGATCAGGGTCTATATTATTTGCAGTTGGACCTGACTTGTATGCAAATATATACAGTACTGTATTTACCTCATATCACAACACCAAGTGAAAACAGCATAGACTTAGATCTGCTGTTCTGGTGTCACATAATGCTCAGAATCTAGGTCTATGCTTTTTCATAGATCATACACAGACACTGACTGTTCATTTTCAAGCAGTTTATAGGGACTTCTACCAGTTTTCAACGAGTATATTTAATTATGGAAATTATAATTTTTCCAAACATTACTTTGAGATTTTTTTGCTGCATAAATCGTACAAAAGCTGAAGAAAATAATATAATTAGTGTGCAACTACAGCAATATGATGCTTTTCTATCCATATCTACCCAGGTAAAGTGTCATTTAATCAAACCAGTTTTATTCTGTTTTATTTATTTATTCATTATTTTTGGAAAATACATAAATAGCAACAAATCTGAGTTCAAAAGGTGATACATTTTATCAGTTTTATTCAAGAAATTTGTGGAAAAGTTAATAGAATTTTTCAACAAAATCAAGAATTTTTAAAGTGCAAAACCAACTTTTCCAAATTCAAGTACTTTTCAAGGCAATGTCTGAAAAAAATGATGTTTCCTTTACTCAAAATGCCATGCATCAGTGAACAATTCAATGTGTTTCCTTTACATATTCATGCTTTGTTTGATGTATCTGCCATTCAATCACCTTTCCCTGTCTTGTTTGCCCCATTTGATAACCCTCTTGAAATTCCACTATAGTAATCTCTAATGTCTCTTGAGGATGTATTGAATAGCAGATGTTGGGTTTAATCAGATGCTTTTATATTCCCAATGAGGATGAAATAAAGTAGATCTAGTTAAAAAATGATCAGCACAAAGAAATAAACAATAATTGCAGTTAAGTGCCTTAGAGATTAGTCAACCCATCAGTCAGGAGGTTTAACTTTCTGATTTGCACATTCATCCATTAACTCAGTAATTTAGCATCCCTTACGAGTGTACTTCTTGTACATTATTTATTTTCTTTATAGTGGATGGGTATTCAGTATACTTTATTTCAGCATGCAGAGGAAGATATAATTGGTTGCCATGGCAACCAAATCCAGCCTAGAATGTTTACAAAACATGACAAAATTACATATTTTTAGTATTCATTTATATTAAGCTCTCTACTTTCTTGACATATCAGTCAGGCTTTGAATATTTCAATTTATGATTGTGAAAAGTGAGATTTTCTAATTATTTGGCTTGGATTATCCAAGTTCCACCAAATATTGGCACACTGGATGTTTTGTTTTCGGTTAAGTATTAAGATTGAACAATTAAAATCAATAATGTTTAGGCTGTATATTCTGTGTTCATATTTTTTCTAGGATATACTAACATTGGTTTTAAACATTTCAAATATAAAACAGAAATTTGGTCTAGCATTTCATCTGTTGAATTTATTACAAACAACTTGCTTACTATAGCAACAATAAACTGAAAATATTAAATCTTAGAGATGATTTATTCTAAATCTCCCTAATAGCAATGCCTGTGTTCAATTTCATAAAACTTGAAAGAATGACAAACAGAATTCATAAAAAGCTTTAAAATAAATGTTACATGAATATGATCATTTTTATGCATATTTATTCACATACACACACTATATATATATATATATATATATATATATATATATATATATATATATATATATATATATATATATATATATATATATATATATATATATATATATATATATATATATATATATTGGGTACTGCATTATTTTGGGGGGCCCCGCATGGCCGAGTGGTCTGAAGCACCATCTGTTACAGATCACTGCCATCTCACCTCTAACTGCGTGAGTTGAGTTTAGGATTCCATGAATGTGGATATGTGAGAAAGCTTGCCAGTAGTTTCTCGTGGATCGGTGGTTCTTTCTGGTGATTTCTCGGTTTCTTCCTCCACCATTAATACTGGCTGCCATGAATAGCCTATTGTGTGCTGAAAAATGGCTTTAAGCTTAACAACATCAACATCAGCATTATTTGGATCCAGGGGGCCTCAAGCAGCCAAGTGGTCTATAGTGCTCACCATTATGGATCACTGCTATTATCTCACCTGTGTGGGTCAGTCTCTGGATTGGCCAAAAGTGGGTATGTGAGAAAGCTTGTCAATAGCTTATTGTGGATCAGTGGTTCTTTCCAGAGTTTTGCCAGGTTCTTCCTTCACCATTTATACTAGCTGCCATGTATGTATAGCTTCATATGTTGAAAAATGGTATTAAACCCTACAACAATTTTGATTCCAACATAAGGCCATAGAACACAATTAATTTTACTATATAGTCTCTACATTTGTTTCTCAGTACTGAACTTTAAATGTGTGACTATACAAATCATATGTTAATCTAAAATACCTTCAAAGATGACTTTACTAAGTTCTTGTCAAGAGTTGACCTGCATTTTTTTGAGAGGCTGAATTGTAAACATAACACCATGCAATGGAATACAGATTTCACTTCCAGATCATCACCATGGCCTTTTTACTAATTGTGCACTGTCGCCAAAACACACAGCCAATCACACCATAATTTCACATTCTAAAGAATGAATTGCCTTTAAATCCTTACCATGAATGCCTAAATCTAACTCTTGTATCACCAAGCGGAGACAGGAAAAAATTATCTAAAAGTAGACTGTGACTACATTTATGGGTACTGAACTGGAATTATTGTGTCCCGATTCCACAAGGAATATACCATGCCGACCATTGATGATGAACCAAGCTCATGTATACTAAGACTTAAGAATTTTATCAAGAAAAACAGAATATCATCTTTTACTCTAATTATAAGATTTTCCTGTTGATGCAAACTTTAGAAAAGTGGGAATTATTGTATACAATTATGTATATGTTGCATCATGGAGGCAGAAAGAATTTTTGTTGAATGCCTTAAGTTTACATACCAATAAATATTCTTAAATTTATTAAACAGGCCTCAAAATTCAAGTGTGATCCTCCTTTAAATATATTGTTTATTCATAAAAACTCAACAGAATATTTTTTTAACCCACACATTTTAATGACATTCCATCTCTGTTTTGTATACAAAATTTGACAAGCTGCTGTCTTGTAACAAAATTTGATATGCATAAGCCATATAAATGCGCATGTACTATGATGTCAGAAAGCAGTTTAACCAAAGTTTTAAACTCATATCATCAGTATTAGTGATTAGAGCATTGAGGTGTATAAATTGACAGATTTAAAGTAATATGAATTGTAAGATACAAAAAGTATGTTTTGGGTATAAACTAACTTGGTAAAAGTACAGGTACTTTTTGGCAAAGAGAATTAACTTTGAATTAGGTTAACCCTTGTAGTGCAGGACCTATATACTTACAGAAATTACCTGGCTTTGTATGGGGGAACAATATATTTATGGTCAAATATCACCTAGCTCTGTGTGGATACCACATTTTTATGGCACAGGACAGTGATGTCTATGAATGTCCAATGTAGGCCAATCATTAATTAGCTGCTAATAATAACTGGAGATAGCTATTTAATAGTCCAATAGATCATGGCTCTGTATCATGTAATAGAACATCATTTAAACAAATATTACTACCCACTTATTTTCCCTGTAACACCTGTTGTCAACAGTGGATGTTGATGTAAACAATATGTTGGCTGTTAAGTACATGTAGTTGCAGTCTTGAATTTGTCTCGTAGCCAGTTTGCATTGATTACTGTATATATATGTATGGGAACAGTACAAAATAGAATAGTTTGTTAGGGTTATGTATGGAAGTGTAGAGGTACAAATAATATGTAGTTTCCCAAATTTAATTTTCTGCATAAATATACCAAGTGATGATATGAAAGTGTGCTGACACCATTATGTGTCAATATACTATGACATGGCCATCACATTCAGTAACAACTTCAAATTCTACTAAATCAAGCTTAAACTAGTAGCCGGGTTTATCAATGAGTCTGTCATGTTCAGAACCTTTTTTATATTGGGGGAAACATTGTATCAAGAGTGAAAACTGTACAAGCTGGAAAGGGACCAACCATTATTTTTTGGGGAGTGTCAGGTTTTGATTCCAAGGTATTCCTTTCCTTGCCTATTCGATTTTTGAATTATTGATTTTTTTAAAAACAAAAAAAAAAGCACAACACTTCTTGTTTATAAAGTTTATTTTGCTCTCTTTCTCTTTCAACAATCAAGTTAAAAGGAAATGCGTGTGTGTGTGAGAGAGAGAGAGAGAGAGAGAGAGAGAGAGAGAGAGAGAGAGAGAGAGAGAGAGAGAGAGAGAGAGAGAGATCCACTTCTTAATTAACCAACTCTTATGACAGCACTGTTAAGTGTATGTGACTTGGGAATCTAACAATCAAGACCTTTGTTCCAGAGCTGAACTTCCGAACTACTTTCAACTTGGTGGAAATCTTCAGGTTTATTTTTAGTTGGTCAGTTTCATTTTGTTTCCTTTTTACAGAAATAGTTTCAGAGGTAGGAAAACGAACATATAAAGCTTGTTCTATTTTGTTTTTCTTGAATATATGATAATGTAGAAGTTACAATATATTGAGATTGTTGCTCAGAAATCTATTTCATTTCAAATATTTTTGGTAGGTTGCAATTAATAATTATCATTGAAAACCTCATTTCTTGCTCTATAATTTATAATCAATGATAAATAATTATGTTAATTTTGGGTACTAACTTTTAGACCTCTTAAATATACAGTGCCACTCAAAAAAATCCTGACAACCAATGTCACTATCATACATGTGTACTGGACAAAAGATCTCCCATTCAGTGTTGCAACTCGATCCTCAGTCTTCATACTGTTGTTTATTTCTGCCTCACTTGGTGGTAAAGATCAAAGAGCTCACTTGGCTTGGTAAAATATTCATTTTTCTCAGCTGATGTTTTGTTACCATATATAACTGAAAAATAGTACAATATTGTGTC
This sequence comes from Potamilus streckersoni, assembly GCA_016746295.1. Taxonomy (NCBI): domain Eukaryota; kingdom Metazoa; phylum Mollusca; class Bivalvia; order Unionida; family Unionidae; genus Potamilus; species Potamilus streckersoni. Next base: position 815,875 of record JAEAOA010000712.1, read on the forward strand.
TAGAGAAGACCCACACAAATGGTTGTGATAATATTTCTCTACCTGATGATATTATGTCTGTTTGGTATATCACTGACAGTTGTACTCAAACTATTTGAACATCAGAAGATGTATTAAAAATAAAACTTTAAAACAACTTGAGCTGTATAGAAAGATTTCTAAAATTATTGAAAGAATTAATTATAAAAGCTATTAAGGAAATCAAAGACAATGTATCTATCACATACTAATGATATGCATTCTGTCTCCATGTTAATAAATAGTAAAGGAAAGTTAAGGCATACATAAAATTTATCAGTAGAGCTGCCAAAAATAAAATTTTATGTAATATGTCTAGAAATAACCGTCAGTAAATCCATGAATGAAATCCTAAAGTTTTCAACAGTATTTTTTTATTTTGAAAGAAATTTTTTTATTTCATTTTACCTGATGTGATGAAAAAAATAGAGCCCACTGCAGTCAATGACAAACCTGCAGATGAATTTTGAGTTAGTTATTACAATTTTCACATGTATCGAGATTCTTGTATTTATCAAATTTATTCCTGCAAGCAGCAGTAAATGCTTATAGATGTGTTTACATAAAAATCTGTAAGACATCTGTCTTTCAACAATTTTAAAATGAGAAAACTAGTTTTCCATTAGTTTGATTTCATTGCATAAACAGTATTCTCTTCACACTGAAACATGACCAATATAATTGTTCTACATTGTAAAAATTGGTATTTTACCGTCATAATTAAAACTGCTTGAAAACATTGCTTTCTCTGAAAAAATGAATGCTGTATTTTAATAGTCAGAAAAAGATTCTGCACACAATATTATTTGAAAAAGTTTTTTAAACCTTTAAAACAATAATACTACTTTTGGTTGCTATGGCAACCAAAGTAAGTTTATAATTATGTATCATTTATAGTATGATAAATATTGGTTTCTTATTAATGAACTATAAGTGAGTATACTTATATTTTATATGGAGAAAACTTGTGAATAATAACTACATAAATATTGCATCATCTAAATATTGGCACATACTGAAATGTAGAGACATGTTAGAAAGTAAAGTTTAATTAAGCATAGGCCTAATAGTAATGAACTGAGGATAGGTGATATGTAGAAAATAAATGAACTGCCCATGTACACATTCAGAATAACTATATTTGTTGGAAAAGTTTACGCTATATTAAAATGTTGTGTCAAAAAATACTTTTTCACCCTTTTCCTCAATCTGGCTGCCATGGTAACCATGAACACATCATTTTCAATGACATTTTTAGTGTTAGCAATCTGAATACATATATGCATCACTTTGTACAATTTCACAACAATCTGATTATAACTACTAATTTATAGGCAACAAAAAGAGTCTTCGTAAAGATAACTTATTTTTTAAAAATCTTCACACTTAAGTCATATAAGAATAAAATTGTGCAAACATCACATTTCAGAGGGGTATGCAATAGAGGCTTCTATTACAAAAGTGGCACATTTCTGAAAAAGGGTTCATTTTCAAACAACAAATAGGGCATACTGGTACAAGTATTTTTCAGTCAAACAAAATGAGAATATTGGTATAAGCATTTTTTCATAAAAAAAACCAAAACACATTTTTGGTCACAAGCTCTTATTCATTTAAGTATTTTATGTTGAATAAGACAGTATTGTATGATAATTAATGGAAAAAAGCAAAGTTTTAAGCATGTTTTTGTATGATCTGTGTGGGGGATGCTAGAAAGATCAGAGGGAAGTGCAGTAGAGACAAAATATGGTTGGAACATCTCTTTATCTTATTTCAGTACTTAGTTCCGAAGTCAAACTAAAGAATGATTAACAATAAAAACTGCTCTGCTGTGTACAAAATAATTTTAGATAATGTTGTCTCAAGCAATGTTATTGTCCCAAAGATTAATGTTGAAATCACACTATCCAGTAATGAAATGATACAGGTGGTACATTCATCCCTGATTTCAGTGTCATTTGGTGGGTTAAGAAGAAAATTAGTACATGCAGTTATCATATGCTTTTTGGAAATCAATGACCATTTTATTACAACAAAATATTAAACAGGATGAATATCATCAATATTGAAACCTGGATAAACCTCAGCAAATTATTTTCAATTCAGATGAACATTAATTAAGATGATGTTGTGCTTAACGCCATTTTTCAGCACACGATAGGCTATTCATGGCGGCCAGTATTAATGGTGGAGGAAGAAACCGGGAAATCACCGGAAAGAACCACTGACCCACGAGAAGCTACTGGCAAGCTTTCTCACATATCCACATTCTCCGAACACACACAGACAGAGGTGAGATGGCAGTGATCCGTAACGGACAGCGCTTTAGACCACTCGGGGCCCCTTAATTAAGATGAAGAATATCTTAACTGGGGCAGTCAATGGTAGTGGGAATATGTCTCTGAAATCGTTACAGCCAAAAGGGTGTAGAACATATTTTACTAATATATTAGCCATATTAAATGCATTCAGTTTGTAAATGTACCACTAACTTTCTTAATTTGTCCCATCACTGAAAAGGATGACATAAAAATCATAATTGGATGTCTTTAAACAAGTATTTATTTAAATCTGAAATATTGGCTCCAAAAATTATATTTCACAGAAAACAGGCTTGCATTGGTAAGTAAATCTGTTAAGTAAAGTTTGAATGAATAGGACATAATAATGATACCTGTATTTTAAAATAACCTCCAACTTTTTAAAATGACGTCAAATAAAGGGTGGATTAATTACTGTATTTGCCAAAAAATACTTAAATTATTATCATATATCATGTGCCTCTTAGAAAGTAACATATAGAAAATCATTACTTTAATCTCTTACCTTTCACTAAAATTAAGATTTACTGACCAAATTATGCCTGCTGCCAAAATGATATCTCTTGATTGCACAAAGTCCAATGTCTATTTCAATTCTCAAATTTTCCTAATTTGATTGTTTAAAATTACTTTAATGTATTATATTATGTATTACATATTTTCTTACCCTGTATGCACTGTATTTTGTAAATCTTAAACCAGACACATTTTTTGTTAAAATCATGACACTGAAACTTAAGTGATGTATCTTATATACGTCACTATATTTTTATATCCATTTGATCATTGTTCTTCTTGAGTATGTTATTTAAAAACCAATATGAAATTAGTTTATTTCTTTTCTGTATTCCTTATCAATGAATAATTGTATTTTGTTAACTTAGTTGTATACTTCCATGAATTTTCTATGACAAAATTTTCAAAGGCATAATATTCTCCAATCTTCACACATTCACAGAAGCAACTTGAGATGTTTTCTTGGGAGTAGTAATCCAATTACTGCCAATTTAAAAAAATTCCTTGTAAACCTTGAGTGGGTTTAGTGATTGGTGCTAATTGAGCAAGCAATTTGAACTGATGTACAATATTTAGTATAATTAATGATTTTAATGGTTTTCCAAATATGAAGTGCATCATTCACTCATGTTTGAGGGACACCATCATGCATCAAGTTTCTTGTGAAATTTTAAAAAATATTAACTATAATGATTTAAAAATGATATAAGACATTATATAAAGATTTAAAATTAGTGAAACACATTTCTTTAAGAGCAAATCCTAAGTTTTAACACAATAAACAAGTGCTGTCAATTAGTGGAGTTGATAAGAATTTGCTGTGCCATGTGACTAATGGGTTTTCCTTGTTTCTAAAAATAGAATAGTCAAGGACTTTATTTGTATATTTTTTGTGCCGATTAGTATTGTAATTGGTGAGTAAATGCTATTTAAAGATAGAAAATCCATATTTTTGATAAACTGGTGATTCTTGGTCATATCTCTTTGATGAAATGACGGATATGAGCTTAAGAAGTGAACATGAAGCATTTAAGTTATTTTTGTTAGTGTTTAGCCTCATTTCAGTGTTTGAAGTTTCCTCTAATATTTCTCTTTTATGGTGTAACCTTGATAACAAAAATCTGGACCAGTTAAAAGAATGGCATATTCCCATGTATATTATAAAATATTTGAAGTGTACAATAAATAATTTAAAATGCCATCACACTGCAACCATGGTATGGACATGTTTACAAAGGCAGACACTCTTTTAAGTACAACTGTCAAGTGTTGCTTTAACTGAGTAGCTGCTTTAATCATAGAAATAAATAGTGATTTGGTTCATAATTATTTTCTAGATTCATTCCTGCTGCCATAAAAATGATATTTATGCATTCATTTTTTATAGTACTGGGTATCTTAATAGAGTTGGTCATGAAAGGTGTCAATATGCAGTAGAGGGTTATGGGGAAAGTGAATGACAAAATTTGGAATTCAAGGACTATTCTTTTTTAAATTGATGCTGCCCTGAAAGAATTCTATGCTAGTAAAGGTACACTTTTTAAAAAAATTGCATTGCAAAATATAAAATAGGGATTAAAATGGAATTTACAACAGAAGAAAAATATTGACAATCATCTCTGAGGAACTGCTAAACGAATCACAATGTGAATTCCATCAGCACAGTTTACATGCTCTTCACTGTGTGGCAAATACTGGAGAAAAGCATGGTACAATACATGGATCTCTACAGATTGTTATCGAACTCACCAGGACTAACTCTGTTAATTGAGAAGCCCTGTGGTTTGTCTTTGGAAAACTTGGCTGCTCCAGAAAGTTCACTTGCCTTACCCAGTTGTTCCTTGACGACATGACAAGTGTGGTTTTGGTCAATAGGGAGTACAGAGTATGTTGGCATCTTGACCAGAGTGAAGCTGTGCTTGCACCTGTGCTATTCAACCTCTTCAACCCAAAGTCCTATTCCATGCAGTGAAGGACCTAGACAATGGAGTCTACATCAAGCATCACCTTAATGGATCCATGTTTTACTTGTGTTGGCTCTCTGCAAGAACAAAGACACTAGAAAAATTACTTCTCAAAGTTCTGTTTGCAGATGGCTGTGCACTTATGGCACACAAGGAAAACCTACAGACCAATCTGAATAAGTTCTCTGAGGCTGGTTGGTCTAATAATAAGCCTGAATGAAACTGGTGTACTTCTTCAGCCAGCTCCTTACAACAACGCACCATCAGCATCAAGGGCAGACAGCAGAACATGGAGAGCTTTACATACCTGGGAAGCAAACTGTCTTGAGATTGGTCTCAGGATCCGGAAAGAACACCAAAGTCCTAGGAAGACTTCATGTCAGAGTCCTGCAGCAAAGGATATTCAGATACCTATTGAAACCAAGGTCTAAAAGCTGTAATCCTCACCTCCCTGCTATATTATTGTGAAACCTAGACTGTACTGCAGGCACATAAAGCTACTCAAGCAGTTTCATGTGTGCTCAGTATGTAAGTCATGCACATCCAATGGCAAGACAAGGTGTCAAACTTAGAAGGCAGGTGTTCCTATCATTGAGACACTGTTGTTGAAAGTCCAGCTTTTCTGACCATGTCATTTGGATGGAGGAGACCAGAATTCCAAGACAGCTCTTCTGTGGTGAGCTCAAGCAGGAAAAGTAGATATGAAGTAGCCCCTGATAAAGGTACAAAGACAACCTTACGTATAACCTGAAATGGTGCAGAAACCATCCCAGCAAGATGGAAGCCTCAGCCATGGACAGGCTTACCTGGTGGAGGATGGATGCTGCCAATGCCTCACAGCCACGAGAGAAAAAAAGCGTATTGTAGCATCACAAATCATCAAAACTACAGACCTTTTATGCCAAATCTGTAACATCTTGTGTGCATCAGTTTTGGGCACAGGAGCCACATGTATAGTCACAGTGGGCTGAACAACTTTGGAAATGATTGACAACTGAAGGATTGTCACCTGTTTTTTTTTTTTATAGAAATATTCCTTATGGCTTGCAACAGAAAGCATGGTTTGTGATAATGTTGTATTTGTGCTGAAGATGGAGAGAAAACTTGTAAAGAATGATGAAGGGCACTTTGCTTCAAAAGGACAAGGGAAGACACGTCTCTTAACATACTGATGAGCTGGACAAAAACCATGGGGCATACAGTGCTTCAGCTGACTTGGTTAAAGTGGGGAATATATGAGATAAATGGTACATTATCAATTATTCACTCCTCAGTACATTTCAAACCAGTCTTCTCAGTGTCTATGATGCTTTAATGCTATACCAAATGGAATACTGAATTTCCTCTTATGAAAGTAAGTTGTGATAATAATACTGTGATAATATGGTTGCAAGCTTTGTTAGTGTAAGACAGATAATAGACACAAAGACACATATTGGAGTACTTTTATTCATTAGTCGTGCTGGTATGACAGATTATTTTACTCTGTAACTAAATTAATTTTAAATAACAATCTAGGTAACAAGTACTGTTCAGTTTTTTTCCTCTGAACTTTATCTCTTGAAACTTTACTCTGTGAGGGAAGCTCTGTGGCAGTGCTAAAAGACTCCTTTGACAAAAATGAAACTATGGTATTGTAATTCATAATCTGGAAAGACATTAATCAGTAGAGTTCATATCAAACATATAAAAATTGGGGAAAATGCCCAATATATACACAAATTGTCATGTGAGAGTCCATAATGGATATGGATGGAATAAGTAACAGACATATAATTAAAGTTTCAGGTCATGTAAGTAAGATATCATTCAAGTCATAATTTCATCACATGTGGGACACAAATAAATGAGAAAAATATGACTCTCAAGCTTTGAATTCATGTCACTTTTTATAATTAGTTTATTAGTCTAATAAACTCATGTGAAACTTTCATAATCACTTTCATTTGATTCTGGCTTGTACAGTCTTTTCTATCTTTTATGCTTTTTATGTCTCTTGGACTTCTTTTTATAATCTTCCTCTGAATCTGAGTTACTTTCATTATGCTCTGACTTTTTGTGTGCCTTCTTATGTTTGTGTTTATTCTCCATTTCATTTGAATTACTTGATTCCGAGTCCAAATCATTGTGACTTGATTCATGTCTCCTATGTTTCTTTTTCTTTTTTTCCTTCTTGTGAGATTTCTTCCTCTGTTTGCCTGCATCATGACCATCTTCATCTTCACTGCTACTCTCTGTTTCTTCATCAGAATATTTCTTTTTCTTCTTAGACTTTTTGGGTTTTATTGGTGAGCTGGATCTTGCTCTGAAAAATAAAATATTGATTTAACTTGACAATTAAACATACTTGGAAATAAATGCATTATCACTTCTGTAATAAATGCACTAGTCATTAGCTGGACATATTTGTATGCTTGTCCAGGATATTTGAAACCTGAACTCAAACAATTAAAACTTACATTCCACCTGTCGGATTCAGAAACTTAACTTTTTCTTTGCAGAACTTTCAAGAGTTTTAAAGAAAAATTCTGTAAGAAATTACATAAAAATTTACTATGCAATTTTACTTTCTTATCATTTCAAGCTATCTAAAAAAGAAAATTTTATTAACAATGTTTCAAAACAAGTAATAACTCCCATAGGAAAAGTGAATTTATCACCGACCCAAATGGATGTAATTTTGGAACTTAATATATATTAATATAGATATATCCCATATATTCCTATCATAATAATTTCATCAAAAAGGATCATATAATATTATGTAATTAAAGTACCATAAAAATTCTGACCTAAGGCAACCAAAGCAGTACATGAAAAAAAATGAGTTCAAAACAAGAGATTTATTTCACTTTCCTGTAAAAACATTTATGCAGTTTGTATTTTTTAGGGCAATGTTTACACTATTATAGACCAAAATCTTTATGAAATGATTGAATATGAAAAACAACTTACGTCATCCAACATTTTACTAATCCAACACACATGCAAATTACATAATCTCATAGTTATAACCAGCACATATATAATTATAAATTATACACCTTTATTTTGCATCTTTACACAATTTCTTGGAAGTTTCTAAATGAACCATAAGCTGAAACTAAAACTACCATACTTCTATTGATCTTAAATATTTGTAATAGCACATATAAAAAACAACTGTCTGTTGGCTGACTGTGTTAAACAGCACATGAATGCTGTGAAAAGGCAATGGAAGTAAACTGCTTGGGCATACACACATCATGGCAACTTAAGACTGGACTGGTTCCAACCTATAATTTAGACATGCTAAACCACTACAGTTCCCTGTCTGTGGAAATAGATGTATGCAATTAATGTATGAAAAATAAAAACAGCATCTACATTGAAAGTGATCTTGGACTTTAGCCACTTGTACTCCAAATCATTTAAAACACAAACTTAAGTTGAAGATCTGTTTATAACAACTTATCCTTAGTCTCGTAAGACACAATAAAATGAATTAAACTGGAATAAATCCATATTTTCACATGACCCGTACATAATCAAATTAAGCTGACCTGTATACAGCTTAAACTGGAAAATATCCTGTCTCACAAGATCCATTAAATTGGAATATATCCTGTGTCTCAAAAGATCCACATATTGTCACATGACATGTATATAACAAAAAAAGGAGACATGTAACTGCAACTGGAATATATCTTGTGCCTCAAAAGGTCCATACATAACAACTTTAACTGAAATATATCTTGTTTCTCATAAGACACATACATGTATATAACAAATATAACTGGACTATATCCTGTGTTTCAAAAGATCAATATATAACAGCTGGAATATATCCTGTTTCTTACAAGATATATATATATATATATATATATATATATATATATATATATATATATATATATATATATATATATATATATATATATATATATATATATATATATAAATTTAAACTGGAATACAAAACACATAAAAATACTTCAAGCTCTGTTTCATGGAATTAATTAGGAAATTATATGATAATTTTGAGGACATTTATGGCAGATGTAATGACATGAACTTAGCTTTACCAGTGAATTGTAAAGGCTGCTTGTAATTGGTAACACAAATACTGGTGCTCATAAAACCTGCATTCATATCCTGAAATGTTTGAGAGATTAAATTCTCATTCTAATGTGTGGTAACAGTCTGTAAAGAAAGATTCCTTATTGTAGAAAAGTTTAGAAAAGTGTCTGGAGAATGTCAAAAATGACATCCACCGCTCTGACTGATAGAATGCATAATTTTGGGACTGAGATCATTCACGTGGATATCACCTAACAGTCAAACAAAAGCAGGTGGTCAAGAAATTTGAGTTAACAGGATACATACTGTCAAATATTCTTCAAATTCTGTTGATTCATTATTAAACATGTCTGAAGGTTTCTCAATTTTTTGTACAAGTCCTTTCTTCATATTTGTATAGGATGAAATACAAAATAAACCTTTAGTAGCAATTAGCCTATAAACTTCCAAAACGTAATGATTTGCTCATGGCTATAGATGCATGGAATTACACTAACTTTTCAAGCTTCATTAATGTGCCATTTTCAGGTGGAAATCTCAAAGACCATGACACAATCAAGGCATAAATAATAATTTAATTTAGATTTTTTTTTTACCTCTGGCAAATGTGGTTGAATTGGTCATATGACTAAGCAAATTTAGAAATGTAAATACATAACATATCCTGGATGAAGGACTATACAATGGCTCCCCTAGCCTTCTGAAACAAAAATGAAATACATATATCCAAATGCCTTACTAATTATGCTGACCTCCTCAATTCTGCCTCTTTGATTTTACTAGACATACTACATTTAAATTATGCTGCAAAATCATTTGTCAGATGTTAGAATTGGGTACATCAATTGACATGACTGGTTTTTCTTGTCCCAATCAATCCTTAATGTACAGGTTCAATTATACAGTAAAGTTACCTTCTATCTTTCTTCTTCTTTCTCTTTTTCTTTTTCTCCTTTGCTTTTAATCCTTCCTTTTCTTCCTCTGCAATTAGAAATAAGAAAGTTGTATTTATATTGTACAAATACTGTACATAATGAACTATACAAGTCATTAATCATTTAATTATTTTCAACACAAAAAATGGGCTATAAAAATTGGGACACAAAATCTTTATGACACCCAAATAACTTATTTCCTTATCTTGCTGATCAGCATATTTTATTAACTGCAACAATGTACATGTACTGGCTGTTATGAGATTACATTGATTGCTCAACAGATGAGATTGTTATAAATTAGGTTGATATACACTGTCTGAGAAATCATTAAAGATATTTAATTTTCACCTGTTTTCTTATTTAATCTATTTTAAATACATATAATTTCAATGTACACTGACAAGCATTTAGCAATGTTGTAGCAAAGGAGCAATAACTCCTCCCTTTTATGTAGTAGACCAGTTTACCACTGTCACTTTATGCATAGTTATTTTAAAATTGTTGCCAGTCTCAAGTAGTTACTAAGTTTTCATCCATAGGCAATTAAGTGCCTAACTCATTGTTTCTGATGGTATTCTTTCTTTTCATTCAATGTTTTCAAAGAGACAGCAAAATAGATGTTGAATAAAAGAAATGTTTGCAAAGAACTTAAAAGATGAAGTGCCACTGATTATTTTCCTTTGTGATTCATGAGGTATTTATGACAAGTGTATCTTCAGAACTCTCTGAAGTTTGTATCCCTACTTCCAGGACCTTGAATATTTGGTCTTGGGCTCTCAGTCTGCAAACTGCAAATATTTCCTTACTGAGAACTTTGGTCTTGTAAAGATCAATACATATGGGGCATGCTGGCCAAGTTTATCAATGAAACATGATGTCACATGGACTTCATAGTTGCTTTTGTCAGAAGTTTAACTCTGGACTTAGTTCTGCCAGTGGTTTCAAGCTTAAACAGTAAAAGCTTTACATTTCTGTATTACCTTATCTGTTGTAAATACCTACTAATTAACATTATGACCTCTATTTGTTTGAACTAGTACAGCAAGAATAATTGTCAAGGAACAGTGGGGTCATTTTTGAAGGAAATGTAGAATAATATTTGCCATGTATAATGAATTTATTGCTTTCTTGTTTTTGTTTTGGTTGTTTTTTAATAAACAGTTCTTCCATAATTTGAAAAACCTTTATTATCAAGATGAATTTTGATGATTAGTAATTACTGAAATTATTTCATTTCTAAATTCAGATGAAAATGTTTTCTTTCCTTTAAGCAAAAACTGTACACAGAATGTATTAAAGATAACCATAAATGGCTTGCTGGCTTTATCATTAGAAATTTTATAACTAACTGTTTACAAGTTAGTTTTCATAATTTGAAGAAAATAAAGCATGCTATAGTGTGAATTGACTATATATACTGCAGTATCATATATTTTCATGGGTCTCAATTTCCATGGTTCTGAAAAATATACATTTTCATGGATGCTTAAATTTGTGGTTTTGCCTGTCACTTTAATAGTTAAAACAGTACTACCACATATATGAGCGAATGTACATCATCTGTCAAGATAAATCACTTGCGCACATCAGAGGGAGTCTATGCTGCCAAGAATCTCTTCCTTACACTGTCCATAACACTGCACAATCAATAAGTTTTTGATGACCAAGGTGTTAATACAGTGGCTTAGGAGTTTGTAAAAATCAGCTTAAATCCTCATTGGTTATTAAAGGTTGTCTGTTTTTAGTAGCAGTTTCTATATATAGTAGCAAATCAGCATCACTAATACAAATTTGAAAGGTCTTTGTACCAGGTTACCTTCTGTCAAGTTTGATCAAGTTCTGTTAAGTGGCTTTGGTGGAGTTTTCATTTAAACATTTTTCTATTTTTATTAACAGTGGGTTTTTCAGTATTATTAACAGTGACAAAATAAGAAAGCAGAGTGTCATCAAAGATATAAACTTCAAATGGCTTTTCTCAAATTTTATAAATTTCTGTTTATCAGTTTGTGAGAAGTCATTTAAAAGTTCTTTTGCTAATTCTAGAAACTGTGGCAATATCTGATATAATTTGTAAAAATCTGAAAACTTTTCATGCAAAGATGCTCTGTGCCAAAACTGGGTAAAAATGAGGCTTAACGCACATAGGGCCAGATGAGCTTAATATTGAGCAAACTGATGTACTCACAGTTACAATTAAAAACAACAACAGCAACAACAAAAATGACAATTTAAAAAAGCCCAAGAATAATTAGTTCCAGCAACAATAAGTATATTGCAATGGGCCTAACACTTTACAGTTTGCTTGGCAGGGCCTTAACCAGACGAACTTCTGCTGGAAATCCAAAGTTTAGAGAAGATGGAAGTTCAGGGACTATAACTCAATGAAATGCTGAAAATCCAAATCATTCAAGATCTCATTAATATAAAGATCTATGATTAAATTGAGCTATGGCTAAATTGCAATATTTCTTAGTAAGTATTGCCTCTGAAATCAAAGTAAAGAGAATGGGTAATCAAGGGATATAACTCTATAAAGAATGATTGATTGATTTAATTTTAATGGCACACCAGCACTTTTAGGCTATTTAGCACCATACAGTAGGTCATATGTGTAAAAAGAAAGGTTCAATATCGACCAGCGATATAGTAAAAAATCTATAGTAGTTAAATATAAAATGGTAAATGTTGATAACAGTTAAAGATGTTGGTTCCCAATCAACGGGAAATGTAAATGATGTATCTTGATGACAAGATATAAATAATAGTTGGTATTTGCATTAGTTAAAAATTAGTTTGGGTAAGGTCATACAAGTTACAGTTTAAAATAAAGATTTACTTCCTTTAGGAAATCTAAAATACTAGTGATTTGAATAGTATCAAAAAGTTCCTGCATGTCGTGTACATTATAGTATTTATCACGCGTAGGTTGCAGGTCGGAACATGTGGTCATAAAGTCTAAACAATAATATGGAATACTTGAAAATGAACTCATTCAAGGTACAGCTAACCCCCGTAAAGCATGCTCCATTATAACACAAATTCAGATATAGCACTGTCGTGGTGTGGCTCCCAAAATTTCATATACATGTATTTTTCTTGTACACAAAAAATTTCTTAAAAGTACAACAAACAATCATTTTAGGGAAGAGATCGCATATTAATAATACAAGATGATATGCATTTTTCTCATACACAAAAAATATCTTCTTAAAAGAACAAAAAATAATGTGTAAAAAGTTTATTCAGGAATCATGCAGGGCTTCACCAATTGCAATTTTTTCCCCCTTTTTGGTGGCAAAATATACAATCTGGTAATTTTTTTTTTGTTGGTGACATTGTTGTCTGTTTAAACTTGTATATACAACCATTGATTTGGAGTCAAAAAATTCAGAGGTCCCGTGAAAGTAAGCCTCAAAGCACTGAAATTTATCTATTGTGACATAAATAAAATATTTGTTCATATTGACAAGCCATCTTAACAGTGCATTGTTATATCATAATCAGTTTATGTTCACATCTAGCATGAATAATGTATGTTTTGACATCTGCTTTTTTCAAATTTACATTTCTGGTAGCAGAGATCAATTGGACGAGGCATTATCTTATAATCTTTCATCAGATTTTCAACTGCTTGCTAGTAATTAATATATTTACTTAAGACTGACATTTGTATGTAGATGGTAAGAAAAATTCCATTTTTTTCACTCAGAATTAAATCCTTCAGAACATTCACATTTTCTGTAGTAATCCCTATCTTCCAACCAGAACACCTGCATCTCTATTGTCAATTGACCCTTTCTTTAAATTCTTTAACTGATCCTTTCTTTAAATTTCTGACGCATACATGGAAGGCAGCATCACTCCACTACCACAAATGTAAAAAACAAAAACAAAATAAAAAAAAAACAAAACAAAATAATAAAAACAACCTCTCACTTGTCTATTCCACAGGCAGGGAGGAACAGTAACTACAACTGACCATATGACGGCTAATACCTTTTTAAAAACTGTAGCCAGATAAAATAGTAGCTGAAATTTCAAAGAAAAAAATACTTATGAAGCACCGATTGTTATGAAAACGTACTAAGACAATGGGGAAAAGAACCAGTCTCAATCATGCAATTTTTTTATGTTGCCACCACAATAAGAAAAGGGCATTAGTTTGATTCTCAAAAGCTGTCCTTTAGTGGTGACTTTTCTTCATCAAATAAAGCTGACTACAATCTTCAACAAAAACAAAGAACTTTCTTCAAAGGAATACAATATAGAACTTAAATAAAAGCAATGGAATCTGACAGATTGTTTCATCTTTCAACATGACAGGAACACTTTTACTGTGAAGTGAAAGTTTCCTTTTTACAGGAAAAAAGTTTATGCATACAAACTTTACCAAAGGTGCTTAAAATGCAAACTTTTACCAACTTGGGATGTACTGAAATGTCAATGTGTTTCGTCTTTCATTATGTGATTGTGCTATTTTTACCAACTGAATTCAGACCTATATGACCTGTGACAAAATTATTGAATATTTTAAATGTGTGTGTGCATATTTTCAATGAAATTACTTGTATTGTGGATTCAATGTATGTGACGTGATTTGCGGGTGAGTACATTGTGTTGATACTTTATTCATTGCTACATATTAGAAATGTTTATATAACATTATACACATATATGTACCAATAAGTGGTTCTATAAATAAAGTAAAATATTACATATGCCTTCTCTGTTTTCACTACAGGTGTATTTCTCATTGATATGTCGATTTAAGATGATAACTGTGCCAATGAAGCATGTACTTTGCACCTGCATTTATTACCTATCCCCACATGCCGCATATTTTATCAGGTACATCATTTTCTTCAGCTAACTGACCTGCTTGCTTTGAACACGATTCGGACTATAACACAGGCGGGTTCTATGGCTCCCAACTACCATGTTATAGAGGGTCACACTATCATCAATATAAATGCTTCATGCCAAATGAAATGCAACAAAAATCATAAAGATATCATGTGGAAACCAGTATCATGAGAATAGACCATGCAGGGTCAAAACTCACAGAAACGAGGCTAACCATTAAAAGAAAACATATAGTCTATGAGGCAGTATTGATACAAAGTTGCATCAGAATAATTAAGTGGTTATTGAGAGATCCTGGTTACAGATGGATACAGATCCTGGTTACAGATGGATACATTAAGTATAAAGGGCCATAACTTTATTGAAATGGAGCTGACAAGACAAAGCTCATAAATGATACATCTACATCATGACACAATGTAACACTAAACTGATGACTGGTTCCTCAGCTGCTGCAAGGTTCTGTGGTAGTGATGCAATGTTAATGGAAAAGATGAAACCTTTAAAAGATATATCTACATGTAATAGGCAATTCACAGTTATCAAGTGGCATCCAGTTACATGTAAAGGTTACAAAGCTCTTCTGTCTAAAACCAATATCCCATTTGAAGATAAAGCTAACTGTCAAGGGCTGTAGCTCTATCCAATATGGAGCTGAGGAGGTCATATTAAGGTCATATTAAGTACAACAATTCACTTCAACCAATGAGGGTTCAAAAGTAAATGAAGCACAAACAAATAAATGATACACACAAACATACAAGTTAAACATCAGAAACAAACCTTATGACACATGTAAACTTCAGAATCGAAGAGGAATCATAGCTCATTCAAATATTCAAAATCAAATCAGTGGATCTTTTCAACATTTAACCTCATTTAAATCTAGCTTCAGTTCAATGTCCTTGAAAGTTACACACTTAAACTTAAAACAAAATTAATTTTGATAGGCACAACAAAGTGACAGACATGAGTAATTCATCAAGCCCTTCCATACAATGGTAGGGGGCAAATAAAACAAAGCAAATTTGAGGTAGAGACATTTCATAAACTCTTTAAACACATAAATGTAAACTAGCAAAACCGTTCCATACTTTGCTTCAGCTGCATGAGTGGAGAGATGAATTCCTCTTCGCTTGTTTCTGAACTTGTGCTGCTAACATCGAGAACTATGTCCTTGTTAGGGTCAGCTTTGATGAAATTTCTGCATTGGTAGGTAAGATGGCCAGCTAAAAAGAAGAACATTCACTGCCTTACTTTCCAAATCTGACTCTTAATCTTCATTAAAGAACTTGTGTGTCAACTCTCCACATATTTATAAACAGACACAACTATATCTGGGAATTCATAGTGGATCACTATGTTAGGATCCACTGTACTGAACATAGATGAAAATATAACAAACATAACTACATGACATTTAGTATTCAAACAAGTTAATAAAATGTGGGCATTCAAGGCTCAAAAGAGACTTTTTCAGAACTAGCAGCATTTTTAAAAATTCTTATCTTTTCAACAATCAGGCTATTTTTAGTATTTAGTAGCATGTTGAAATACATTTTTTTAAATACAAAATATCACATGCAAAAAACTTCAAGTTCATGTTTTTTATGCAGGTTTTGCCAATTTACAAATTTACTGGCATATCAGAATTATAACTAGAAAATTGAGTTACTAGCATGTTAGTGTAGATAACAAGCCCTGTTATTGGGATGGATCTCCTTATGTTGAGAAAATGAGTTTAATTATTACTAGATTTGTTTTATTTCACCGCAATTAAGGTCATGGCTGATGAGATCTAAGGACAGTTTGGTTTTCATACAATCAAATACCAGGTACTACTTTTTGTCTACTTTTATAGGTGCAAGCATACCTCTTCACTGTAAGGTGACCTCATTTATATCACTGCATGCTTTTTTAATTATATATTTCATATGGAGATATTAAAATGTGTCAGCGTGAGAAATATGATATAGTCACAGTGGCAAAACCACTTTTATCACCACACTGGTGATACGACTTTTGAAATTACTTTCTGTTTGCATTTAAAAATATATTTGCTCCTACTGTATTTACTCACAAGACAACTGCATCTGCTATCTCATAACGCATGGACAAATCTGGATCTGAGAAGTTTGTTAGGGGTAATCAGTAGAACAAACAGCAGAGACCCTTATGTTAAGGGTTTTAAACTATGGCAGATCAGGATCTTTGTTGTTATTTGTTTGACTCTACTTATAATCAAGGATACACAGAATATATTAGGTGTAAGTATTGAATTAAAAATCACATTGTGATATATTACAATATTAAGCAAAATATTGCAACATATTGATTTAAGAAAGAATTACAGATTTTTGTTTATTTAATGATAATAATAAAACTATCTAAGTAACAATTTCAGTTATAATCCTAATCTTAATCATGTTTAAAAACAGGAGAAAAATCAGAGATAGATGAGAGCTGATTGCAAACCAAAAATTAAGTGATCATCAAAACGTAGGCACAAAGTCTGTTGTAAAACAAGATTACAAGGTTGAAATAACCACATAATTCACATCTGAATGCAGAAATAAACAAAAAGATTTTATGTACTTAAGTCTATTGGATACAATCACTGTTTCTACAGTATCTCCACCCCAATAATGTTCACTGTATGAAACTGTACATGTAATATGCTAATAGAAATATAAACCTGTACATGAAATGTGCTAATGAAAATAAAAATTTCATTGTTTTATATGTGGCCTCCTTCAGTAGTAATATGATGAGAAAAACACTGTACTGACATTAATAATAATTAAATGTTAAGACCATATTTACCTACCATAGCCACATTTTTTACAAGCTGGTTTCAAGCCATCATTTGTCTTGTTGGTAAACTTTGAAATAAGCCCTGTAAAACAGAAAAAGCTTTATGGTAATTTTGTGAGATCAAAACATTTTTTATAAAAAAATTCAACTTGCCAACTTACACTGTATGATGAAAAAGCCACAAAAATATGCCATATTAAGTCTTACTGTACCAATGAAAATTGACAAACTTATTTGCAGCCCAATTTTAATCAAGGCTCACATGTACACCGTACAGTATGAAAGTCAAATCAGTTGTGAAAGTCAATCATGAAAATGATTTACAAACATTACAGGAGGTTGCAGGTGGTGGTGCATATTAAAAAACACTGAAAGTCTTGAACATAGAGAAAAGTTTTTAATTCTGTCACTCAAATTATGCAGAAAACATTCCATTTTCTTCTATTCTAAAATTCTGAAAAAATAATCCTCTGTTGCTATCAACAGTACCAAATGTAGAGTAGAATGCATACTGGAAATTTGAAATGCTACAACTATCCAGGGCTTCTGTTAATGCACAAAAAAGTTTTAAAAAATGCATTAAAATACCATCTTAAGAGACCTGTTTGATGCACTAAAAAGTTGTTTTTGATTAAAAGTGTTAAAATAAATCACAATCTGGTATAAATTAAGCAGTTGTTTAGGTACCAAAGAGAGTAATTATACCAGTGCATTTGATCTGGGGTCAAGCTAGACATGAATTTTAGAGAATAGTGACTTCTCCTTTTGGACAGAACAGCAAGAAGGGAGAGCTCAACAGAGAGAAGTGGACACAAAGCAAGAAACACAAAATATATATAAATAATGTGTGTTCTCTTTTTTGAATTATGCCCTATATTTCCAGTCTTCACATTTGCATTTAACATTAGATTTAATCAATACTTTATTTTCAATGAGAAAGTTTTCAGAGTTATTTTGGACATTTGACTTTAAAAGAAAATGACAGAAACTAAACTGAATTGAATTTTAACTGAGTAACCAGACTGTTTTATGTTAATTGCAAGTAATTAAAAATGCTTAATCAACTACCCTTAATCAATTTTTTGTTATATACTTTCTAAACATTCGTAATAATTCATAATAATGGAACTTCAAAAGATTTCTAAACAAGTTTGAAACATCCCCTGCACCATGTACAAGAGGGCAAATGCACACTTCAGATCATATTGTTCATCCTAATTTCTTTGTTGCTGATAAAACATTACTATAACTAGTCATCCATAACTGACTTCAATGCATAAAATAACATATAGCTGTACATGGTTCCTTTTTATTTGGCATAGGAACTAAACCCTTCCTTTCAACCGAATCAACATGAGTGCATCTATTTTTAGAAGAATGTGTTTTCATGATGCTACCACTGCCTGTACATAGTTTTATTACAAACAGTCCATCGATAGGATTGCAAAGTTATGGTTTTATTATTTGTCTAATTCTTGTAGTATCTTTAGTCATATGTTAAGCAGTATCTGCTTCACTGCTTTTTCTGTATTTTCACAAATACGAGTTGTCAGAAAACAACTTTGACCTTAAAACGCTTCTTGTGAATTCCACAAGAGCAGCTGTGTCCAGTAAGATTCTGACCTACATAATAGCATTTTGCAGTTAAATCTTAAATAACATAATACCTAGGCCTTGCCTTCTATGATCATATATTTTTCTGAATATATTTGCCTGATGATTTATGCAAACAGACAATCTAATAAACTGGTACTTCCCAGTCAACAGCGATGTCTGCCATTATTTCCCCATTACAGTTTCTCTTACAGTTTTAAACTAACTTTATTACAAATAGTGTACACAAGGCAGTTCAAATATACAGATCACCAATTCTAAACACACAAATTGCTATTTACATATGGTTCTTAAATTATTGAAACACAAATTTATATGTTTTTATCATCAAAGGATAAATTGCAGAAATCGTGCAGTAACAGTTGCTTAATTTCTCAAAAAGGGTTAATACTTAATTGACTATCAAAAATCATGCTTGTAATTATTATTGATTATCTTATTGAAACGAATGGTTTAGTTCATATGCCAAATTATTGAAACACAAATTTATATGTTTCTATCATCAAAGGATAAATTGCAGAAATCGTACAGTAACAGTTGCTTTCTTACTCAAAAGGGGTTAATACTTAATTGACTATCAAAACACATGCCTGTGATTGTGCATGTGTGTGTGTGTATGTGTGTGTGTGATTTAGATTTTTTAATGTAGCAAAAATTTTTCGGTCATATCGCTATAATGTCTGCTTGTGACAGTTTATAGTGATGTTTAGCACTGGGGCATCATGTCACAGACATCAAACATGCCAACCCCTGTCAAAGTAAAAGTGTAATCCATGTGGACAAAAAGAGTAATTTGAGAACAAAAAGAACAATCCACAGATAACATAATACAAATTCAATGAGCATATGTACAATATGATCTGTTTTACCCCTACTGTCTTTTGACATCAACTACTGCTTCAAGTTTTCATATATGTAATACTTTTAAATTTAAAAACAACATACTCTCATGCTGCATTTAAAAACACTTTGTACCAGCTGAGACTATCAATGTTTTTTTACACCAGTAGAGCACTAAGTACCAGATTACTGAGCCTGTATCTAAATTCAGTTTTACTTTTGCTAGTAATACAGAATAATCTCTCCCTACCAGAAATAAAATGTTAACGAACCAATATTCCTTAAGTAACCTGACAAAGAAAAGTAAATTTATATCTTCTAGCTATTGGGTTGTTTAGCTGGAAAAAAAAATTAAAAAATCAATTGTCTGCATAAAGTACACTGTCAGGTAGAATGCCAGCTTGATACTTCATGCATTCTCCTTCTAATATATTGGCAGCCTTTCATGCAGCAAGGTGTATCAAATGACAGAGACAACCTGTGATGTACATCGAGACATTTTTCAAAATACAGAATGCTGCTACTTCATGAATTTCAGTCATCACCGACGCATTATCACCTGACAACCCCATACAGTTCTACCAATTTATATAATGTTTATTCAAAGCATTATCACGCAAATCAAAAATGTTTTCTATAGTGGAATTTACTGTTAATTCGGGTAATGAAATAAGAGCACTTTGACTCTGTCGTCAGAATCTCTTACAAAGAGTACAACTTTTTGTCATCATAATTATTACTTCCATCTGTGGCAATACTAAACAACCCAATTTTCATTAAGTGAAGTATCTTCAGCCAAACACCAAATAATATTACATGATTTTGTTCGTGCACATTCATATATTTTGCAATTTTGGAATCAGGAAAAAAGGTACGTTACTGTTTTTTTTTTTTGTTTTTTTTAATGGATATGTGTAGCTTTAAATCTTAGTGCGATTTGAAGGGATAAAAGATGCGTGAGAAAATTCGAATCAAGCGGGGGATTGTGGTCGACTTGCATTCCTTATTATTTTATAATACCGTTAAAGTGATTTCATGTAGTCTGAAATTTCGTCGTGCTTTATTGATAAAACTGCAGACTCCTGTGGTAGGACTAAAGTCCTAATGACTCCTTAAAATTTCACACTAAGGGAAACCGTGACCATCTCTTACAAACAGAAGTTAAATTTATATGTACCATGCACGTCGCTCTGCATTTTTATCAAAGTACGACCGAAAATACTGATCAAGAAACCAAACTTCTTAGACGTCCAGTGACTGCTTCTAGAAGTCAGTAGCCCGTAATGAGTAGCTTCCCCTTTGTTACAAGTCGAAAACACTTGATAATAGCCTAGACTTTTACAATTATTTTGGATCTTAAGAAAAGCAAATAATAAAAGAAAATATTATTCCTATTGTAGAAAAGCTTTTAAAAGTGACTGCACTAGCATTACTAATATCTGAAAAACAAGGTTTATCCATTAACTTGGACTTATGAAAGATGTCTGCGCCCATGAGCACAGGGGTTTGTTACTAAGAATATGGGGGAGTCTAACCTGTATCGGTGTTACTATATATTGTTACAGGTTAGACCCCATCCCTTGATTCATGGAAGGATACTTCTAATTTTCTTTGTAACGAACCCATGTACCCATAAATACAAACTTCATTAATGTGCACTTTGGAACACAGGTGCTCGACGCGAACTGAATATTAAAAAAAGAAAAAAAAACAAAAGAAAAAAAAAACAGTAGCTGAGGGAAAAGATATAATGAGTTAAACAATTTCCTCAAACAACCCCCATGACCCTGTCTATAATGCTATCCATGTTAGACGCTCTTGAGCACTTACTTTCACCGTTTCAGAAATATACTTTTTTCATAGTGATATCTATCTTTGCTTTGGAAACAAGTTATTTTAGCAAGGTATGGGTAAGTAATGACAATGATCCTGTACTCTTTTTTACTTGTCACCGATTCTGTGCTCTCTCTCTCTCTCTCTCTCTCTCTCTCTCTCTCTCTCTCTCTCTCTCTCTCTCTCTCTCTCTCTCTCTCTCTCTCTCTCTCTCTCTCTCTCTCTCTCTCTATATATATATATATATATATATATATACTTTTGCTAAAGTTTAGAAATATAAGTTTGCATGTTTTTATCATCAAAGTATAATATGCAGAAATCGGGCAGTGATAGCTGCTAACTTACTTGGGAAAGGGTTAATGGTCAATCAGCTATCGAAACACATGCTTGTGAATGTGCAGGAGTTTATTTGTGCATGCAATCGATATCAAAACTAGGACTACTGATGGCTTGATAAATACATTTTGCAACAACAAAACTATAATTAACCTGGCTAAGGCAAGGGAGCATCTGAAAAAAGTATGAGCAGTCAATGTACCTCTTAAAAAATCACAGAGTGAAATCGTTTTTAGTTTCTTAACAGAACAAGGTGAAGTTTACATTTCTTTATGCGACTTAGTTGCCCGCTTCACCTGATAGTGTTACCCCTGGGACATCTATAACACAAAAAATATCACTGCAATTTGTATCCTGTGCATCAGAAACCTTGGTAATGATGACTATGTCAATTATGATGCAGTGGTTTTCTGCTTGTAATTTTATCATTTTTTAGCAGAAAATAAAATAAAAGAAAGCATCACTAATAATTGGGCGCAGAATTAGTTGTACCTTATTCCATCAATAATAGGTTTTGCTTTTAATATACATTTTAATTGGTCTCTCAGTTGATTAAACAAATACCATAAAATTATTCATGTATTTATACAAATTCTTTTATTTGATCAACCTAGGTGACAGAAATCATACCTTATTCGTAGTTATGTAAATCCTATGCTTTCATATCCTTTTTTAAATTTGAGAAATTTTTGTGTTTCAATTCTAATCATTGATCATTCATGGTGATGGATCCATGCATGAATCATGTTTATTTACAGTCCATAAATTGATTCTTGTTTGATTACTCAATGAAGTATACTTTTATTTTTGTTTGATTACTTGTTGAAGTTACTTTTTACTTGTTAAAGTTGCATGCTCAATTAGGAACGATATCATTTCCTTGTTTCAGGGGACATAACACAGCCAATTGCCAGACAGTCAAGGATCAAGGTCAAAGAAATATGACTTTGCAGGCAACTCACAAACTTTTTTGTTTTCACATTTGCTTTCATTGATTGCTTTTTTAAAATCTGTTATTTATTGGTCATTATTTTTTACCAGGGGTGGGTTTATTATTTGCAAAGGCTTCATTGTGTAAAGACTTGTTTACAACTATCTTCCAAAAAAGCTTGTATTTTTATTGCATCATTGTTGTCATTGGTATGCATTCTTCTCTCTCTTTAATCTGTTATTATGATTGAGCTCAATAGTTTATGTATCATTGACATGGGAAAGTAGCCATTGTGTACTTCCCATTGATCTTTGAATTTATAAAAGTAGTCAAATTAAAAGTAATGTGTCTTGAAATTAAAAAACAAATTATATCAAAATTTCAACAAGAATAAAAACAATAAAAACAATAAACAAATTTGTTCTTTATCACTTTGCTTTTAGAAATATATTTCTTTTTTATGTCTTAAAACAAAATGTTCATTCTAGTCCATGAAAATGTTTTATAAATGACATTTTCAATCCTTTGATATTGTTAAATGTAACATTCTGCACAAAATATATAGTCAGTATTTTCAATCCCATTGAATTCTTTCTTTCTATGTTATTAAACCTAATGTTTTTATTTTATTTTTGAAACAATTTCTACATTTAATCCCTTATCCCTAGGAGATGGAAACAAAGTGATGAATGGGCAGCCTCAGTGGGATGTAAGGATTTGCTGGAAAATGGCTGCTGTTTGCAGTGGTGTCAGTGTCCCAAGATTAACACACCTTGCTGTGGTTCCGGTCATGGTTCTATGTATGATTACAATACCCCATGGTTTTAGTTTCACTGAGATTTAGAATAATGTGGCATACCACATGGGATTAAAGTTCTAGACTAATGCAACAAACTGCATGGGATTAAAGTTTTGGAATAATGCAACAATCCAAATGGGATTAAAGAAAAATGTATGAATGTTTTCGTTATATCACACAGGGTTAGATTTGTCTTAGTATTGCTAAAAATAAGAATAATGATGTAATTTAATGAGGGTAACTTAGTTAATTACATCATAGATTAATATACTTTCAGGCAAGCTAAAATATAGGTACAGATATATACAAAGTACTGCCCATGTCGCTGGTAGATGTATATACACATATCCTTGCACAAAATGTCATGTACATAGAAATTACAGACTGGTAGTCTAGTTAACTGTACATGTAAACTGCATACACATTAACCACCATCAATATTCTCTAGTCAGAATTAAACTTGTGCATGACACATACCAACATATGTTAACAAGATGGCTGCCATTTATGGATGATTCTAAAACAGCTCCACTTAATATTCAATGAACTTGGTGTAAAAACTGGTGTTAAATATGCTAATACCTGTTGCATAATTAATTCTGTGGATCTTTGACAATATTAAGTTATTGTAAATGCAATTTAATGTGCACGCTTTCAGTTATTCAAGAGAATATGAAAGTCTGTTCAAAAGAAGGAATTTTAGGTTTTTCAAGAATGGCTACCCGAGTGGATTGAAATTGAACTTCATATACCAAATCTGACCAACTTAAACGCATTATATAAGTTTCTTTTTCAAAAGTTTATGGATATGTGCTAGTCATTTATAAAGATTTCATGTTATAATTTCTATAACTGTTATGAAAATGCAGAAAATACCAGAATCATGGAAGAATATTTAAATACAAGCCTTATAGGTTCATTACTCAGTATACTTAGCTTAACATTTTTCGCATCATTCTCTGGTTTTAGTATGTCCAATATACCTGAAGATCAGAGCACAGTGCATATAGATCCACAAAAGTTTGAGTTTGTAAAACATATTGGATTCAGAACCTTGCATGGTTTCATGAAGTTAAAGTTTTAAAATGGTACTATCTACAGAACACAAGAGAAAAACACAGTGACTGCTATATTGTATAAAACAACATGTGTCCTACACATACTGTGAACTGTTTCACATGGTTGGATCATATTATCGGTAAATGTTGTCAGGATAAGAATACCCATGCTAAAGGCAGTTATATGCTGATATCTACACCAGTAACTAGATGTAGTACCTAACATAAAACAGCTCTTAAAGTCTTTGACCTTGATGACTCAAGCAATAAAATTAAGAACCACAATATATTGTCAGGCATATACACGCTCAATGAATCATGACCATTACAGTGATTGCTTAAACCATAATGATTTATCCATGTGTGTACATAAAACAATTAGGAACTTGGAGGCCTGCATTGAAGAATTAAAACATTAACTGTTACATGCTATTAAGTCAGCACAACTGGTTAGGATTAATGAGCAAGTAACCTCAGTTAAACAGCAATCCAGACAAACTCCCAAATAGCAACAATGTCAGATGCTAAGACACAGACAGTCCAAACACCAGCCAAAAGAAAATGTAAAATGACCATGCAAGTAACAACTGATACCCAAAGTAATCCTGCATTGCAAACAACATTACCGCCATCTCAGTCATGTGTTACACCTGTAACAATAATAAGTGTACATCCATGGCCCTCAGCTCAGACAGGACTGTTGCCTGCACCAACAACTACATTTCCCAGTGCTTAGACAAATGTGTCAACATCAGCTCGATTAGCTCACACAACTTAGACATCAATTTCAGCAACCCTTCTGCCAAGAGATGTGTTTGAAATACAAACCAGTCCAACACATGAAATGACAAGCCAGAAAAGATAGGACTCTAATAATATGATCCTCAAGATTGAAAATTACAATAGCAAGGAGACTTCAAAAAACAGTTGTACAGACTATAAGAGGTGCAAAATTCGACAACATCACAGACAGAAAAATGAATACAGATCTAACAAAAATAAAAACCAAATTATTATTTCAGTTGGTGGAAATGATGCCCATGATGGAAGGTCACTAAATCAAAACAGATTTGAAAGTTTACTGTTTGCTACTAGATACTGCAGCCCAGATGCATGTAAAATAATGATATCAGGACTATCTCCTGTGTGGACACCAGGATGAAAGAAATCAATGATCTGATAATTGACCTATGTGAAGACTTCAACCTACTGTACTTTCCACAATACACATATATCTTTCTTCAGAACCATAATGTCAACCTAAGTCTCTTCGACAGAGACAACATTTATTTAAGCAGAAAAGGAACCTCTCAACTACTGAGAAATATTAACATGTATGCCCCCATTATCGGGTGCTATAATGAAGAGTACTGTCTCTACTGTGGAGAAATTGGGCATTTGAGACAGGTATGCCATCATGGCAAACAGATCAAGTGCTTCAGATGCTATAAATGTGGACACAAAGATTCTGTCAATCAATGTATTATACATACTAGGAAGATGGCAAAAAGGAGAATGCTAATGCTTAATTTATAAAAAAAATCTAAGCATACCTATCATCATGGCAAACAGTTTGAGTGCTTCAGATGTTATAAATTTAGACACAAACACAGATGCTGTCAGTTAATGTATTATACAAAGAGACTGCCTGTGCTTCATTTAGAACAAATCTAAAAGTACCTAGTCAGACTCTTGACTCTAACTATTCAGTGGATACTGTTGTAAATGCAAACATTTACAGATTTTCAGGGTCTGAATGTGACTTTTGAAGATGCTAATATATATAAATATTTAAATATGGAAACAGGATGTAAGAATGATAAAAGTAGTATGGAGACAATCTCAGTGAGTACTCCATTGCATGAGGACATACATATAATTGATATGAAACATAATACAAACAGTTTTAACATAGATCGCTTAAATGTACAAGTTATATTGGGGTAAAATAGACCAGATAAGGTTAATATTGTTTTCCAAGAAAAAAAATAAACATGTTTTAGGTCTCATTGAAACCAAAATAAATGCTAACTATAATGATAATCTATTTCACTGTCAAGGCTACATGCACCATTACGCAGGGGCAGAGTGACAGCATGGTAAGGTCTTGTTGTATACATTAGAGAAGATGTAAATACAGAAAAGCGATGACTTAGAGTAACATAAAATTCAGAATATATGGGTGAACATTTCTCAAAATAACGCAAAATCTTTCCTAGTTGGTTTTACTTATAGGCCACCTTTCTCCAAAGCAATTTGGAATGATATTTTTTTTTCTGCAAAAAATGGAATATGTTCTTGCACAAGAGAAAGAAATATATATACTCAGCAATATAAATAAGGCATTTCTCAAAAAAAGAACAACTAGATGGAATTTATTGAATCATTAGGCCTAGTCCAGTTAGTAAATGAGCCCACAAGGGTAAAAGAAAAGTACTCTTATTGGTCATATTTATACCAACCTACCAGACAATGTTTTTTGTGTTGATATTTATACCAACCTACCAGACAATGTTTTTTGTGTTGATGTAATGAATGTTGGTCTTAGTGACCACTATCCTACTTTTTTGACAAGAAAGGTTAAATGCAAGAGAAATAAAAAAATACACACAAAACTATTACTTACAAATTGTTCAGAAAGTCTTAGATGAAGCTCAGAGGGTGTGGACTGACTTATTGGTGGATGTAGTTTCTAAGCATGCATCACAGAAAGTACATGGAGTAAAGAATGAAATCCAGCCTAATTGGTTTACTACAGAATTCCTAGATGCTATGAAAACATGAGACCAATTCAAGGCTATTGGAAACCATGCACAATATAAAGTATGGAGAAATAAAATAACAAGTATGATAAAAAAAAGCTTAAAAATCTTGTCAATCATTGCTTGAAAACAAAGTGCAACACAAACTCTATTTTTTAAGTCTTCAATGAACCCATTGACTTGGTATACAAAGTAAATTATAGGAATTGCAGATTATGACAAGCATCTACAATCATTCATATCTTTTGAAAGAACAGAAGAAACGTTGCAATCTTCTGAATATCAAGTCATATTTTGTGGACAGATGTTCCTGAAGCTTGTTGAGGAGACAAAATAATATTTTATCGTAATATTGCTATTTGCTATAGGATTTTAAATTGTCGAAAAAGTGCAGTATTTAAGACATTTTTACTATGATTGTAAAAGTATGGATGCATGCACAAATATCACTTAACCTTGTGAACAAATCAAATAAGTCAAAATTAGAATAAAATGTGTTTAATTGAAAGAATGCTGAACGCAGTCTATATACATATATATAAATGAGCAAGTAAAAAGTATGATTTTGAAAAATATTTAAGTTTCACATGTTGTTGAACAGCCACAATGACACGCAAGCATTAAAAAATATAACATATATTTGACAGTAATATATGTCTTTTCAAAATGCAAATTGGCTGATTAAATTAAAAAGGAAAAAGAAATTGACATGTTCAATGTTATTAATAACATTTAAGCAGCAAGAAAATGAAAAAGTACAGTTGGATGAGGGAAAATAATTTTGTGACAGGAAAGTTAATGATTTGCTGGAAGAGAAAAGGAGCAAAATCTTTACAGTTTGCTAAGAGAAAGGTTTACAGAACATTAACGTCAAGTGTGTGGAAGTATTTTAGACATAAGAATTCTGAAAACTGGTTGATTTTTGAACATATGTTAACTGACGAATCAAGTAACACTTGTCACTGATTAATAGACATGAACCCAGTTGAAACAAGAAAGAGATGAAACAGATCAAAAGCATGGATAAATTTGTTTGGTTTAACCAAAGATGTACTTTTATAATGCCTTATATATATACTATAAAACCTATATTCAAAATAGAGAACAATTTTGGGAAGGGAATACCTTTATAGTTTTGCATAGGAAATATTAAATTCTTGCAAGTAATATTAAGTAATTCAGTCACTTGCAAATGGAAAACATGAAAAGAAACGACAAAGAGTACACGTTTTATGAAATAAAATTACCTCTATTCAAGAAACAAGCTGATATAAGCAAAGTTGAAAAGATAGACTCATTTTTACAAAGTCTGTACTTGCAAAATGGAAGGAAATGGTTCATCTTTTGACATCTGGAAACCAGCCATGAAATTAGATGATAATTCAAATAAACACCTCTCCTTTGTAGGCGATGTATTAAAAGCATACATCTCCATCATAGACAATGGGAGAAGCACACTACATAGATGAAGCTATTAAGGAGCATAAAATCTGAGTTGTTTTGAAAAGAAATTAACACTGAAATTCTTGAATGCAGTACACATAGAAAACCATAACTAAGGATACATTAGAACATAGTTAAAATATTTTAATCATTAAACCAGAGGACTGAAGAATACAAATGCCAAAACAACAGCAAATAACAAAAATATATGAATGCAGGAAGTAAAAATAAATAAAAAAAAATTAAAACAAACTTGCAAATCCAAATGCAATGGAAAGACTAAGGTTTTATACAATTTGGAAGATTACAAAAAAAATCACATAAATGTTGATTCGATAATGAGGATATTTAAATTTCTTTCAATCGAACAAGGTACAGAAATCATGAAGTTGTACCATGTCTTTTTCTTGAAACATGTGAACAGTGTATAATTGTGGAAGTGAAAAACAAATTTTGTGATATTTAACAAATAAATTATTTTCCTTGGAATGCAAAGTGAAAATTAAAAAAAGAACTTACTCTGTTGTGAATTAAATCCCAAGAAGTCCAAAAAGTTTTGTAACAAGTCCAAAAGTATAGGGTATGAATTCTATCTGAGTTCAGAATTAATTACAATTTTTAATGTGCTGATGTGACAGTATTGTCGAATGTACTAATGTGTCAGTAGTCTTGATGTATTGCAATAAATATTCTGCATGAATTCACAATAATTCCAAATTAATCATTTAGCCCAACATTCTGAGAGTAATTTGTAATTCCAGTCAATAATTTAAATAAATAAATTCTCTAAAATTAGAACTGAAAATAATGTGTCAGTAGTCTTGATGTATTGCAATAAATATTCTGCATGAATTCACAATAATTCCAAATTAATCATTTAGCCCAACATTCTGAGAGTAATTTGTAATTCCAGTCAATAATTTAAATAAATAAATTCTCTAAAATTAGAACTGAAAATAACAATAAGAATTATTCCACTTTGGATGTTAAGATAGGAATGAATAAATTCCTATGTAAACTACTTGAAATACCTTTCCAAGTGACCTAACTAGAATGACCATTTTCTGAAAATACTATGTCATCTTAATCGAATATTACTCCAAACTGTAAACAAAATTGGTTTTTTGAACCTTTAAATGTTAAATCAATTTTGTAGCTAGAACTCAAACTAATCTAGGCATGTTTTCAATTAATTTCTTTTATACATAACCTATAATGTGAGACAAATGTTAGCTATTTATGTTATTAAACAAAATAAATGTCACCAGTGTGTCAGGTAGGCCCGCAATCTATAATCATGAACAAATAAATTTAAATCACAACACCAATGAAATATACATAACATGTTTTAATCAATCGGTTGATATGTGACTACATGAATAGAGTAAAACAATGTTCGCCTTACACGATGTATAAATATACAGAATGTTTTAAGGACTTTTTTAAAAAAAAACTTTATAACCATATTAGGAATGAAATTAAGCTTATGAAATAAACAGTGTAATAAGTTATAAAATGATACAAATTCATCTAGTAATCAGCGTTAGAGAAGATGGAAAATGAAACAAAGTACCATTGAGGTAAATTTTGCTCAAAATCAAAGAACAAAATGTACTAATAGACGAAATAAACAGATTAGTGAGATGATTAAATAAAAATTACATGTTAATATGGAGAAAAGAAAATATAGTCTAAAAGGTTTTATACAAGAAAAGTGAGTTTCAAATACGAAGTAGAGGTGTACATTATTCTACGCTATCCTAGATAAATAGAAGAGTAACAAGTACCAAGGTATTTAACGAATACAAATTTCCTAATCTGAACCTCAATATGTTACATACATGTCATATAATAATTCCGACAAATTGAAATTTTAATGGTGATGAATCTTGAACTGATATTGTGCACAGTGTAATATGAGATTATCGCATAATCAACTAAATTGGACGACGTGGATGGCACCATGTTTTTCCAGCTGCTTTCAACCCTTAATATAATTATGGAGCATGTACTGTTGAAGATTGGAGAACATTATCAGTTGATGAAATAAATTATAAAGGGTAACAAGGTGGATGGTTTTATTTATGTAGAAAAGCAATAGACTCACAGATGAAGGTACTGCAACGTTGAAGTAAAGTATAGTGTCTCGTGTAATCTTCATCTCCATATTAGTTGCACTGTTAAAAAGTTACTTAAATTACTTCTCTCAGAACAGAAAGGTTTCAAGATTAGAAACGTGAAACTGAATTAAATTAATGGTGGTGACGGCATCGTTTTGTTACTCAGTGACATAAGAATTTACAGAAACCCAATTACTCGTTTATATTGGAAATAAAATCTGCCATTAATACAGAAGTAACAAACAATAGTACTGAAAAGGATGATAAACAATATGTGACAAAACAAGATATTGTACAAGAATAAAAGAAAAATGAAGTGCTTAAGCAAAATTTTCTTGAACAGAGAAATTTCAATAATTTGAGAGAGTGTATGGATGTCTCTAGAAATGGTATTAAACTACCAATAGACTTGGATATTGTTACGTGTATAACGTCGAACAAAAAGTAAAAAGAAAATATTGAAGACAACAAGTTTTGTAAAAATTTAATAAATAATTTGTTTTCTAGAAAATAAGGTAAAAGTGAGAAAAAGAACTTAGGGTTTACGAATCAAATCCAACATTAATCCAAGAATTAAAAAGTATGAGTCATATTATTAAAATGTCCTAAATGAATCGCAGTTCAAATTCAAGATGGAAGGCGATGACATCAAAGATAGCTTTGTACTAATGTGTCAACAGTTCTTTGTTGAATCACAGAAAATAATATTCCATTTTATATTTCTGAATATTTTTCAGTAAATTTCTTTGTCCAAGAAATCTGTATGAGCACTAGAATTTTCCAAAGAAAGAATCAATAATTCCATAAAATAAAAATGATTTAACTTAACACAGGTCACAACAAAAACACCTTCAAGTATCAAAGGTTTAAAAGACCAAATGAACTGAGTCTTGGAAAACCGTTATACACTTATTTAAGACGCTAAACAGATGCCCATATGAGAATCACGTGGTCATTTTCTAGAAAATTGTATAAACTTTATTTACATGCCCAACATCACGTAGTCGGTAAAGCCTTACCTGAATTCAATGGTTCTTACTCTGCAAAAAAAAAAAAAAACATTAAAAAGAGTTGAAGAGTTGTTTACAAAAAAACAATACTAGTTTTGAATCAAGGTCAGCAACTAGATACAATGTTTCTACTACTGGTTGTTTATTAGGTCAAACAAAACTGAACCGAATTTCTAAAAAATATCTAATCCAGTAGACAAAGTTCTCATTACAATAACATGTAATGGAATAAAATTAAAACTAACAAACAATTAAATTACATATAAATAACTCATTGCCATAAATGAAAAAGAAAGATTTATATAAAAGAGCTTTCATTTTATCAGATTTGTTTCATATGTTTTTTTTTCTTTCTAAAAAAAAATAACATAAGAATTCTTATTAATTGTACAAAGTGTACATAAAATAATATTTCTATACACAAGAAAGTGCATCTGCTATTAAATTGTCTTTTCCCTTGACGTTCCTGATGTCAATATTATATTTCAGCAGCAACCACCTTAATAATCTTTGACTTTTTTTTAGTCTTGTCGATGGAAATATGGGAGTGTTGATCACTAAACACAATAATCAGAGAAGGAGCTGAACTAACGTAAACTTCAAATGTTATAATGCCAATATCAAAGCCATACATTCCTTCTCGATTGTTGAATAATTTCTTTTTTGTTTATTTAATTTCTTTAAAAAGGCACACTGATCAACACCATTTTTGTCTTCCTGAATCAATACTGTTCCAACCCCAACATCACTTGCATCAACATATAGTTTAAATTATTGACTTCAATTTAGATCTGTAAGAACTGATGTACTCTTAAGAATGGCCTTTAATTTATCAAAAGCGTCCTGACATTTTGACTGACATTTTTCAGTTCAAAGAAACTTGCTTTGTATGCGCAAAAAATTTATCAGAGGTTCAGTGATTATGGAAAAATTGGAACAAAATTTCCAATAGTATCCAGCCATACCTAAAAATTGCATCAGTTGTTTTTTTACTGACAGGCACATGGAATTCAGACACAGCCTTGACCTTAACATACAAAGGTTTAAGTTGTCCATGTACCACAATATATCCTAGAAATGTTAGACAAGCACGACAGAACTCACTTTCGGATAAAATAATAATAATGCAGACAGACTCTGGTAATAATATGATGATTTGAATCAATTGATATATATATATATATATATATATATATATATATATATATATATATATATATATATATATATATATATATATATATATATATATATATATATATATATATATATCACAATACTATCATACAGGTTAGAGAAACTAAATTCGTACTGAATCGGTGTTGTATAAGCTCGTGCGTAGCAGACACACTCGCATGGAACACCGAACTTTTATAACACCGATTCAGTGCCATCATTTTTTGGTGATACGTGCTTAGTCGTGACAGTGTATGGGTTGGTGCGTGCAGGCAAGGCGATGGGTGCCATTTACTCGCGGACCTGGGTTCGAAACTCCATAGAGTACGAATTTAATTTCTCTAACCTGTATGATAGTATTGTTTGTATTAAACTATTAGTTCTGCCCACTATTATCAAGATTTTACTACAGAATCCAGGGATAGCATAGTCTGTTCTGTCTGGTATATATTTATAATTATATGAATTGTTTATTTTGTATTATTTTCATTGAAGGATATTATAAAACTTGTTAAACAATATAACAACCACATTGGTTATTTATGGTATTTTTGGTTTATGTATTTATGTCATATAATAATAACTATAATATATAATGTACATTACTGTAATTTCTTTGTTAATATTGTACTTCTGTTCCCATTAATATCCATTACTGTCCATTCGAGAACATTACTGTCCGTTACATTCCATTACTGTACATTACTCTGCATTTGTGTATTAGGGTGACCCTGTCCAGTATCCGGTCAGCAGCCAATAAGAGTATCCTCTCCTTGCTATAAGTCTAGATAATATGTAGATAATTGACTGAAATATATTTCAGTATTATTTGAATTTAAAGGAAATCATATAAGTTAAAATAAATATTTCTTTTAAAGGTGACTGAATTCATTCTAGCGTCAGTATTCTCATCAATCATCTAGGTTCATCGATTATGTTGGACTTAAAAAGATGTCTGCGCCCATGTGAACAAAACTTGTTGAATGTGCATTGATATTGTGGAGCAGAATTCTTATTAGAATCCGGAATGAGCAATATTTACATTCAAGAACCAGCCACATATGGAAAGGTTAAGAAAAGTCTTTTATCAGCTCATCACATCGTCCGAAGAAAATCGTTTTTTTTTTTTTTTTTTTTTTTTTTAAAGTTCTCTGTAAAACTCGTTTAAATACTGTATAATATTCGCACACACTCTTACTTGTTTTTACCCTTTACCGATTTTAAGAACAAAAAGCATCAAGGATAGGCAAAATATTAACAAAACTGATTTTATTCATAAATGTAAAATTTCTAACCCAATTATCCGTAGGAGGTTCCAAACTCTAAACTTATTAGTATTTTAAGTGAATCAGGAGTTTCTTTAGGAACACGGTCACAATATTAGTATTGGCTAGTCTGTTTTTAAAACCGACAGATGTGATATAGTTCATTGTCTTTGATACTCTAAACAATTTCGTAAATATTTTAAACTCGAAAAACATGTACAGTAGTTCCTCCTTTTTATAGTTTCAATGTTTTATTGTTTTGGTTTGTTCTTGCTTGATTGTTTTTTTTAAATATAAAAAATAAGTATTAAAACTAGACTTTTTATAAAGTATTGAATGCAGATGACAGTTCTAATTGAAATGGATTGTTCTGGAAACCAGAAAATGACTGCAATGTCTGCCTGCTTGTTTATATCAAAATCTTCAGTTTGGTTTGATATGCTAATAAGTTGACGGTGTTAGGGACCCCCAGTGTTGGATTTGAAAGTTAAAATTTATGTATGAAATGACTCCGTTTTATGCACTTTTGGTATAATTGATGTTTTTTATTTTGTAATCGCTAAGGGTACATACAAATGGGATGTGATGTGATGTGGGTACTGTAGTACTAATATTAATATGCCTACTTTGGGTACTAAAATGTTCCTATATCTATCAAAGCAGCCAGATGTGATTCACACCTGGCACTTTTTCAGGTCATAAAGTTCCAATAAATAAGTGCATAAATATCCTTAAACAAATCATGTAGTCTATTTAATACCAGTGTTGCCTAATTTTATCATAGAGACACTTAGCATTTATATTCTTTATGCAAAATTTAGTTTTGCATCATCAGCCTTATTAGTTCATTGTGAAAGGTATGTACCCTGTGCCTTAGTCACAAAAAATGTCATATTAAATTTTCCAAACTTGCACCCATTAGCATTTATCATCAAGGGTCTCACTACCAGGCTCAGTGGGCGAAGTCAACAAAAAGATATAAACTTCATCTTTCTCTGTTAGGAAAGTGAAAACGACTTCACCCTGTGAGTTTATTTTTTGACATTCGAGTTACATTTGATTATGACTTTGTATCCTTAAATTTTGGCATTGTAGTATTATAGTCCGAGGCACAATTTATGAGATGTTGATACCAATTATACAGACAATCTCTTGCACATTTATGCATTTTAATAGCTGACTGAACATTGACCCTTTCTGAAGCAAGTTATCACTGCTTGATTTCCGCAATATCGGCCTACCATTTGATGATGAAAGCATACCAACTTCCATTGTTATTCCTGTTGTTGTAGGGTTTAATGCTATTTTTCAGTACAAGATAGGCTGTGCATTGAAGCCACTATAAATGGTGGAGGAAGAATTCGGGAAAACTCTGAAGTGCACTTACTAATTTAATTTTTTTTTTAAAATGAAGACATTAACTGCTGTTTGATAAAATCAGCTTGAAATCGGAAGTGAACTTATAATGGCAGACATAACTGTGTCTTGGAAATACAACTTCATTACATTGTCTGTTTTCATAGTTAATTCAGCCAAATAGATTAAGGAAAATATACAATTGATAAAAAGCAAAGTTTAAATATTATATGATAGAAAATTTAGCTTAAAAGTGTGATCATTCAGTTAGAAACATATTAGACAATGCTGTGTTGTGGAATTTAAAAAGCTCTGCACCTTTTTACCATTCAGGTTGTTTTCTGACATTAATGTTTGTGAAAATATAAAAAAAGCTGTGAAGCAGATTCTGTTTTTAACAATTGCATGAGGTTATTACAAGTATTTAGGCAAATAAAAAACCCATAAATTTGCAATCCTATCAAGGCATTGTTGTGAAAGTACAATGTGAGTGTTTGTATACAGAGACATTCATGTGAGACTGCCTTGATCTCCCTAACTGATAAATGGCTTTAAGCACTTGATCAAGTTAGAATAATAGGATCTGTATTTGTAGATTTTAGGAAAGCTTTTGACATGGTGGATCATGAAATCTTTTTGAGGAAACTGAAAATCTGTGATGAAAGCACTTAGATGGTTTACTTGATAATCATACTTAAATGAGAGATCACAGCATGTTTATATAAATAATGTTCTGTCTAAACCTGGAGCAGTTAGATGTGGAGTACCACAAGGCTGAATTCTAAGTCCATTAGTATTTATTTTATTTATTAATGAACTACCACTTGTACTAAGGGACTCAGTATCATCTACAAATCTATATGCATATGACACAACATTGTCAGACATCCAGAACACAAAGCATGAACTTGAAATTTCTTTACAGAATGCCCTAAACAAACTTGACAACTGGTGCACATGCAATTGCATGGTGGTTAATACTGGTCAAGCTAAAATATTACTTATCTCAACATGGTAAAAAAGAACAAAACTTGATAGTGATGAACTTTGACATGGAAGGATAAAATTTTGCAAATGGTCTGTCATGATAGTCTACTTGGTGTTTTGGTGGACAATAACCTATCATGGACTGAACATATCAAACATATCATTAAAAAAGTATATTCAAGTTTATTGCTTCTAATTAGGATAAGACACTTTCTCCCAGGAAGGCACATAGAACTATTTTATAACAGTTACATACAACCCTAATTTGATTAATGTAATACAGTATGGGGTAATTCAAATGATAAAAACTTAGCAAAGCTGGCACAATACCAAAAAAGAGCATTTGAGTTAATATCAGTCCAGAAAGAAAGCAAGGAAAATTAAGCTGGCAAGTTAAAAATATTACCTATTAAAGACCAAATCTGTATGAGAAAAACCAAATTAATATACAGGATATCCAAAATAGTGCTCCTGAATATTTACAATCACTATTCCAGTATACGCTACCCGGTAATACTCCCCACATGCGATCTGTCTACCAAACATTATAAATTCCTAAACCAAATAAGCTGGCACAGATTGCTAGCCCAACATATGTCTGATGGTGAATGAATATTTAGCCAGCAAAATCAAATTATTACTTAATCAAGATCATAGCTCAGTGCTGCTCATATTGATCAGTTAGTCAGGCTAGCCATTAGTAGTCATGTAAACATCAACATTAACAATATTCTTCTGTTTGGAAGAATAAGAAAAAAATAGATCTGTAATACAGAGAACATCAGATCAGTTAAACAGTGTGAAAATTTTCAAACAGTGTAAAATTATTAATGTAAAGGTTGTGAATATATATAAGTTTCCAGTTCAGTTGAAGTTTGACGTTTAAATATTGTAACAGCCTGCTGCCTCAATTTTTAAAATTAGCTAAGAGTATGATGAATATGTTAATATAGATACGTTGTACTTGGGCTGCATCATGACAGATCCATGTTTATATGTTAAAATAGATACATTGTACTTGGGCTGCATCATGACAGATCCATGTTTATATGTTAAAATAGATACATTGTACTTGGGCTACATCATGATAGATCCATGTTTATATGTTAAAATAGATACATTGTATTTTGGGCTGCATCATGATAGATCCATGTTTATATGTTCTTTTCTTTTTCTCATCTACAGACTACTATTACTACTAGTTGTATAAGATTAGAAATTTATTTAATATAAGGCAGCTGGTGTCATCAGTTATTTCATAGAACTTGCAAGCCAATGTTTTGCATTTTTATTCAGTAAATGTAGTTTACTTACCTGTTAAGTATTTTGTATTTTTTTTAAATTTCACTTAAAATATGACAATAACAATCCTTTATTTACTTATAAGCAAAATAATATATAATTATGTAAAAAATCCCAGTACTTAACAGAAAATTGTCCCGTTGATTTTAAGAATGTCACATTAAATTTTGCAAAGAAGGGGCCATTGTCCTGTATATCAAAAATCCTGATTACTGTTCAGGCAAGACCTACTTCCTTTTTCAGCCCCATTTCTGTGTGTCATAAAGACACTGCATCCTTCTTTGAAAATATAATTAGGTTGTTGTAAATGTGGCCCACTTTGAATAATGGATCATAGAATATCCAAAGATGATATAGCAAGTCATATTTGGAAAGCAAATTACTGCAAGAATTTTGTGTTACCTGTTATAGTGATCAAGGTATGGTTAGTATAAACATAGGAATATATTTTATCTTATATAGTTTAACAACTTTGTCATAAGCCAAGATTTCTGAAAAGCATAACTTTACTCGGGTGGTATAATTTTTCTTCTGTCATCTTTTTTGTCTTTGACAGTTGTTTGAATTGCTCCATTGCAAGGTATATGATCACTTCATGGCTTTGACATCGTCATGGCTACAACATTGTAGCTAGTTTTACTGCTGCAGTAACTACTGTATTGTATAGTGTTTGCTTACCCTCCCACTTGGTTGTGCCTCTTACTGACTTTAAAAGCTAAAACCATCAATGGTATAAAAAAGGCATGAAGCATTTCATTCATCAGTTCTTAATTTCTATCCTGAATGTCACTAGGGGATCTCAAATACTCTCATTTTCTACATGGCTCATACCAGATGGGAGTTTCTTTATTAACATTGTGCCATATTTGCTTGGGAAAGGTTTCATTTTTTCAAACAACAGAACATTCTGAAATTTTCTAACTTTGAGAGTTACATCCCCTTGCATACATGTGTGTGTGTGTGTGTGTGTGTGTGTGTGTGTGTGTGTGTGTATATATATATATATATATATATATATATATATATATATATATATATATATATATATGAGTTATGGCTTTTTATTTTGTTCATTTTATATAAAAAAAAAATTAGTACAATTTCTTCTTCAAATACATTGCCTAATAACTTAGGAGAAATACTACTACCTTGCAAATCAATCCCTCTAAGGTTAAAACCTTTAGCTGCTCACCTAGATGGCAGTTAGAGTGATATCCCCTTAATACCAGGATTTGCTCCATATCCTGCAAATTTGTCAGTTTCTACTTCCACTCATGCCAAGTAGCAGACTCTCTACGGACAGAGAGGCCTCACAAAATACATTCAGGCAGTTTGGAATCTGTTGGTGTTAATTATTCTTGAAGCATCACAGTATTTTTTTTTACTTTAAAATTCTGAAGGTGACATGAAAGGAAATAAAATAGATTTTCTGAATAAAATGATGCATAATGTGTTTCATAGTAAAAGTAAAGACATATATCTGAACCAGATGTTCCCAGTCTTGGGTTATGACCCAGATTAGGGTCATGGAATGGGAATCCTCATTAGAGTCACAAAAGGTCTTTAGAACATTTAGTGCTTTTTCTAAATCATACAATAAGTCTAAGGGTTGGAGGACATGCTGATGGTTATTTTTGAGTCAGAGCGAAATAATATTTGAAAACACTGCTCTGAACAGTTGAAACAAGTTGTCAAGAGTAATTTTAGCAATGAATCTGACATTATTTTGGACAAAGAACAAAAGTTTCAGTTTAGAAGAAACCCAGTTAAGTATGGCAACCAGACTGTTTACACTATTATCATATGCATTTAGTTATAAAGAATATTTTGGAAATGTTTTGAGCATCAGTGATGAAAATTTGTGGCCAGTTTCTAAGTGGGGAATTATTCTCTGAGGAGAAAAATTGTTCAGTCCATGCTGCTAGGAGGAAAAGTGGAAAATTGCTACAGAATGAATCCTTAACCTGTTCATCACAGACTCCAAACTGTAATATTTGTTAAAATATATATGGCAGACCTTTAAATCCTAGCTAGAAAAAGGCAACATGAATTTCAATCTACGGCTGTACTCATTCATACCGTGGTGATATTTTGACACCAGGTGGCTTCATGGCTTCATTCTTAAGCTAATACAAGTTGTGATAAGAGCCAAAGGTTTAATTAGAACTAAATACAAGTATCATTTTGGGTAATATTTTGTCAGGAGATTGCATTGAAATATCAGCGATATTACTTTGCTTCCAATGACATCTATGTAAGTGGCTCTCGCCATTGACTTGGTACGGGCTGATTTTAACTAGATGCATACAAATTGCCTGTGACATCTAAATCAAACTTGTGTAAGGCCCAGTCAAAATCAGGAATTAAAAAAGTTACAGGTTTGTTATTAAAGTTGTTCATATACCATATAAAAGTTATATCAGGTGTTGGTTTCTTTCCATCAGTTTGTTGTTACATACAAGAAAACCAAAGATGTTAGTGCACATACATGTAAACAGAACCCATTGCTAAAGTGCAACAGTGTAGAAACCATCATTATTAATTCTTTTAACCATATAATATTGTAAACATCTCTAGATAGGAATATTCCTATGAGCTCATAAATTGTCATATTCATTGCGGCTAGTGACTTTAGTAAATAAACACGAGTATCTACATATACTAGCCTCACTCTGCTGAGTTTGGTCAATCATAATTAGAAATTTTAGAGCATCATGATCAATATGGTTGGCATGTAGCTGGGCAATATAAAGCCTAGTCTTTAGAGGAATAATGATTCTGCCTTTTCTCAGATGAGTACAAATCATACTGAGCAAGTAAGATATTTTTGTATATGATATAATCACAGGGACATTGTAGACAAACTCACTCTTTGTGCTCTGGTTTCCCTAATATTGTTTCAAGAAATATTCAAGTTTTAAACCATGAAATAAATCCAGAAAGAGAATTTTAACTCTGCTTTTAATAAAGACTGTAAATAGAATGTTATCGTTCTTGTGACATAGTTCAGTGTTTGGTTCAAGTTAGATATTATAATTGTCATATAATACTTGCATACTTATCATCTAGAACATTCTTTTGAATTGTCAGAGGGTATTTTGTAAATTTAATCTAGGATTTTACTCTGTGTTTTTTTTTATAGCTTTGTAGGTTTTCATTTTGATATACATTTGCATTTCAGGTTCTGCTGGAAACCTCAGTAGGGGATATTGATATAGAGCTGTGGTCAAAGGAAGCACCAAAAGCTTGTCGGAACTTCGTCCAGCTATGTCTCGAAGGTTACTATGATAAGACCATATTTCATCGAGTTGTTCCTGACTTTATTGTGCAAGGTGGGGACCCAACGGGAACTGGACAAGGGGGAGAATCAGTATATGGCAAACCCTTTAAGGTAATATATTACATCTGCATACATCTCAATTTATATATGTAGATGTAGATTATAGATGGTGAAATTTTCTATTAGTCTGTTTGTGATCTATTTGTTAACATTGCAGAAATCCAAGTTGCTAAATGTTACATAATGTGAATTTTTCACAGTGAATCAAGATGCCAGTAACTGTGAAATCACAAACATTAAAGAAGTAAATTTTCTGGCATTCATTTATTTAGGAAGATTCTACAAGCAGAACTTACTTAATATGTAAGAGTTAAGTAGATGTAAATGTTGTAATTGAATACTCTGGCAGGTTTGATTACTAAGTTAATGTGTGTGCTGAAATCCATTATTGATACTGTAACAGAAGTTTGGTAATGAGTGTTTTAGACAATATAGAGG
Source organism: Potamilus streckersoni (assembly GCA_016746295.1). Classification (NCBI taxonomy): domain Eukaryota; kingdom Metazoa; phylum Mollusca; class Bivalvia; order Unionida; family Unionidae; genus Potamilus; species Potamilus streckersoni. The sequence goes on from JAEAOA010000712.1 coordinate 857,981, forward strand.
TTTATATGAATCACAGGAGCTTGATGTGACATATTTGTTGTAATAGGTTTGTTTAAACAATACGTAACTATGCAAGCATTACATTATTGATCACTGTAATTAACAGGAATGAAAGACATTTTCTTTTATTTAAATGAATTTGTAACCAAAAACTGTATGTTTTAAACCAGTGTGAGAGGTGTATTCCATTCAGTTTCAGCTGATGCTGATCTGCTTTGAACTTCCAATCTATGTTTCATTCAAAGAAGACTAGTCATATTCATTTTGTCACTCATTGAAGACTAGTCCTATTCATGGTGTCATTCATTGAAGACTAGTCATATTCATGGTGTCATTCATTGAAGACTAGTCATATATATGGTGTCATTCATTGAAGACTCATCATATTCATTTTGTCACTCATTGAGGACTAGTCCTATTCATGGTGTCATTCATTGAAGACTAGTCATATTCATGGTGTCATTCATTGAAGACTAGTCATATTCATGGTGTCATTCATTGAAGACTAGTCATATATATGGTGTCATTCATTGAAGACTCATCATATTCATTTTGTCACTCATTGAGGACTACTCCTATTCATGGTGTCATTCATTGAAGACTAGTCATATTCATGGTCTCATTCATAGAAGACTTGTTATATTCATGGTCTCATTCATAGAAGACGTTATATTCATGGTGTCATTCATTTTTGACTAGTCATATTCATGGTCTCATTCATAGAAGACTGGTTATATTCAGTGTCATTCATAAAAGACTGGTTATATTCATGGTGTCATTCATTTTTGACTAGTCATATTCATGGTGTCATTCATAGAAGACTGGTTATATTCAGTGTCATTCATAGAAGACTGGTTATATTCATGGTGTCATTCATTGAAGACTAGCCATTTTCATGGTGTCATTCATAGAAGATTGGTCATATTCAAAGTGTCATTCATAGAAGACTGGTCGTATTCGGGGTGTCATTCATAGAATACTGGTCATATTTATGGTGTCATCATACAATCAATCAAACAAATACACAGAATAAATGATCCAAGCAAAGTGCTCTGGTTGGATCCAATTCAGATACATCATAATGGTTAATATGCTTGTATATTAAAATCAAATGATTTACCAGCACATTTGTCATCTGCCATGTCACTGGCACTTGAGTTATCCTAAACAGTTGAAATCTATATTAATTGGAAGGAATAAAACAGTTTGTTATGGCTCTATGGTCTTAAAATATGTAACAAATAGTGAAAACCAACAAGTTTTGTATAATTAAAAATATAATTTATTTCTGAAAATACAAGGTGAAAAAGTAAAAGCAACATGCAGTATTAGTGAATGAAATCTTAAAGTCTTAAATAGTGACATCAAGTCCAAAGTATCAAGTACAGTAAAACCCAGCTATCTTGATTTTGTTGGGGGTGTCAAAAAATTGTCAACATAACCGGGTTCCGAGATATCAGGGTTTAGTTGATAAATCTACTGCAGAACAATGATCTGAAGTAACAACAGTGAGGAGTTTTGTTTCTAAAAACAAATGGCATTTCTAATGCACAATAAAAATAATAATTTATTCATGCCTGGTTGAAGAAAAAAGAAGATTGGATGTCTTTTAAAAGAGATTAAGTAACAAGTCACACATTTTTTACAATAAAAAGTTACTGCAACAATATCAGAGGTTTAAAGTTGTTTTTATTTCCCTGTGAATAGCGTCGTCTTTTTGGTAGCCTCAGCAAAACAACGATTTTCTCACATCATCCAAAATCTTGGCCATTTGAAGTAAATGTACATGTAGGACTATACTTTTTAAAAAGAAGTATTTTCTTTTGTTAGAATTTACTTGTGACTAAGAGCAAAATGTAACTGACCAATATTGGGCATGAAAATCAATAATTCTTATATATAGGGTTTTACCAATAAAATTTGTTTCTGTACTGGAAAAAGATGGGTCTGTATTCATATATTAAAAAACTGTAAAATGTGTTTCAAGTCTTTAAAGTTAACTGTCTCAACATCAAATTCTGTATGAAGCCAACCTATTCCATTCATGCAGTTAGAAGCCAATGTCTTCCATTCATACAGCTGTAGTCCCATATCCCTTCCAACTTTTATCAATGACCATCAACAAGAACACAGCACCAGAAGGAGAGTTGGGTAATCACTTAGATGGGTTGCAAGACTTGGATAATCAAGATAAAAACAACAAAAATGAAACAGTCTTCTTTTTGTTTCAAATTTTAATCTTATCAGTTGCTTTCTGCTTCATTCCATTTGTGTTGAAGAATACATAATCATGGTACTGCAATCAACAGTTTAATATGAAACTGGGCGCAATGGAATTTTTTAACAATACCATTGGAGCTTTTATTTACTCTTGTTAAAAACAAATTGATAGTCAATGGGGGGGGCAGCTTAGTTTGGAATTTTGCAGGTTTCTTTTTATAAATAATTGTGAGTCACATGATCTAGCAATGTTGAAGTTGAAGGCTTACACTCCCACCAAGCTTGGAAACATTTTAACTATTACTGAATTTGTTTTAAATATATTGTGTAAAACAAATTAGGTATTTAACCTGATAATTTTCCAAGTTATAGATAAGATCAAATTTGCAGTGCTGTGTGGGGTGAACTATATTGTCGTAGTCTTGACATGTGATAATGTCCATTTTGAATACAGCTTATGTAACAGTTAGAAACGCATTCATTCAGTTTCCTTACTCTAAAGTTTTGTTTACAAGATAATCATCTCCATGCTATGTAAGTGATAAACCACGCATTGATGAGACTGGTTGATTAGCATGTGTACTGGTAAAATTTGGACTTGTAGCTACTTTTTTTTATCATAGCTGGTAAGAGCTACTGGTAATAGCAGAAACGCCGTATGATTTCTTGTAAAATTTCACAAAGATGGACATTAAAAGTTGTATTTCATCGAATTAAGCAGGCCCACATGTTTTTTTGGACTGAAACTGATGCTTGACATAATGAGGTTATCGACTTAACAGGGTTTAAGATAAGCAGGAAAAAAATAGCATAACAAAGAAGGATTTTTGTTGGGACCAGACCAAAATGCTTGACATACACAGGTTATCAAGATAACCATGGTCGAGATCAGTGAGTTTGACTGTAATTCGAATGAATTTCAATGGTGTTCTGAAAGATGGTAAGTAATCTAATGATGTAAAAACAGTAAGCAGTACTGAAGAATCAATATAATCTCAAAATGTCTTCAAATGAATTCACAGTAGTCACATGTCAGCTATTATTCCAAGTAATATGAATATCTTGAGCACAGTTGTTCCAACAAATAATTTAATTAAATAAATGAATCAATTCTCTCAGTATAATTCTTCCTAGACTGGTAATAATAATAGAAATGCCTAATTCTGTATATTATTTCTCTTATACAGATAACTAAGTCATAATAACATTGAGAAATGCATATCTGTATAAAAGCGGCCTGCATGCTGAAATTCTGTCCGTCTTCTGTTAGTCTGTCTGAAATTAAATTGTGAAGGCAGCTGGTGTCAGTAATTTTTAATGATATAATATTATGTATAATTTAGTTTGCAGTTGGCATCTAAATAAAACTGATAGAGTCAAACATTCTGCTTGTACTATGCAACTGGTACAATTTCCTCTTGGTAGACATCTTGGGAGGGATTTGATGAAAAATATCTAAGACAGATGAGATAACAGTTGAAATGGTACATGCAGAGATGGTAGTGCTGCCGGAAGCTGGTACACACTGTCGTACGCCATGGCTAGCGATTGTGGTCATAATGTTGAATGGTCTTAAGTTGCATAGGTCGTATGTTGAGGACTCCCTGTATATTTGTTTACTGTGTGTTCTGAGCAAGTAATGAATTGGTTTGGGCAAGTAGTTTTTGTAAGGACTTGAAAACTGGGAAAGTTATTTAAAAAACTAATGTCAAGCCCAGGCAAGTAAGTTAGTTATATACTTAACTATCTTGAGATGCGTCATTTAACACATTATATACAGTTTTTTCTATCTGACATTCTGGTTAATACTATGAATGCTTTGCATGAAACAATCAATTTGCAAACATTTTTAAAAAAATGTGTGTTTTGAACCAGACAGCTAACAAATATACAAGTAGAGTTTTTTGATTTTGCCATGATTCTCAATTTCAGGATGAGTTTCATTCTCGACTTCGGTTTGTTAGGAGAGGTCTTGTGGCAATGGCCAATGCTGGACCGAATGATAATGGCAGTCAGTTTTTCTTTACTATGGCAAGCACACCCGAGCTGCAAAACAAGCACACAATCTTTGGAAAGGTATGTTTGTTTTTTCTTTAGTATTATCAGATGACAGAAAGTTTTTTAAAGGAGGTCAGTTTTGTAGTAAATAGTTTCAGTTTTCCATCATGTTTTTAAAAATATTATTTTTATATTATATTAATATAAGTAGTTTTTGACCTAGAACATTTTATTATTATTTTAATATAGCCAATTAAAATTGTTTGAGAAATAATGTTATCTACCTAAGAAAGACTTAACTTCACTGTCAAATTCATACGCATTATTGTCAAATTGGTTTAGAAATGACTCTCAGGTGATAAATTTTATGAGATTCATACTTTTTAAAAAATGATGAATATTTAGTAATAAACATGTAAAATATTGACTTAAAATATCTGTACACTTAATAAATTAACGATTTATAGTTTGGGCCATCTTGTGAAAAAGTGAGAAAGACATGTATATACTATATGAAGCTGATGCATTACATTGGCATGACTAAACTTAGAAGGGAAAGAAAATAATATTAGAGCACATATGGACTAATTAATTGATAAATTACAAGAAGAATATGTACAAAGTAATTGACAGATGAAAAGAAGAATCTGGACTAAATTATTGACAAATGAAAAGAAGAACTTGGATTATGTAATTGGCATAAGAAAAGAAAGTAGAAATTGCAGTTAGGTTACTAAAGAAAGGAAAGTCAGCCAACATTGACAACATACCAGCAGAGCTCACTCAAGCAGGAGGAGAAGAGATAGTTACAGTCCTAACAACAATCTGCAACAAGATATGGCAGACAGGAGAATGGCCCACTACATGGATTCAATCTTTAGTCATTGTGCTGCCCAAGAAAAGAAACCTACAGCTATGTCAAAACTACAGAATCATAAGTTTTATCAATCACACGAGCAAAGTCATGCTGACGATAATTCCCAACAGACTAAAGTCTCAAGCAAAGAAAATAATTGCTGAAGAGTAGGCAGGCTTCTGATCAGGAAGGAGCACCACAGCACAAATCTTCAATCTCAGACTCCTTTGCGAGAAATACTTTCAGCATCAGCAGAATCTGTACCACGTCTTTATAGATTTCAAAAAGGCTTTTGATAGGCTATGCCATACAGCCTTATTTGCAACTGTGAGGAAGTACATCAGCTCAAACGTAGTACACGGGTTGTTGAGCACTTATATGACAAAGCCACCAGTGCTGAACACTTCAATGGCAGCAGTGGCGATTGGTTTTGAACAACAGTTGGAGTCGGACAGGAAATGTAAACTGTCACATTCACTCTTCAACATTTTCCTGGAAAGGATCATCAAGGATTCCTTGCATGACCACAAGGGCACTGTCAGCATCAGAGGAAGAACAGTCACCAACCTTCGCTTTGCAGATGATAGTGATGGTTTAGCAGGAGATGAAAAAACTGGTGAATTGACACAACCTCCACAGCATATTGTATGGAGATTAGCACCGAAAAAACCAAACTGATGACAAACAATGCTAATGGCATCAGGGCAAAAATAAAGGTCAGTGGACAGAAGCTGGAAAGAGTCACAAGCTTCAAGTACTTGGGATCAATTATCACAGATGAGGGCTCCAAACTAGAACTAATTTGCAGAATTAGTCATACATACAACAGCAGCAATAACAAGGTTCAGACCAATATGGAAAGATACCATCATTGCTTTTGGTTCCAAAATAAGGCGGATGCACTTGATTGTTCTATCCATCTTTCTGTATGCATGTAAATCATGGATGCTTACATCAGATCTACTGAGGATTCAAACTTTGAAAATGATATGCTACCGCAAGATCTTTGGCATCTCATACATTGAGCATGTAACCAATGAAAAAGTCCACAGCAGGATCTAATGAGCCATCAAATCCTATAAGGATCTCTTGTCCACTGTAAAAAAGTGCAAACTGAAGTGGTTTGGTCGTGTCTCAAGATCATCTGGACTGGCAAAAGCAATCTTGCAAGAAACAGTGTCAGGGTACAGAAGAAGAGGCAGACAGAAAAAGAGGTGGAAAGACAACATTAAAGAGTGGACTGGCATGGGATTTGAAGATTACCAAAGGGCAGTAGAAAACAGGGAAAGATAGAGAGAACAGGTTTTAAAATCAACTGGTGCCCCAGCAACCTATTAGGTTAAGGGATTGATGGAGTTTTATCCAGTTCTGTTTTTGGATTGAGTGGAAATAGGACAGACAATAATTACAATGAGCATCATAAATCTAAAAATAATATAGAATACAGCTGAGAGAAATATTCATATATCTAATATGAAATAGTTTAAAATATCCATACTCTGTTTTTAAATAAGCAATATTTATAAAAAATCTTTGTTACATTTTTTATTTTATTGGGGTCTGTGAATAACAAAGGCAGGTACTGAAAAAGATATTGATACAATGACAGTTGCTGCTGCTGACTATGCATTGTAAGCAGAGACCCATGGGTAAATTTCCTTTATCATGACATCAAATAGTTGGAGGAAAAGCGTCAAGGTCAAAGTAGCTGAATTTGGAACTTTTGAAAAACAGCTTGATGACAAGCTACAAGAACTGAAAAATTCACTCCTAAATATTTTGGACTTTGTAAATAGTGTAGTGTAGACAGACTAAAATGAACATTGTTCGGTGACTGTACATTATTCTAATGCCCAGATGTAGGATGTTTAATATTAATTGGAATGGCATCAATGATCATGCTCTTGACTTCATGTTTTTTTTTTGTTTTTTTTTTTTAAAAATTTGCAGGAAATGTTCCTCATATATGAAATAATATTAAGCATTAACTTGTTTTTCATACAGTTTTATTTATGTATCCTTTAAAATGTAAAAGTGTACCTTGGAAAACATGATTTTGAACCTTGAAAATTTTGAAACTATACCCTGTATAAATGGAATATTCAGATAAAGGTTTTGTGAGGGGGATAAAGGTAGGAAGGTCTTGAACATCATGTTTTATCACTTAAGTATTACTTTTGTTAGAAGAGGTTATGGTTACCACCACCAGAATCAGAAATAACTGTGAAGATTATGTCCAGTTGAGAGGTTTTGCTAGAATCAATTGACCTCCATAGGGTTTAGAACTGCAATTGTTCATCTTGTACACAGAGTACTAGAGTACTTTATGAACTTTTTAGTTGTATATAATGTTGTCTTCACTGCATCTGAACACACTTCAGAAGTTTTTAAATGCATGTTTTCCAACCTGACAAATACAGTTCATGAGATTTCATTACTTCTTAATGAAAAATGGTCTTGTACTGAACAATACTGCATGCCTTACTGAAACAGTTCAGGTAACATTGTCATGGTTTGCTAGGATGCATGATTGTGGAATTCACACTAATTTCACAGATATTTTGCAAGAAAATCATTACCAATGAAAATAAAGTGGTCACTCTTCCATCTTCATAACCCCTCTTCCTTCCCAATTTTCAGTTCTAGAATAGACCCTGCATTAGTTGATCATATTTTCAGGAGTTGGATATTCCTAGTATTCCAGGTGCAGTTAAGAATGAGTCACACATAACCCAGTTTGAGACTGGTTTAATTTTAAATAAATAAAAGTTAATTGATAGCTCGGGTTAACAAAGTTGAACTTTGTATTGATTCTTACATCTATTCTTATCTGAGCAGTAGTGTACAGTGTTGCTTTAACATGGAGTAACCTTAGCTTTTAAAATCTTTTGGAAATTTTAAATTAAGATGCAGTTCTTCTTAATTGTCATACATGTACATCTTGCTTGTGCCTTTTCCAGGTAACAGGAGACACAGTATTTAATATTTTGAGACTGCAGGAATGTGAAATTGGTGCTAATGAGAGGCCTTTATACCCACACAAGATTCTGAAAACAAAGGTAAAACTACTATTAACAATTATCTCAGGTAAATACAGGTAACAATTATCTCAGGTAAATACAGGTAACAATTATCTCAGGACATCCTACATCTTAGTAACTTTAAACTTTTTTGCAACAGTATTTATAACAAGACAGCAAATTTGTGAGAAGAAAGAATTATGAAATGATATTTTGGAGCAATGTTAAAATTTTTTTAATGAATATATTAGATCTGTACATCTTCTGATTAGTTTCAGTTTGATAGATATCATGGTACATGTTTGGGTGTGGTTGTAATCTATATCCTCTAAAAAGAAAACACCAAATCACCCAGCCTGTGTGCTCTGATTTGGAATTTTCCACATTGGTGTGATAATCTTCATATCAATGTACAAATCAGGCACATTCCTGGCAGAATCAGTGTCTTGGATTCCTGGGTTTTAACATGGCTCACTTAGAATAAATTCAAGCCTCTAAGTTACTATAACACAAAACATGTTTCTTGATAGCTTTAACTTCAATTTGTATGTGAGTGAGCTGCATGCTCATTCTCAACCCAAAGTATCTTCAGTTCATATCAAATGTTCTTGATGGAGAAAGCAAATTTTTCATTAAATTATTTCTTAGAGAATACTTGCCCAAGCATTTTACTTAAAAACCCTCCAAGCCAAAATGCTATGTTAACATCCTTGTTATTATATCACTTAGTTAAAATCTAGCAACACCTGGCAATGGCAAGTGAAGGTAGTAGACAAGAGTTATTGCCCAATGTCTATATGAGATAAACAAGAAAAGACACATCAATTAGTAGGGCTGGATTCGTGAGTTAGCAGGCTAATATTCCTAAAGTAATGTGATTGGGTAAGTATTCTCAGAGAAACATAGTTTGGTGAAAATTTGCTTTTCTTAAATATGTGTAAAGTTTATATGGAAGAGTTTATCTTCCTATATTGTGTGCAATTTATGTTTACATTTTTATAACTTTACCTTTAATTGGCACCAAATAGCCACCATTGTGCTGAAGTGCTGTAAAACATTACATACATACATACATACATACATACATACATACATACATACATACATACATACATACATACATACATACATACATACATACATACACACACACACACACACACACACACACACACACACACACACCTTCATTACCTTTGTAATGATTTTGCTAATTGTACCATGAAGTTTATATGAAGTAATATTTGTTTCAGCTCTCTGTTTAAATAAGAGTGCAAGTTTGATTTTGAAATTCAGAGCTAAAATTATCATATGGCATAGCCCTTCTGTTTGAAAGTATTGGAGAGCTGTCACAATAACTACAGGTTCAACAGAACAGGCCTTAGGATAGAGAGAAGATAATAAAGTTTTTCCTGAAACTCGTCATCTTGACTGTGCCTATTTTACTGGGAAGTTAGGCATAACAGTTACTTTTCGGTCATCATTACCATCAGCAATTTGTTATGGCTTTGGCTCAAGTTGCTCATTAACGCTTTTGATCCTGTTCTCTGTTTAGCAACAGTCGGTTGAAATCCTTGAATAAATCAGAGCCAATAAAAAAAAATAAAGTCAGTTGAGATAAATAGCTATAATGTCAAAGTTATTGGTGCAATATATTATCTAAGTAAATCATTTCTTATAGTAGAATTATAAGCTGAAATTTGATATTTTATGGCACCATCATCTTGCAAAATAGTTTCAACTCAAAGCAAGTATTTGCCTCAACTTTGCTATAATGTTGGTTAAAAATGATTTTAATATACCAAGAATGCTAAATTAGCTATTTATTACTGCTGGTTTTGATTTCTGAGTTCCTCTTATTTTTTTTTAAACATTTCAACCAGGCATATTATTTATATTGCTATGGTGCCATTCGATTGTTCTTATTTATTCCAGGTCCTCTCCAACCCATTTGATGACATTATTCCCAGATGGACATCTAAAAATAAAAATGAAGAGGAGAAGAAGGTTAAAAGCAAATCCAGAGCAACAAAGTAAGATAGTGTCATATTTCTTGTAAATTTGGATGAGGTACAGAATAATATATGCAATATCACTAGTAGTGTATTGTCAAGTCATCATTGCAATAAATTTAAATAATGGAAGATCCACATTGATCAATTCTACATTTAAGAGACATTTTATCAATAGAATCACAATTCAGTATTAAGATATGCAGATTATTATTCTGTGAAGCTTGTTCATTGCTTCACGTTGAAATTGATATGAAGTTTCAGAAATGGATGTCTTTTCTTCCATACTACACAATATTCATAGTCCATTTTTACTGTCTTGTCTTTCATATTACTGGATCTTCAGAGCCCATTTTTACTGTCTCTTCTTCCATACTAACAGATCTTAAGAGTCCATTTTTACTGTCTCTTCTTCCATACTAACAGATCTTAAGAGTCCATTTTTACTGTCTCTTCTTCCATACTAACAGATCTTAAGAGTCCATTTTTACTGTCTTTTCTCTCCATGTACCAGATCTTAAGAATGCAATAAATCTGTTGTACATTATTATGACTTTTGAACTTAAAGAGCTTCTGTTTTAAATTGATTAACATTTTCTTTTTTTATGACTTTTGATTTAAAGTGTAATTATTAATGTATTTTTTGTGGTGACACAGCATTGCTGTTCTTGCATCAGTCTTGTTGAACTAATATACTATATTTTCATTATTTCATTAGACTTGTACATAAATTTAACTGGTGATACTGGGCATCCAAAAATTTGGTACATATTTCTGGGATAAGAGGAAAAGTTTGTGAAGTGTTGTTGTGTTGGGGTTGAACTCGATTTATCAGCGAAAGATAGGCTACTCATGGCAACCAGTATAATTGATGGAAGAAGAACCCAGGAAAAAAAACTGGTGAGAACCACTGACAAGAAACTTAAACTCATGCAGCCAGAGGTGAGATGGCATTGATCTATAAAAGCAAGCACTTTAGATCGCATGGCCACCTGGATACCCCATGATGTAGTTTATTTTCATAATGTTTGATCATTAATATTTTGATCTGTTTAACACAGGAATTTCAAGTTGCTTTCTTTTGGTGAAGAGGCCCAAGAAGATGAAGAGGAGACAAATATAGTAACAAAAGTAAGTACTTGAACTGAGGACAGTCAGTCTGATACATCAACTTAACTGGAGGAGGGGAGGCAATCACTAATGTAAAATATTTGGAGGAGAAGCAATCTTAAAAGTCCTATTGTCACTACCAGTCTGATACCCAATACTGCCACCAAAGCAGTCATCTAGAAAATCTTGTAACTTATGATGTTTTGTTGGTCCTGAATGAAATTGGGGCCAATCTGATATCCACAACAACTAATTAGAAAATTTTGTTATTGCTAATGAATATCAGAGATGGTTTCAACACCCTACAGTGAAAAGGAAGAAATGTTCTTGTCTTGAATTATTCAAAAATAGTTTGGGTCAGTAGAGCATAAATCCCATCAAGGGACTCTTGTTGACACTCAAGATTCATTAATGTGAGGAAGAGGAATCAGTGTTGTCATGATATGTGTCTTATATCTTTTATCTGATCTTAATTTAATTTTTCTCCTCAAATTTTCCTGGTGAAAAAATGCTTTACTGCCTACCTAAAAATAGCCAGTGTTGTGTTGATGTTCCATCAAATCCTAATACATACATTTGCATACTCAATGAAAAGACATCTGACAATTAACTTTTACCTTTGTATCAGACATACTAAAACAACTTGTATCAAGAAATTGGTTGTAAAATATAACCCCGAGATTTTACCCATTTTCTGTTTTGTTACACATGATAAATAGAATCAGAAGCATACTTATTGGAATCATGTTACTAATTCAGTTCCTATAATAAACCTATACAAACACTAAAAATTCAATAACTTAACATTTCTGAGTGTCCATGATCAAACCTATATTTATCAGTATAGATGAGACCTGGATGTCCATTTCTGTGCAGAGGAAAGGATATGAGCCACTGAATTTTCTAGACCTGCATGTGTTTGAAATGTGCTTTCAATTCTGCACCAAAGAGTCAGGTGTTAATTTTAGTAATGAGTGTTCCAAACTCAAGACTGTTAAAGGACTGGAATTCCATCAATAAAAAAATGTTTTTTGTTTTTTTTTCACTAGGATAAACTCTCAAAGATTCTGTTTCCTAAAACATAACCTATATTACTAACCAATCTTGACCAGCCAAACCCATATATACTCTATGAAATGTTCACCCATTTCCAGGCTGGTTCCCATTTTTCCATACCATTAGTACTGTGTGTCCTATAAGAACAAAGACAGATATCCATAACTTTACAATAATTGTAAGATGGAAATTATTATAACTTAGAATGAGTTTTGTGTGTGTGTGTGTGTGTGTGTGTGTGTGTGTGTGTTTTACAGCATCTCAGCATAAAATTGGCAATATGTTGTCAACTAAAGATAATTCTGAAAAATGTATAAATGAATTGCACAACAAATTAGTAAAATAAATCTTTTAAAAAAAATATAAAGTACAAAAGAATCTTTTGCCTGCAGGGATTTTAATTGATATTTTGAACAAGCATTGCAGGCATAGTCCAAGCTAAAAAACACAGATGTATCAAATTTTGGGTTATTATTCTTTGATGATGGGTGTTGGATGGGTTGGATGTATGCAATATGTGATAAAAAGCATATGAATTTCAATTTGTTAAAAATTTAATCAATTTACAGGATATGAGAGGTAAAAGTAAAAGCAGTCATGATTTAGCTAATGATCCAAGGCTGAGTTCTGTGCCTGCATTAGAAGTGGATCATGGGAAACAGGACAATACTGGTCAGAAGAGGAAGGAGTTGGAGGGTGATGTTTCTAGCGGGGAAGAGGAGCAAAATCAAGAGCCCATGGTAAGGTAGACTTTAATGGAGGTAAACTTGACTGATGATTGTAATTATTTAAGTCACATTGAATGAAAGCTGGATTGTGTTAGCTCTTAATTTCAATTAAAACATGTTAAATTTATATCATACAAATATGCAGTTCATACAAAATAGATTCCAGTCATATTAAATAATAAATAAATTAGCATTAGGCAAGATGATGAAGAAATCAAGGAAGGATGCAGAATTGTTATCATTTTCACTGAAATTCCACATTCCAAATTATACCGACAACATTCTGGACAAATCATATGTTTATGCAAAACCCAATAATAACATAGTATAGTATTTCTGCACTGTCCTCTTTATTTGTACCCTACCCCCTGCTGATTTTAAAATAAAAAGTAATAAAACTATAGAAATGCACAGAATTTAGTCATTTCATTGATCAATTTATAATTTCTAACCAGAATGTTCCCAGGGGATCACTAACACTTTTACCGTGTTGGCATTTCAAACCAAATGGAATCTTTCAATGTAAACAAGCAAACAGACAGCTCACTGTTACGTTTTGGTTTCTAGAATTGCCCATTTCTGTAAAACTTGTGTCTAATGTTTTCAGTGTCTAGTTTTAATATTTCTAAAATAAACTGAACAAATAAAAAGATCTCCTTTAAATATATGTTCAAAGAATTGTAACTTCAAAATTTATGGAATTATTTAGATTATCAAAGAAAGTAACTGCTTCAAATTTGTTGTTTGAAAACAGACTGGCTTATGCAAATATGGCAGCCATATTACAAAACAAACTCTTTTTTGATTTAAAATGCCAACAACATAATAGTGTTGGGACTAACCCCCTGCATAACAATCAGGTTAGAAATTATAATTTGATGAATAAAATGACTAAGTTTTGTGCATATGTCATGTCCCTAATGACTTTTGTTTTTAAAAATGGTATGGGAGTACAAACAAACAGGAAGGTGTGTGAATACTATGGTACATCACTTGAAGATCCAGCCTTTTCAAGCTTAAAAAGGTGTATTTTGGCTTGTTTTAGTAACAGAAAGCTTAAAATACCATCTGCTTAGCAGGTGGAGGTCAGAGGAGAGTGGTCTCTTTTTGGATAGAGGGACTGGCAGAAAACCCCGTGAATTCATCAGTTACAATTATTCCATATGCAAAAAAGCATGCTCCTTCTTTATGTATTGTAGATATCAAATTCACCTGTACCATTTTATCAGCTGAATAATTTGTTGTAGTTTTGTCACACCAGGGAAGTATCTTTCATCTGTTTCTATTTCATTTTCTTGCTGTTCCTTTATTGTAACCCAACCACTCTGTGCCCTATTGGTTAGAGTTCGCCTCAGATGTGGGAGGTCTTGGGTTTGATCCCCGGTCGAGTCATATGAAAGATTTACAAAAATGGTACTAACAGCAGCCTTGCTTGATGCTCAGCATTAAGAGGTTAGTGTTAGGACTGGTTGGCCTGGTGTCAGGATAATGTGACTGGGTGGGACATCATGGTACAAGTCTGCGGCATGATGCCCCAGTGCTAGACATCACAACTGCCACACTGCAGACATCGTAGCGATATTACTAAAACATTGTTAAAGCTACATTAAAAATCATAATCACATCACATCACATCATTGTGACGCTACTTATGCTTGGGGATGTTCTGAAAGCCTGGACATTTTGTGCCTTTTACTGGAACTGGAATGGTTTGGTACATATGCTCTGCCCCCAAACACAGTAGTGATTTCCAAAGTTTTGTAAAAAAAATGGGAATCTAAAGACTATCCAATCCTAATTTCTGCTTTTCAAGTGGAAAAATTATTGTCACTAGGAGCCCCGAGTGGCCGAGTGGTCTAAAGCGCTGTCCGTTACGGATCACTGCCATCTCACCTCTGTCTGCGTGGGTTCGAGTCTATGATTCGGCGAATGTGGATATGTGAGAAAGCTTGCCAGTAGCTTCTCGTGGGTCGGTGGTTCTTTCCGGTGATTTCCCGGTTTCTTCCTCCATCATTAATACTGGCCACCATGAATAGCCTATCGTGTGCTGAAAAACGGCGTTAAGCCCAACAACAACAAAATCATTGTCACTAATATATTGGACTTGGCAGCAAGATTCCCAGGTAAATCCTGCTTTCTTCCCATATACTCAACCAACCATAAATGCAGGTCTTCTAGATCAATGTTAAGCCTGCATACCTGACTCATATCAAATAAGCTCTTTGAAGGTAATAATTCTCAGAACTAGCAGACAGAATTGCCTTGTACTCAAGGAAACTAATTTTTTGCCTTTGTTTCTTTGAGGAAAAGTTAGGTCCAATTACTGTAAAGGGTTATTGTTCTACAGTCTCAGAAATGTTTTGATATTATGGAAGGGAGTATATAGACTAGAACAATAACCTTTTCAACCTTCTTGTAAACTTTGACTTATCTTGACAGGAAGCTTGGATGCTCTGTCTGAAATAGAATCTTCCATAGGTTCTGCCATTGTTTAATAACCACTGTCCACAGAATCCTTGACTTGCCTGCCTTAGTTCAAGCTACTGTAAATTGGATTAGTGACATACACACCTTGTCACTTGGTTCAACTATCTACAATTCGTTTATGAGGTTGCTGTTTTCTACTTGACGGCCCCACTTTCATTGCCTATAACTAGTTGCTGCTGATTTGGAATTGGAGTTTCGTCTTGAAACTCCTCTGTTCCATGTTTTTTTTTACCTCAAGTACCTCGTAAGAACTAGATAAAGTGAACTGAGCCAATCATAAGAGTGAGATTTCACTTATTCATACCACTCAAAGAATGGAGGGACGCTATTTCAGCTCAGGCTCTCTCATCCTGTATATGATGGATTATTCACTCACTCATCAACAGCTTACCCAAGATTCTGATGCATGACTATAGTCCATATATATAGTACAGTCCAAAACTCTAAGATGCTTCACATACATTAGTTTTCAGTGTCAGGACTACAGGTGAAGGGATGTAACTTCCTTGTCCTCTAATCTATTCTCATATTGTATTATGATTGGTTGATGATTTAATGAAAAAACTTGGATTACTCTATGTTTCATCATTAATGCTTCCCTGATAATAATTTGGGCACACCCTCACTACCCCATTCTAAGTGTGTATCAGCACAGCAGTAACTGTTGAAATGATGGGATCTGGTGACTGTAGCACCTTTATTACTAAAACAAGTCATAAGGTGTGAACATTTTTTTCAACTTGGGAGGGCTTGCTTTGCAAGGCAGTGGATGTATTCAGGGTTCCTGCAGGTCATGGAATCCTGGAAAAGTTTTGGTATATAAAAATTAAATTTCAAGGGCTTTGAAAAGCTATGGAATTTGTCAAAACCTTGCAAAGTTTTGGAAAAGTCATGGAATTTGTGACAATGGAGTTAAAGAAATTAATTAATACAAATTTCATAGAGCACCGTGAACTGAATAAATAAAATGGTAAAATTACAATCGATAAATGGTTTCAATGCATATAACAAGAGTAAGTTCCCTTAATGGAAGTATCACGTGATTTCCTGTGTAGTTCACTAAATGAAAGAAAGCAACTGGAGAGTAATGTGTTTTGTTAATATTGTAAATAGGAACACATACAAAGATTACATTGATCATTGGATTATAACATGAATTACAACATAAAGTCAAAGTGTGCTAACCCAGGTAAATTTAAAATATACATATTAAAAATATTTGTTAACTTATTTGTTATTTTAGATTGAAAGATGTCATTCTTTATGTTCATTTACTTGACAATGCAAGATAGTGCGGTCCTTGAGTTTTATGAAATGGCCCTGGAAAAGTTTTGGAAAAGTCATGGAATTTGTTTTTGTTAAGTCTGCAGGAACCCTGTGTATTTTCAATGTATTATAATTTGGTTTATATTTTCAAAGATATTTATTTTCTTCTAAATTGGTTTCTCATGTAGAAAACAAAATATTAAAGTGCATGACCCATGCATAATTTGACCAATAAGCCCAGCTGTATTGAAAATCTTTTTATTGCTAGTCTATTTGAAAAGATGGTCATATTTACATGGGAGTTCAGTATAAGAGGTCCTGGGGGTTCAGGTTAGGAAAGTGATCTCATATTCAGTAATTTACATTAACAATATATACTGTTTGTTAACAAGCAAACTCAAGGTTAAACCTTGTCCCATGGATAAGCCTACCTCCCTTCTTCCAAGCTTGTATTTTGGCCAAATATATTAAAGTAATCAAAGGTTCTGGAATAGAAGAAATAGATTAAGTATTTATTCTCAATCAACCATAATTAATAATGACTTTGTAAAGTAAGCAAAGGCTGTTAGGTAAATGGTTGTATAGAAGTTTGTTACTTTAAATGAATGTGTCATTGATTTCAGATGAGCAGGCTAAATTTTAAAAAAAAAAATGGAAATGCAAGGATTCCAGAAAAGCATGGAAATGTGTTGGCATCTCTTCTTATGAAATAGAACAATTACAAAAAAAAACAGAAATCATTGTGAGCAAATCAGAGTAAAAACAATGCAAGTCTTGTTACAAATCTTCAATTTTCTTGTAATATTATTAAAACTATTGAACACATGACTTTTACTGATCTGAGCTAGATAAAAAATTATAAATTTATGAACTACATTGCAGAACAAAAAAGTTTGACCTATACTTATGAAATCCAAGTATTTACAAATTTGACTCATCCTCTCCATAGATTCAGGAATGTAGAACAGACCCAATTGGATATGCCCTCTCCCATGTATGATTGGCTAATGGAGGTAGGAGATGCAGTGGCTCAGTGGTTACATACATGCCAGATTAGTGACTTAAATGGTGCAGGTTCAAATCCTTCCATTGGATCAGCCCAGGCAAGCTTCTGTGCAAGGCACTTTACTCCAGGTGCCTCATCACTAAATAACCTAATTGCATTGCTGTGCCATATGGCACCAAATCCAAAGCAAACAGACTCTAGCAAAACTAAAGCTAGTAAAGCAGGGTAAAGAATAAAAGAAAATATGTGCACAATTAATAATGCATCTTGTCTAGTCATATGGACAGATTTAGTTTACAACATATTTAGTTTTATTACTACAACACAAGTTTGATTGCTATTTTTATACAGATATACAAGTATCATAGATCAAAGAATATTCCTTTCAGCATTAGGACCATCAGAAGTAATAGGACATTATTAGCACAATGTGACACTTTACTTTATTTGTCATTTGTCAACTATCCATCAACATTATGCCGCCAAATGTGTTGGGTTCTTTTGCAGGAGGCTGAGAAAGAAGATATGATGGAACAAGTACAGAAAAAACTAAAAAAGAATGTAGAAAACATGCCTAGTAGTAATAAGTCAGAAGAAGAAGAGAAAGAGGAGCCTAAACAGAAGACTTCTCGGAGGTAGTAATATAAATTTTCACCCAAAAATTTTATATAATTTAAAAGCTGAATGGTAACATGCAAGTATTGCACATCTACAGTGCTGGTTTAGATTGCTGGTTATGGCATGTGTACGAGTGTAAGTTTTCCTTTGAACTTTTAACAGCATGTGAAACAAGTTGTTTTACAATGTTGTTTAATTGGTCTAAATTAAATCAAGCACGATTTAAATTGAATTGTTTAATTGGTATAAATTAAAAAAAGCATGATTTAAACTGAGTGTATTGTTTAATTAGTATCAATAAAATTAAGCATTATTTAAACTGTTGATTATTTGGTATAAATCAAATAAACATGATATAAACTGTTGTTTAATTGGTATAAATTAAATCAGGCATTATCTAAACTATTATTTAATTGGTATAAAGTCAGTCAAGCATAATTTAGACGATGTTGTTTAATTAGTATAAATTAAATCAAACATGATTTAAATTGTATTGTTTAATTGGTATAAATTAAATCAAGCATAATTTAAACTGAGAGTATTGTTTAATTAGTATCAATAAAATTAGGCATTATTTAAACTGTATTGTTTAATTAGTACTAATCAAACAAACATTATTTAAACCGTGTTGTTTAATTTGTATAAATCAAATAAACATGATTTAAACTGTTGTTTAATTTGTATAAATTAAATCAAGCATTATCTAAACTATTGTTTAATTGGTATAAATTCAATCAAGCATGATTTAGACAATGTTGTTTAATTGGTATAAATTATGTCAAGTATGAACTAAACTATTGCTTAATTGGTATTAATTACATCAAGCATGATGTAACAAGATATCCAGGTTGGATTTTGGATTTATAACAGAACACTTTTGATGGTGATACAAATAAAATGTTTATTGATGAATGACTTGAATGAAAAAAGAATTATGATTAATATGTGCATGCATAAGACCCAGATAAAGGACAAAATTAACAGAATCCACATGAACCAGATAATTCAACATAAATGTGAATACAAATAAATGATCTTACACAGTACAAGGGCAAAGGTTAATGATTCACAGTAAATTTCACAGGACTAAAAGAATGATGTGTTTTACTCAAATAGTAAAAATGTATTCCCTCAGGTAGTGAAAAATGAGGTACTTCACTCAAATAGTAAAATGATGAAAATAAAGGGACAGATATCATACAAAATATCTTTACAGTCCCAAAACACTGGGTGTAACAAACCCCAAGCCCATGGCTAAAAGATTACATGCATGGAATAACACAAACAACACTTGGCTACCAGTAACACTAGTCAATCAAGCAGTCAGCATTTCAAGTCTCACCAACCATCATTCAATTCCTTGGTCAATCAAACAATCAGCACCCACCAATTCTGTCAGCAATGCTGGATCACCTACTCAACCAGCAACACCCTGTTTACTCAGCTCTGCTGTTCACTCAGCTCTTCCGCTGCTATAGATCAGCTTTACAGGAGTTATGGTCAACTTCTATGGTCAGCTCTACAGCTAGTACCTCATCAACTCTGATCAGCTGAAAATAAATCTAACACCCATGTACAATGTATGACACAGGCATATACGATAAAATGTAATGATGTTATATACAGTAAGATATACAGATTATATTATCTCAATAAACAGGTTCAGAAGTGAACCTACCCAATGTATCCCCCATGGGTGTAAAATTGAGGGTTACAAAACCCCCTTGGTGTCAGAACTGGGGGTCCAATACAAAATGTGGGAGGTCAAAATGTACTGAAAAATTTTCATTTGACCCATACTTTTTCAGCTTTAAAAAGGATATTGCAACTTGCACAACATGCTCTCACTCTCTCTAAAATACAAATAAATAAATATGCACAGTTAACACACAAATTCATTGTTCATTCATAGGATAATTTTATTCATTTTCCTATTAGTATAAAGTCATACTTTTAACAGGCTCTTATAATCTTTTTGTAGCAATATCATAGATCAACACATTCATATAAACCAAAACAAAAATCCATATAAATCTTTCTAACCAACTGACAGTTAAGTTAATGCCTGTCATAAAATGTGTACTATCATCAGTTTCATTGCACTTCGTCCTAAAACTCGTTTATCCAAAAATCAAAAAGGCTAGTGTTTAATCTTCTCCTTAATAAGTTACACTTGAACTTTTAGATCTTTTTATAATTGCAACAAAGTTAAAACAAACAAAATATGCAATGACCAATGACTTTGTAATTTAAATAATGAATTTGTCTTTACAAATTTACAGATTTTTTTTTTGTTGTGAAAGAATGTTTTGGGTGATAATTTTTTCTACATTTATCTTGTAGCGAACAAAGGAAGATTTTAAAAAATTTTAAACACTGACACCAAAGAATTATTCACTTTTGCAGTCTTTGCAATCACACAATCAGAAATCACACCGGTAATCCCAATCCGTATTCCAGTCACTGGAATTATTTTCACCATTTTTCATTAAAGTTAGATTCACAGTTACTCTTTAGTGTTCTGCTTCTTTCACTTTTGTGGTTAAAGATTCTTAGTACATGCCATTTGAATCTGGAGATCACTTTCTAGTGCAACAAGCATTGACGTTAAACATCTTGAAGACATATATCTGAGCTCGATTGAAATCACGTGAGAGCTTTTGAGATTAGGGGAAACTACTCCATCATAATATTTCATGTCATCACTTTTCCAAAGCTAGTTTTGTTCTATTTTTATTTTACTCCATATAGTGAGTTTAATGAAGGGAGTAAGCAAAGCAGGCAACCAGACTATTCCTATGTGCGAAACATACAAGATGCCGTACCTCGTCCAATGCATTATATATTAAATAAATCCTGATTGGATTTTGCAAATCCTTTGCATCAAAATGACGTAAGGCAACAAAACATGTTCATCAGTTTTCTCCAGCGTGCGTCCCTGACGCACAAATGTGCATAAAGGGAAACATTGCCTACCTGTGTCAATACAATATTTGCATTATACTACATAAGCCAAAGCTACATAAAAAATAAATGTAGTACAATATTTATAACCAATAATATTCATAAGAAATTAATAAACAACTCACATACCTCTACATCTGAAGATATGCAAGTCCACAATAGACTGCTCACTGACAAGATGTTCTGTAATGTACAGATTGAGTCTTATATTGAGGCATTTATACCCAGATAATGCAACCTTACATCATTTTTGCACTTAATGTATTTGGTTTTTCTCATTTAAAGCACTTCACATGTGCGACATATGATGAACCAAACTCACTGTTTTGAAGTTTTGAACACAGTTGTGAATAATATCTCAACTGGCAAGTTATGAGTCTTCAATAAACTGATCTATACATTCAGTGATTCCACCTGATTTCAACCTTAGTTTCAGTCACAGAATTGTTCCTGAGTACTTCTAACATACAATTGCCCATATATAATAATTATCTCTTAATAAAATTCTTTGAAAAAGCAGCCATCATTATGTTTTTGTTTAAAGAATTGACATTTGCTATGTATATGTCCTATTTTTAATAAAAAAAGTTTGTTTGGCTCCAGTTTTCTTCACAAGTTATTGTAAAATTTTTCTTATAAATATACATTAAAATACATCAAAATGCTTGCTACATGGCAAACTGTACCAATTGGATATAGTTATACTAATATGACTAGCAGTATGGGACCATTATCTACACCGCGGGTGATATCATGACTTGCACTTAATGGGACACAGGTTATTTTGTTCCTGTTTGAGCCGATTGAGAATTTGGGAATTAGCGATTTTGTTTGCATGCTATCAAGACTAGTGTTTATTTTGTAAAGGTGTAAATCCTACACAGAGACAACCAGTCACCCATAGTGGACTACATTAAATTTTTTAAAATTGGTATCCAATTTGAGACACTCATATGACAATTATATGTTATACATTGAGAAAAGAGGAAAAGCAACAGTTGCCACATCATAAGGTCATAGGTCAAGGTTATTACTGTAATTAAAATAAAAGAATGGATTCAGTACAATAATATTAGTTTTACATCACAGACCTGCATCAAACTGTGAGCATCTTGCACTAGAAGCAGCCTGTTGATGTTTTTGTTTAAAGTCAAGGTTATAGTGACAGAAGAAATTGGTTTGCATGCAAAATTTCAGCTGTCTGCATAGAAGACTGTTTAACATAAGGCGAGCACATAATTTGCCTTCGCAAAACTAATGTTTTAATTTGTAAATAAACGGTTCCAGTCTGACATCTAATAGGGCCACCATGGTGGTGATATTGAAAATTTATTTATGATTGGATGAAAGTATTGACATGGGATTTTCTCTCAAAGATTTTTTTGTCTTGTAGATTATCCTGAAAGTAAATGGTGCCACCATGCTGAAAATCTTGAAAATCTTCTGACAACCACATAGGAATGAATGGTTGTATTGAGTTTCCACTAAAACACTGTAAAATCCTTTGTGAAATGGCACAGGTCTAACCTCTAACAAAGCAGCCACAGGAATGATGTAAAACATCTTGTTATTGCTACTTCTTCAGAAAGAATTGTGACATTGATATTGGGTGTCACTAAAACATCTGGTGCAAAACTTTTTTATTTGTTCTAAATGAAAAGTATGCAGATATGACTACCAACATTGTTGCACCATTGTAAACAAATTTGAAAAGCAGGTTAAATTGACCTTGGATTTAAGCGTACTTCATCCAGCCTATGCACACGGTGACTCATGTACACTATATATAAAAATGAATTTTTATCAGGTTTTGTATGCCATTGTTTTTCAGCACTCTGACATTAATTTCAGGATCAAATGTCTTGACTTTATATGTTATGGCTTGTGAGCATAATAACACAAATAAGTTTGAATGGATATATCTCAGACTCTCTTGCATGAAATAGTTAATTACTGTATCTTGTTTGTTTCTTTCATGACAAAATGTGTTAAAGCAGACTTTTGCATGTGCATTTTTTGACTGTGTCTGAGACAAGTTCATTGATCTTCTCTTTAATGTATTAGGTTTAAGGTCAAAGGTCATGACAAAATCTTTTTTTGCTGCACATGTGAACATATTAATTAAAGTATAGAAGAAATATGTAGGAGTATCTGAGATGATTTCAATACTCAACAGTTAAAAACATAAAAGGGGGAAGGAGATGGACTTATGTGCAGCTGCATATGCTTTTTTGACTAGTAGAGTGTCATTTCTTGGAGAGAATCTTGCTTTCTTATTTGCAGTGAATGCAGATAATGTTCACTTACACGTCTTGCAAAATTTTATCAACATTGATTTTCAGAGATGAACTCAGAGAAGAAGCTGAGAAGCTGAAGAGAGAAATTAGAGATTCAAAAAAGAGAGCAAAACAGACTACAAAAGATATCAAAGAAGAGGAAGTCAAGTATGGTATACCACACTACCTTTTTCCTTGCATATTATTGACAAAACTAAAAACAACTTGTTGTTCTGGGGCTTAATGCCATTTTTCAACACACAATGGGCTATACATGTGGCCAGTATTAATGGTGGAGGAAGAAAATCCGCAGAAAGAACCACCGACCCACAAGAAACTACTGGCAAGCTTGGAATAATACTTGCAATCAGCATGCATGTGACTCAAGTATCAATCACCATATTCTGATGAAGTTTGCCAATAACACTTTCTCTTGAACATAAATGTGCCTTGTATTGGTTTTTGTTTTATGTACCTCATTTTGGAAGGAGTTATGGCCCATGTCAATCAGCTTTCATGTTTCCATGGGAAGTTGCTTGTAACCAGCATAGCTGAAATTTCATTAAATATATTCTAATGCAGTTTTATTTGAAAATCATTTTACATGCTTGGATGTGTATTTTATTTAAACATTTTTACACATCTGGATATGTCCTTTATGTAAACATTGTTTTACACATCTGGATGTGTCTTTTATGCGAGCATTGTTTTACACACCAGGACATATCTTTTATGTGAACAGTATTTCTGAACACTAGCTTCTCTTTTTATAAAGCAGATTGCTGTGGACTAGGCTCTTTGCAATGCACCCATTGCTCTTACAGTAGTGAGTAGACTTGTTGTGGTTTTGGAAAGCTGTAAACTTGACTAAGTTGCATAATAATGTGTCAAAAGATTCAATATTTCATCATTGATATCACATATTACTATCAATCCAAGCATTAATTTAATAATTAGTGATAAAAAACAAGTGAGTATTTGAAAAACAAAGTTAATCAAAATAAAATTAGCTATGGTATTGTTTTTCTTTACCCAGAGTCCACTCCAAAGAATGATGCATTAGCTGAGTATCAGAAAGAGACACAGAAATACAAAGATATGCGTAACCAGCAGGCCAAGAAGGGACCCGAAAGAGAAGAGATGACACTGAATCTTCTAGCCAAATTCCAAGCCAAGCTTCATGCTGCAAAGTCTCTGGTTGAGGAAGAAAAGGCAGAAACAAAAGATGGGGAGGAGGAGGAAGATGATGGAGATTTGTCATGGTATGCCATTCTTATTGAACACAGAAGTCTTTTTGGTAAAGCATATTTGATCAGATGATTTAACTTTATGTAAATATATTATTAACACTACACATTTATATCTCATAAAAATAAATCATAATTTCTAACTCCCTGGATCAAGCTTTACAAGGCTTTACCTTGGACTAGATAGCTCTTAACTTAGCCTGGGGTAGTTAATTTCAGGTGTTGCTTGTTTGATATATATCACTTGATATAATTGATGCCAATATATATATATATATATATATATATATATATATATATATATATATATATATATATATATATATATATGTGTGTAAATTTGATGCAAAATTACATGCATGTTGGATGGGAAAATAAATCTTCATATCTGTTTGACTAGGTCAGTCAAACCCTTAGAAAACCCTTAGAGAATAAGATATATAACAGATGGCAAAACAGGCTGGAAAATATGTTATGTACTGGATTTGACAGACCTGCCAACCCTTATGATTGGCCTGTATATCTTGTGTAAGTCACCCTTAAAACAAGGATCTTGGAATAATAGTAAAAATTATGGAAGTTTGATTGTTGCAGTAAAATTTGGACACTGTTTGATTTGGATCTGATTTTCATAGTAGAATTAACAGAGTTGGTCAGGGAACCAAACCAACTTTACAAGAGTACATCAGACTTAAATTGCACATATTTCTTTATGCAAAACTTCTGCAGGATCAAACTGTCACTTATAGAAGTTTCAAAAAATTGCATCCAACAAATGACACATGTTTAAAATGAAAGAGACTATAAGCCTCATAAAAAGTTTTAATAGTCAACACAGAAGAATAAAAAGGAATATTCATAATTCTTAGAGAAAAAAATCCAGGAAGGTATATAAGCATATTTATTGGATGTTTTTTTTTTTGTTGGATTGAATATCTTGTGGCAAGAAAAATTACTGCCATCTCCATGTGAAAAATTGGGAAAAGAAAGTCATAACATAAATAACTTTGACTAATTTAAATAACAGACATATGACCTTCATTGATTTAAATAACAAGCACAAATAAATGTGACTAATTTAAATGATAGAAGTATGACCTACATTAATTTATAAGCACAAATAACCTTTACTTATTTAAATAATAAGCATATGACCTTCATTAATTATAATAAAAAGCACATCCTGTTATTGGCCAGATTTCATAGTATTTTAACAAAGTTTCAGTTGAACACACAAACTGAGGGAAGATGGTATATGACTTAATTCTTTGATAAAGCACACGAGTATTATTGGTGGTGATAATGGCATCACTGTCACTGCTGGAAAAAAATTATACCACTATACAACATTTCAGAGAAAAGACTAAGAGCAAAATCTAATTATTTTTTTTCTTTTTTTTAGGATGAGGCACAAACTGACATTTGAAGAACATAACAAGAAAGTTATTGATGCCAATATAAATGACTTGGATAGGTATGAAATATATGATCCCAGAAATCCATTGACGAAACGAAGACGAGAAGCAAGCAAACAGAGCATGAAAGACAAGCGATAGCAGTGAATTTTATTAATGGAGACAAAATGCCATGTGTATTTATGAATGAGTCTAGTTTAACTACAAACAGTATAGACCCTGATCTTCTGTTGCATAATATACTGTCAAATTGGATTCTGATGTTGTTTTTCTTTCCTAGCGGTTACCACTAAATAAACTACATAGGCCCAGTTATGCTGGCACTTTATGCAATAACAGATCAAGGTCCATGCAGTTTGCAGTTGGACTCGATTTATAAGTGACCTAATTCTGTATGCATAGTTTCCAAATTATAAATTGTGATTGAAGTTTGTTTAAAAATCCTGTATGAGCTGTAGTCTTGAAGCAGGCATGTTGGATACATGCATAAAAATTAATAATAAAGATACTATTGTCTGCAGTGAAATTAATGTAACCATATGAGTCAAAGAAATGTAGTGTAAGAGCATTTATATGTACAGATAAAGCTTTCCTCAAGCAGGTCAATGATGGGAGATACCCAAAGAATGGGTAGCCTCGTCATACAGGATTGTGACTGCTACAATTACTGGATTACAATTTACTCCATCTTCACAAAGTTAAAGAGCTTGTGTGAAATGTTCAGTGGACTGAGTCCTAGACCATTAGCAGGCTATGTGCAAATAATTATGTGCTCATTCATGTGGACCAGGCTTTTAAAATCTTGGCTTGGCTATGCCTCATTAATTACTGTTGGTAATGGATATTTATAATAACATGTACCAATTCATTATGTTTTAACTTCACTTTTTTGCATTCAAATTTTATTAAATTAACTCATAACTTATTGTGTTCTCTCCTAATATGAAAAATTCAAGGAAAACAAACTTTTAATTGCATAAAAAATGCTATGTTAATTAGAAGATTGAGCTGACTGTCCTTTGTTGATAGGTATATTGGTTTTATTTACTTTGATATGATAGGTATATTGCTTTTGACTACATTTGACAGGTATATAGGTTTTAGCTACTTTGATATGTAAATACAGTTAAGGCTGTTTCAGTAAAATATAATTTGCACCCAGAGAATTTTACTTTTAATCTGAACTAGTCATCCATTGTTGCAATATAGAATTTTGATACAAACTCTTTGATTAATCAAAGAAATCAGGCATGTTTTTAAAACATACTCTCTATGGGTATCATGTATGTTTAAAATGAACCGTTATTTTGAAAGCCATTCACCCAAGCTTCTAATATCCAAACCCTATAATCTGAACCAAACTCATATCACCTGTACCTTTTCAAACTTGGGCCAGTAACAAATCCAGATGCCAGCAAACTTTAAATGGTAACCTTTGGATTCCTTGGATAAACCAGTTGGTATGGCACATTTGCACTAATATTTGTCCACACTCACACTAATAATTGTAAATTTTCCTAACTTATTCAGCACATGTACAATAATTTTTGTACATGTTTCTATATTATTCTGAACATTGACACTAATATTTGTACATGTTTCTATATTATTCTGAACATTGACACTAATATTTGTACATGTTTCTATATTA
Organism: Potamilus streckersoni; assembly: GCA_016746295.1. Classification (NCBI taxonomy): domain Eukaryota; kingdom Metazoa; phylum Mollusca; class Bivalvia; order Unionida; family Unionidae; genus Potamilus; species Potamilus streckersoni. The sequence continues at coordinate 885,911 of JAEAOA010000712.1, forward strand.
TTCTGAACATTGACATTAATATTTGTACATGTTCCTGACTTAGGATCTGTTCCAGGGTACTTTATTCCAAGATTAATGCTGATTTCTTAAGCTAAGCCTTGCACATAAGAATCATCCAGAGGTGCAAAATATTCCACCATATTTTCAAGCAGCCCTACTTTTTTTTGATACAGAAATATCCCTAAAATCCCCCATTTAAAAAAAAATAAAACTTTATCCTCTGACCTCCTCCCCCCATTTTCAGCTATAGATTGCTCCTCATTATCTGTACCTGTTTTATGTTGTACAACTATAAGACAGGTCTGTCATTTTTTAAAGCATGCAAAATGTGTTCTTAATATTAGTGGCTTTGTTCAAGGCATGGTAACTGAATGAAATACCAGTGGTATGCATGTAGAGTAATGTTTTCTTCTTGCATTATGAACTTTTTCATATATTTGATTTGTTGTACATATTTAACTAATAAATCTCATGTTTAAAACATCAAATACTCATTGTTAAATGGAATATAAAGTTAGTGTTTATCCCGTCAAAGATGTGACTACAGATAATGAGTGTTGTGATTTATTTTATTGTCAACCGTTATTAATAGAGAGCAATACATAGCATTCATCTTACTAGTGATGATGACACAAATTATCAAGTTTGGCAAAATTTGGTTTAAAGGTTTTTTTTTTATTAGATTCTGGTCATAGAGAGGAAGAGCTGATGGGAAGGTCTTTCATCCTTCATGTGTCTGTCCATTAGCACAAGTTTTTTATTGCTACTCATCCTAAACTAGTTGACATATTGCCAGTAAACATTATCCACACATTCATATCATGGTCTTATTGGTCTATAAATAAATCTGGTGCCAGTCTGAGTCTTATTGGTCAATAAATAAATCTGGTGCCAGTCTGAGTCTTATTGGTCAATAAATAAAAATGGTGCCAGTCTGAGTCTTATTGGCCCATAAATAAAACTGGTGCCAGCCTGAGTCTTATTGGTCCATAAATGAAAATGGTGCCAATCTTACGTCTAACCACATTGGCCATAATGAAAATCTGATTGTAGCTACTTCTCCTGCATTGATGGTCATATCAACATGGGGTTTTTCAGTCGGCCCTAAATAAAAGTGATGAATATTTTACATCCTTTATGACCAGCATGGCAGCCAACTTGAAGATCTTATCACGACTCCTAGAACAGTCATTTTGCCCTGGGGCTTTTACCAGGAGATTTCTTATGCTGTCCAGTTGATTTTATATGAAAATAGTGCTGATCTGAATTCAGATATAGCCACCACATAACAGTCATCCTGATTATCTTGTTATGACTACACCTTCTGAGAGGATGGTTGTATCAGCATGAAATTTCCACAGCAAGGTTACTGTTGATGTCGGGTAAGTCCTAAATGCAATGGTGCTAATCTGACATCCAATTTAGCTACCAAATCAGCCATATTTAAATTTTTTCACTGAAGTTTCACCTGATATCAACAAAAATGGTATGCTGGTCTTATTATGTCTGCTTGGTCCTAAATTAAAATGGATCCATCTGATTTCCTATATGGCTAAATAATAGTGACACTTGCAACAATCTTTATAATGTTGTTATTGCTATTCTTCCAAAATGGAAAGTCAGAATTGCATGGGCTTTTAACTGAAGACTTCTTATGTTGTCTAATTGATGAAGTTTGTCCTTAACAATGATGATCCCTTTCAATCAGCATAGTCAACTTGGTTACAATCTTGAAAATCTTGTTATCAGTACTTCTTCTAAAAGGAATCTTCATATTGACAGATTTTCACTATAAGATTTCTTTATGATATTAGTTGGTTCTAAGTGAAAAAAATGCCAATCTTTTATACGGCCACTACAGCTGCCATCTTGAAATTCTTTTTGATTACTCAGACTTACCAGTGATGGTTTCAGCACTCAGCTGTTAAAGGAGGAACTCAAATACCTTGGATTCCTTGAAATTCTTTTTGAATACTCAGACTTACCAGTGATGGTTTCAGCACTCAGCTGTTAAAGGAGGAACTCAAATACCTTGGATTCCTTGAAATTCTTTTTTGATTACTCAGACTTACCAATGATGGTTTCAGCACTCAGCTGTTAAAGGAGGAACTCAGATACCTTGGATTCCTTGAAATTCTTTTTGAATACTCAGACTTACCAGTGATGGTTACAGCACTCAGCTGTTAAAGGAGGAACTTAAATACCTTGGATTCCTTGAAATTCTTTTTGAATACTGAGACTTACCAGTGATGGTTTCAGCACTCAGCTGTTAAAGGAGGAACTCAAATACCTTGGATTCCTTGAAATTCTTTTTGAATACTCAGACTTACAAATGATGGTTTCAGCACTCAGCTGTTAAAGGAGGAACTCAAATACCTTGGATTCCTTGAAATTCTTTTTGAATACTCAGACTTACCAGTGATGGTTTCAGCACTCAGCTGTTAAAGGAGGAACTCAAATACCTTGGATTCCTTGAAATTCTTTTTGAATACTCAGACTTACCAATGATGGTTTCAGCACTCAGCTGTTAAAGGAGGAACTCAAATACCTTGGATTCCTTTAAATTTTTTTTAAATACTCAGACTTACCAATGATGGTTTCAGCACTCAGCTGTTAAAGGAGGAACTCAAATACCTTGGATTTCTTGAAATTCTTTTTGAATACTCAGACTTACCAATGATGGTTTCAGCACTCAGCTGTTAAAGGAGGAACTCAAATACCTTGGATTCCTTGAAATTCTTTTTGATTACTCTGACTTACCAATGATGGTTTCAGCACTCAGCTGTTAAAGGAGGAACTCAAATACCTTGGATTCCTTGAAATTCTTTTTGATTACTCTGACTTACCAATGATGGTTTCAGCACTCTGCTGTTAAAGGAGGAACTCAAATACCTTGGATTGCTTGAAATTCTTTTCAGCCAGTTGAGCATCATACACTTGAGGAACTATTGTTTCATACTTAGGATAAATGATTATAAAGCTAAACAATTCTGTGACATGCTTTCTCACCTTTGATCTAGGAATCAGGTCACAGTCTTAGAAAATCTGAATTAAGAATTTTAAGATTTTGTTAAGTGTTGTCATTTGCTGACATTTCCTAATAACCTTCATGGATATATTTCAATTACACAGCACTAGAATTTATGTTAAAATTTTGGCTCATTTTTTTTTTATACGTTTGCTTATATTTACTAATCCTCTTTATAGATTTGGTCTCTATTTGGGGTGAATCATAAAGGCATTTTGTTCTGTACATGTACATTCACATATTTTACCATGGAGTCAAAGTCAGTCATAGAAAATCTGCCTTCAGGTTTTGATTAAAGTTTTTTTATTGCATCACTAGTAAAATATCGCACGAGTAAATCCCATGAGACCAGGTAAAAGTTCCATTTTTAGTGGTTTATTATGTACTGAGGTTTTCATAGTTCAATTAAAATGAAATACAATCCTGTCTCCTTATAAACTATACTTATATTGAATAATGTTTACTTTATAATTTACGAACATTATGATCTATTTCAGTTTATGTTTATACTGTAAGTGTTTTGCATTAATTTTTTGTAACACATCTGTAAGTACTTTTATGTAAATTTATATGATTTGATACACTTGCCAGTAGAAAACATTGTTACAAAATTGTGTGACAGCAAATGAGTTTTCATTGTCTTGTATGTGAACCCTTGTTTGTCAGTTGATACTACATGTACTTGGAGGAGACTGCTGTGACCAATAATTATTTTAGAATCAGATTGCTCTGTTTATGCTATTTGCTCCATAGTTTGAGTTACCTCTTCTTACCTATCAGGGTTATATTTCAAAATGAGCAAATCCAATTACAATTGTTTGGTCTACCCAGAACACTAGTTTTGGAGTGCTAGGAAGGAAAGCAACAAACCAATAACACAGTCAGGAACAAGCACTCATTATGGGAATTGGATCATTGATAATGAAGATATGAAAAGATTGCCCAAATCCAGAGGGATTTATGTGAAATTAAAACTGGTATTCATTTATTAGTGTCCAGAGAGGGATATAGTGGCTTAGTTTTAGACATCATGCCCCAGCTGTGAGAAACTTAAAGTCGAACTGATGAAGGAAGTGGACGGACAAATTGTAAACATAACAAGAGTTGGAAGATAAAATTAAATCAATGAATTTATGAATTTTGAAAATAGTCAGCAAAGAGATCTCCCAAGAAAGAAAATGAATGTCAAAAGAAGAAATACAAATTACCAAAATTCACCTCTAAGGAGGCCATGAAGACCACAAACTACAATTCCGAAGAAAAGTAACATAATTTTGAACATGCCTGAGTCACAAAAGTAAAATAGAGCAAAGCTTGAAGAGATGGTGAAGATTGTTATAGATCATGATCTAGACGAGACTAACGTTCTTGCAATACATCAGATACTGGTAAAAATGCTTCCCCACAACCAATCTGTGAAATTTTGGAATGTAATATATCGGATACTGGTAAAAATGCTTCCCCACAACCAATCTGTGAAATTTTGGAATGTAATATATCGGATACTGGTAAAAATGCTTCCCCACAACCAATCTGTGAAATTTTGGAATGTAATATATCGGATACTGGTAAAAATGCTTCCCCACAACCAATCTGTGAAATTTTGGAATGTAATATATCGGATACTGGGATGAATTATGCCCCCAAACCAATCAGTGTGAAATTTTGGAACACAGAGCATAAGATGATAAGAAGAAAGAGATTTTAAGAGCAGAAATTTAATATAAGAATAGTAGAAGATGTCAGTAGGTAAAATATGGGACTCATAATTAGATTAACTAACCATTGAAAAATTGAATCTAGATAGTATTTCAATTGCAATGTGTATGTCAAAACAAAACCTGGCAAAAGGTACAAATTGTATCCAAATGACATCATCAATGGAACAAATCCAACTTCAGTTTGAAATAAATTTTCCCAGTGGATTCTTGATGCACTTGCAGGACATGTATAGTTTCTATCTTCAGCTATGTATGTTCTGAGTTAGAAAAGTACAGGACAAAAGCTCTAATTGGTCAGAATGTTCACATAATCTTGCAGCTAAATTTTGACATATGCGTATGATTGAGTTTGAATCATAAATTTGTTTCTGAAGTTTTGGTACTGATTGTTAGGCTGAGTTGTCAATATCTTTTAGTATGAATGTTTTCTTTGATATTTGTTTGGAGGGGATGTGTGTGGCCATATTCTAAGATGTCATTATGTGCTGCTGATTGTATGTACCATTGTTGATCATCCCCATGCTGTTATCTCTGTAAGCAGATGATTTTCTGGGAATTCATTAAAATTCCATCATATTCTTGAGTGATATTGGTACATTAAAAGATGTATCTTAAAGTCAGTGCAAGATAAATTCCTAAACAGTGTACCCAGAGGACTAAAGACATATTGACAGACTAGATAGAGCTTTGTTTATTTTTTCTCTTGTCGCACTATTTAATGCCATACTCTCTGACTTCAAAGATCAAAATTTGAATGCTGTTATGTTATTTTTTAATCATTCCTTAAAATTTAGTCACTAAATGTATTTTTAATTTTTGGTAAAGCAATAGACAGAGTGTCTTTTAGCCACACTGTATTGATGTTAAAATTTAATAGCCATACCCACACTCCATTGCAAAACAGACCTTACTAATATCTATATTGGGAAACACCATATATGTAACCAGTGGTGAATGACATTGTACATTTTGTGTGTAAGAGTGTATTCCAAGGTGTGAGGGTAATGTATAATTATATATTATCTGGGGAAAAAGAATTTAACTTTGGATACACAGATTTAAATTTTGTCAATGAATGTTAGGGCTCTACATGTTTTCAATATCAAAATAAGATAATTTTTGCTTGGTCAGAAAGAAGAATCTGTTATATGTGTATGAGAGTCACATAATACAGTAGAAATTTGAAAATTATTAGGAGTTGGAATTGGTTATATGTGTTCTTTAACCCACATTTGAGCAATAGTGCTGGTGTTGCTATTCTGTTAAAAATAATTTTTGAATTTATTATTCACAGAAACAGGTGTGATTGCCAAGGCAGATAAATTATCCTATCAATTAAGGATAAAGATTACTGCTTACTAGAGTGAATTTATACCCTCATAATGACACTAATGTATAGACTTTTAGAAATTTGAAAGAGGATATTATACATTGTGACAATTCCTCTGCTATTTTTTATGCTGCCTGAAATGTTCAGAATGTGAAGCTTGACTCTAATAAAGTTATGCATGATAAACACACTGCACGATAAACACAACACATAGTGATAAACACACCTCATGGCCCGAATCAATATCATGAGGAAAAATGTGAAATTTTTCTATGGATAGACTTTGAAAATGCTTCAAACTCAGTTGAATAGGACTTTCAAAAAAGCTGTAAAATCTTTTTATTTTGGAGAATCTTAGTCTTCCTGGTTTAGAATAGTTTGCAATAAATAAAAAAGTTGTGTTCTTAACTATGGACTTTTATACTCATTTTGAATTGGAGAGAGAATGTCGCCAGGCAGGCAGACTCAGCAGCATCATATTTATTCGTAATAGGAGTTTAATGTCTGGCAATAAAGCTAAGATAAAATACAAATATTACAGGCGTTTTTTTAATTAAATAGATTTCAGATTAGGATGGTGTGATGATGATACTTTTCTTTAATTGGTTCGTTTCTTGTTTGTCCCTGAAGATAACCTTGCAAATTTTGAATGACTTTGCCTTGGTATCACATTAGGAGGGGGGAGGGAGGGTTAAATCAAACGATATCTAGATTCGAAATATAATAAAATTTTAACGAAAAAATATGACCAAAAATTAATAGTAACTAGTCAATATCCAATATTTTGATTATTTGTAGTTGTAGTAGTCTTTGATCTTGGAGGATATGGTAGAACTCAATTATTCATTTAAGTTGAAAGAAATAAAGAAACTGCTTGGAAGATGGAGCGGAAGAAATTTACCCATTTGTCTTCAAATACGGCACCTTATTGTATTAAGGTGGGAAAACTAATACTGCATTGCAAATCAAGCCCTCCCGGGCTAAAACGTTTAAGCTAAAAGTTATCTGCCCACCAAAGTTGCAATTAGAGTGATCTCTCCTTGATAGATATTAGCGCCAAATCCCATGTAAGCTCCCAGTACTACCTCTGCTCGTGCCGAGTTTCACGCTCTCTACAGACAGAGACCTTGCAACCTGTCCAAGTTTTCTACTTTAAAACAAGCTGGAGGAGACTTAAAGTCTAGGGGGAGTATACTCGATCAATAATTATCAACTGAGTTCTTTCCACGATGATAAGTTCTGCCTTTTCAGTGTCATCACTTTTGCCCACGTCACAAAATTAGGCGTCCTTAGTGCGTACTTGCACGGGTCGCTAGTGCGTCCCCTCACATATCTATAGCTGTATTTAAATTTGTGAAGGTCTGATGTGCGATATAAAAACGTATTATAATATTGCTGTATAATATCCGCAACGGTTGGATACATACAGGTAAGTTTTATATAGTAATTTAGTAGGTGTTGCCACTTCCTAGTTGTATAAGCGACGCTTTACTGACTTTACTAGTTACGACGTCATAGCTTCCATTCCACCAAGTAGGGATTCTAGTGTTAGTACAGTATTACCTATATAGCCCATCTTTTGGCCTTTCATACATGTAACATTATTACAATTGGTATTAAAGCGTACATTAAGTATTAATATTGACGCTTCTGTGCTATAGCTTATTTTATGTGTAGGTATTGTGTATGCTGTAGAAAACTGGACTATAATACTGTTTTGTTTTCGTCGCGTTAGGATACCTACCGGCAATTTATATGTTCATTACTTAGTCATAGGGTCTACTTAGTATTTAATATAAGCGACGCTTAGACGATTTTATATGTATAGGCAATTATGACAGTTGGCAAACTTAAATATGAACACGATACTACTTAATTTCTTGATATACATACTCGATTCGTGTGTGTGTGTGTGATTCAGATTTTATACGTTGCTTTAACAATTTTTCACAGTCACATCGCTTCGATGTCTGCAGTGTGACAGCTGATAGTGATATCTAGCACTGGGACATCATGCCGCAGACATGTCATGTCTCGCCCAGTCAAATTATCCTGACACCAGGCCAACCAGTCTTAACACAAACCTTTAAATGCTGAGCGCTGCATATAGGTGCAAGCGTTGATGAAATACCTCGTCACAGCACTGAAAAACTTCTCTCGATCCCTAGTATTTAATTTTTTTTCCAGAATGTTTTACAGAGTATCATTGACCTCCTCTGACAGGAATGTTGCATGTGTGTGATTTGGATTTTTAACATGGCTTTAAAAAAATTTCAGTCATATCGCTATGATGTCTGCAGTGTGTCTGTGTTTAGTGACGTCTAGCACTGGGCCATCATGCTGCAGACATGTAGCATGATGTCCCACCCAGTCACGTTATCCTGACACAAGGCAAACCAGTCCAGCCAGTCCTAACACAAACCTCTTAATGCTGAGCACCAAGCGAGGCAGCTGTTAGTACCATTTTTTAAAGTCTTTGGTATGACTCGGCTGGGGTTCGAACCTGCGACCTACCGCATCCAAGATGGATGCTGTAACCACTAGGCCACCGGAGCGGTTGATTCATGTATGCGTGCGTGTGTCTGTTTTTAACGACACTTGTCCAATTAAAACTATTCCTGAGATGGAAATTTATCAGCTCTTTTACAATACTATCTAACTCAATCTCCCAGCTATGAAAAATGGCAGGAAATTCAACACCGTAGAAGCAATTGATATAGACGCCGTGGTGAAATACTTAAAATATGGCTTAACCTATCACATACCCTATTTCATGAAATATGTTGTATACATTGAAATGATCAATCTTATATATCCTCGCAAGAAAACTATACGTGAACAAAGTTGTGATAACGTGAAAAGGAAAGTTAATAGACTTACATTACTTAAATTATTTGTTCGCAAACTTTGCTATTATAATTCTCAACATTTCATGGGATCGCACGAAACCTTGCTAAACAGCGGTACTTGAAAATGCGCTATATCACTATGGAACCTTGCTAAACAGCGGTACTTGAAAATGCGCTATATCACTATAGAACCTTGCTAAACAGCGGTACTTGAAAATGCGCTATATCACTATTGAACCTTGCTAAACAGCGGTACTTGAAAATGCGCTATATCACTATGGAACCTAACAATATGGGTGTGTTGTATTAAGAAAAGAGTATATGGTCGCTTGTAAGTCAATATTTATCGACCACACACATTCCGATTAGCATGCCAAAATTCCATTTGAAATTTCGTCAGTTTACTGATTAACTAAGTTAAAGAAATCAGAAATGATCCGTCGTTATTGCTTCATTTGAAGTCGTTAGTTTTGTCTTTTTTAACTGGATATTTGAAATGACACATTTTATGCATAAATATATTATATTTATTTTTTAACATGTACAAATAAAACCAGAATATACTAATTTCCCAGGAGTAAGCGCCTCGTTTTAAAATTTCAAGATTTTGCGAGATAACGTGAGATCATTTTTTTATGGATTGTGAAACGGTCCAATTCTATATGTACGTAGAGTTAATGAAAAAGGGCCTTTGTACCCAGTTGCTATTAAGGACCCATTGCAGCAGAAAGCCGCGATAGCCCCGTTTGCTATGGATCTGTGTAGGCCTGGTACTGTATAGATCCGTCTCCATCTAATGCCATCACCGTCCAATGTTGAATGGCTAACCGATTCACCCGTTGCGTCTTATATTTGGTACCGGTTACAGAGACGTTCAGTCTCGAACACGTGGATATAGAACTTCAATTATAGGTAGGTCCCGTGCAACTGGTCCCCAAAAAGGAAACGGTGTCTCTGTTTCCTCAGATGACAAAGCAGGTAAGTATTGACAAGACTGGTTAAGTATTAACTCCTGACAATCTCTGCTTTCACTGCGAAGAACATACGTTGATGTAGAATCAGACGTGTAGTGAAATACCAGTCTACTCGTGATACTTCAAGATCCATTGCGAGCTCAGAAGTGGTACCTGAAAAGGACCGAGCTGGTGTGTTAAGGGTTATATCCGCCACTTTTACACTTAAAGAGGGAACCATCGCAGGCACTTTTGTCTTCTATAAAGAGGGGTTTTGGCACTGCATTTGGATAAATAACTCCAGATCATATGAAAATTGGCTTCGCAAATCAACTCGCGAAGTTCAGGCAGCTGCCACAAGCATTGTATTCGACCTAAATTGTTCTACGATTGGCATTTTCCATACCGTAGATGGTCATATTCCACTTTCTTTAGCTTTCATCTCGGATCTTTCATCCCCAAAGGGTCAAACTCGACCTGCTAATACCTATTGCTGGGGCGAAACAGGTTGCGTTCTCGAAACATTCGACAGCTTCATAAAGACACTGCTTCACAACTTAGCTGGATTTTCCGGGTGTGTGTGTGTGATTACTTTCGATACCATTTCCTGATATATGGAGTCTATTCTCGACTCTGGTTATTTTCAAGCTGTCTCACATACCTTGGGGGTGGTGTCTCACATACCTTGGGGGTGGTGTTGCAATTTGTGACGTAGGAGTAGTGACAATTTTGTATTCTACCAATTTGTTGGTATACAAGTAGATCGGACATAATAATTTTCTGATTCTATCGGGTCTGTTGAGGGACCAGTATATTTGTGGATGAGAAAATTTATACGCAACTTTTTTTTGGCTTTAATATAACGTTTTTAGGGTTATTTTTGATCAGTTCATAATACTGTGGTCTAAAGCTCTCACCGTTACGGATCATTGGCATATCACCTTTGTGTGGGTTCGAATCTCCAGTTCGGCCATTGTGGGTATGTATGTAAGAAAGCTTGATAGTAGCTTCTTGTGGGTCAGTGGTTCTGTGCTGGATTTTCCCGGGTTCTTCCCCGCCTTTAATGCTGAAAAATTTCGTTAAACCATACAACGTCATCATAATATTCTAAGTTCCTCTTAAATTTTTATGCTATAACGTTGATAATTAAATTAAGTACTAACTCTTGTTGATGTTGCTTCTTTCTGGTACTTAGTTTATGACGATAGAATTGTAACACTTCGACACCCAATCACAACACACATACTCTCCAAGCCGCACCGCAGTTACGTGTATATGGAATCGGATTCCAATTATTAGTACCGGTTCAGTACCCATAGTCCCAGATTATTTTTAGATCATTTTTCCAGTCTCCTTTTGGTGGTGATACTGAAGTTACATACAGGAATCTTTGGTATGGATTTAAAAGTGGTTGTTTAATCTTTAGAATATGAACTTATGATGTGGATGTCTTTGTGTGTTTTGGCGATAGTACACATTGAACAATAGGACCTTGGTAATGATACATAAGTCAAATCTCTTCCGTTACGTGCTGCTCTGTTTACAGTCCAGCCTCGCCAAGAAAGGCAGGTTTACCTATGACAAGAACTTCACTGTGAGTTCATCTTTGTATGTACTTTAGAATGAGGTATGATTTATTATTATTTGGACACAAAAATGTTCAGTACTGAGAAATAAATGTGGACTATATTGTAAAATTTAATTATTAATACATAAGAACCGAGATGCACAAGCACAATAATAAACATGGAATTTGTACCGGCAACTATTGTGCAATTATTATAGATAAATGACCTAATTTTTTTGTTTTGATTACATATTGTACAAAAAATACAAAACTGATTAACTTTAATTTTGTGTTTATTTCGTAGAGACATTGCAACAGAGCTCTTATTCTTTTGACTGTTGAGTTACTAAACTCTTTGGGAAATTACTTGTGGAATGGTTCCAAAGTTGTGATTCAAATTTCAGAATTACATGAAAAGAAAAGAGGTTTTTAAAGGAAATAATAACTTCGTTAGTACTAAACTAGTAAGCTTGCTTGCATAATATGCTATATACAGATCACCTTGTGCATGAAAAAATCCCAAATCTCGCCTATCATAACACTTTTATTAAACGCTGTAAAATACGTGGCAAAAATGAACAAGAGTGTCGAGTTTAAGAAAACGTGGATCCTGTTGTCAACTTTTACATTTTCATGATTTTCGTTGCTTTGTTTCTTTTATATTGCATTTTTAAAAAGTGTGCAAGTGTGTCGTTGCCAACGATATTTGAGACTGTGTTAGTATGTACACGAGTGTGTATAGTCTTTTAGTAAGCGGACATATGTAAAGTTCTGGATACAAAACAATTTAAGGTAATACACATTATATCGGTTTAGGTGGTGATGTAGTAGGGGAAACTGCAGAAACCTGTCAACTTGTGTTCAAGTTTGAAAACAATTTTTTTTCTTTTGATCGCACCTGTGGTTAGTAGTCTCGGATGCGAGGTCGCGGGTTTAAACCCAGACCGAGCCATGCCAATGACTTATAGAAATGGTATTAACAGCTCCCTCGCTTGGCGCTCAGCATTAAGAGGTTAGTGCTAGGACTGGTTTGCTTGGTGTCAGAATAATGTGTCTAAATAATATGATGCTTCACGTCTGACACATGATGCCCCAGTGTTGGACATCTCTATAAACTTTCTCACAAAGTAGCGATATGACTGAAATATTGTTCAAACTACGTTAAAAATCCAATTCTCTCTCTCTCTCTCTCTCTCTCTCTCTCTCTCTCTCTCTCTCTCTCTCTCTCTCTCTCTCTCTCTCTCTCTCTCTCACACACACACACACACACACACACATGAAGTTGGTGTTAGGACTGTTCGACAGTGTCATGATAATATGTGACGGGGTGGGCATGATACCTAGTGCTAGACATCGTAGCGATAGGACTCAAATTGTGAAATCTACATAGAAAACACACACACACACACACACTCACACACGTTTGTTGATATTTGTAAGCAAAATGTATAGGCGAGGGAGCAAGCCTTGTTTTAGATTCTAAAGCCAGTTTGATAGAGGACAATTTAGATATGTGATAATGGACATAGATGATTTGCAAATAAACATAATCTCCTTTGACACAACCACTGTTACTAGGTTAAAAATAACTAGCACTGAAAGCTGTCAGTTCAGATAGGTGTAAAGACTCTTGATTAGCCATTTGTTTTACCCGGGTCATCGTCTTTGCAAATGTTTGTACCGGGCATTTTTTTTTAAATGCATGACTCTAGGATGTTTTTTTTTTTATTTCACGTGTGTTTGGTTTAATGATGTTTCGGTCCCGAGAGGGTTCACTCTTTTCCTAAATCTTTTTATGGATTTTTTTAATACTTGCAATGAAGCATCAAAAAGCTTAGGTAATTCTGCAGCATGCGCATTCATAGAGTTGATATTGAAGTCAAGGTCACAGTAACAAGCCCCCCAAAATGTGTAAATGGGTTAGTTAAAGGGTGTCCTTTTCTTATATTTTCTGAATTTGTTTATGGCAGTGACCAATCATCGCTGAGTTAAATTATTCATTTTGCAACACACTAATTCAGCCTTTGAACATTGTTGTGAAGGTGGCAAGTTTAAAAGGAATGCGTTGATCAATGGAAACACGTGTATCATCTATATTCATTTACAAGTCGAATCAACTACAAACTGCACAGACCTGGATCTGTTGTTGCATAAGGCACCTGCATATTGGTGTTTATACAGTTTGTTAGGAGTAATCCTTAGACCAAACAATATGGACTCTGATCTGGAAGCGCGATATGTTTGTAGATTTATGTAGGTCTTGGCTATTTCGTTTTACTTGTTTGTACATACAGTACGAACAATACAGCGCCATGAATAATTGCGGTATGTGAAGCAGAAATGGTGATTCATCAAGTATTAGCTGTCATCGTCTAAATCATAAATCGGTGTACGGTTTGAGTTATTTGTCGTTTAAAGAAAATGTAATAGATCATATGTAAGAAAGTTTTTTTTATATTGAACTAGCTGACATTATACAAGAATTCAAGAATTCAAGCAGAGATTGTAAGTTTTTGCTTGACTGGCACTGCGTATTGAAAACGGACATGTTTAATTCATAGGAGCACAAGAAATATAAAATTCCCCGATGAGTTTTGGTTTCTTCAGGATCAGGATGTTATGAAGCCTGGGTCAGTAGTCCTCGATTATATATATATATATATATATATATATATATATATATATATATATATATATATATATATATATATATCGACATCTGACTTTACCCGTGATCGCTACGAATTTACATATTTACATTAGCTCTAATATTCTACAAACAAACTTTCATAAAGGAACCTAAAATGAGGTAACTTATAAAATTCAGTAATTGACAGATAATGATCATGCACTTTGATCTGTGACATTCGGATCCCTATTGAAGCACTTTGTTATCAGACAAACTGCTATAATATGTTAGGTTTTATGCGAATTTGACCATAGAAACGGGAGATATTTCCCATAAATATATACCTGATAGAAACAGGAGATATTTACCTTAAATATATGGTTGCGGAGATGTAAATAAATTGCTTTTGTGTTTTTATTTTATTATTCGTTTCATTACATTTTATTTTAATGATTTCATTAAATTCGATGTTTCTTCCAGTAAATTCCCTTTGTATAGAACGCAAAAGGTGTTACATTAGCATTATTTTTTTTTAGCTCATTCTGGTTTCTAAACATTGAGTGAAAACGATTGGCTATTTTCAAGGCCATTTCGGCCCGCATGGATTGTAAACAGCTTTTCTTATAAATATATATATATATATATATATATATATATATATATATATATATATATATATATATATATATATATATATTTGCAACATAAGAATTTGGTTCTTAGATAAGGCTGTATTTGCTACGTGACGTTATAAATGTTGAACATAACCAGACGTTGCTGTTACAATCTCCGTCACTAGGTCAGTCTATCAATCCGGTGTTAGCCAATGAGTAAAGTAGATATTTAAGGTAAATATCTCCTGTTTCTATCAAGTATGTTGTAACAAGAGAAAAGAGTGAAGTCAACAAAGCTTTGTAAATTTTAATAAAATATTTTATTTCCCTAGAAAGCAATGTAAAAATAGAACTCTTTAGTAATGTGACTTATATTTTTCAAATCCAGGATTAATTTTTGGATTATTTTCACAGACCTATTGTCTATTTTTACATTGTTATCTAGGGAAATAAATTATTTTGTTAAAATTTACAAAGCTTGTTGACTTCACTCTTTTCTCTTGTTACAACATACTTGATAGAAACAGAAGATATTTCCCTTAAATATCTACTTTACTCATTGGCTAACACCGGATAGATAGACTGATCTAGTGACGGAGATTATAACAGCAACGTCTGGTCATGTTCAACATTTATTGCGTCTCGACTTTTTTCAAGGTATTATTTCACTAAAGAACTGTCTGAAAATTGAGAATCCCAGAATTGTAAATTGCTTCTCTGATAACTTAAATGTCTGTTGAATTACTACTTCCTTAAGGCAACATTCGTATAGGAACGGTAACAACAAAGTTTTACTATAGCTTTCTTCCGATTCAAACTAGATTGTCTGGTATTTGATATTTATTATTTTATTGCTGAAAGATTTATAAAGCTTTTGTTTATTTCCTGACTATATGTCTATATAAGCAGTTCAATACGATATACAATGTTGTGTCGTTGTATCGACATGGCTTATACTAGCATATTTGTTAATTCATGTTTTATACCTATTGATTCAGAAAACCCATACACCCATATATAAACGTACAGGCTATACATATATCAGAAGCATAACTACCATTTGTATATCCATTATTGATTTTGGACTAATGCCAGTTAAATAAATTATCCCACTCAACTAGTCGGCTGGCAAATATATCGAAATCCGAGTACGTAATGGCGTTTTGATATTTGTAATTTTGTAATGTGCGTCAGCAAGAATACATTAAACTCGTATTCTAGAAAAAGTTGGTCGTAACTTACCATATAAATCAAGAACATTGTCAGAATTTCCCTATCGGTCAAAATTTAAAATATAGTACATGGTCGAATAGAGATGGTCCTGGTTCCCTGTAAATGTCATATTTATTTTCCATAATGTTCGAAATCAACTAAAGATTTTGATATATCATGATGTCTAGATGATGCATTGAGTTAAATATTCATAATCGGATTGCAGATTCTACCTCGTTTTAATATTTAAAAAAGATCCCCAAAAGAGAATATTGAAAATTGAGGATCTTTCAAATAAATGAGTCCATCAATTTGGTCAGGCTAAAGTGGCATTCTAATTAGGACTGTAACAATGATTTGAGGGCAAATATATTTGTTGTCGTCCAGTTCTTTTGTCATCTCACCTCAGAGGCCTGATTGACACAAATAGCTAATGGACCGATGTTGTGTGTGCCATGATTAATTTCGTACAGCAAATATTTTGATGCTTAATGGGAAATTGATTCATTTTAACAGTACAAACTGTGATCGGAGCCGTGTACTTGTATTAAGTAAATACAGGAGAGAATAATGCCCATGTTTACAGAATTACTAGAAAGAATTGCGTTATCTTTCATTACTTTTATTGAATACGTGAAATCTGACAAGAACATCTTATTAAAGTATTTAAAAAATATCTGAATACAAATCGTCGATTCTAATGGCTAATACTGTTACGAAGACGGTTGCTCATTCCGATAAATAGAGAAGATGAACAAACATAACACGTATAAGACTAGCACTAAAGGAAGTCTTTAAAGAATAGCCTAACGACAACACAAAAAAATTCCAGAAACAACATTGTGCGTGTACATTTAAGCACGGTCGACAAGAGGGTGTGGACTACCGGGTATATATATCCCCAGGGTCTGGGCCGAGCAACACCTTTTAATTTTATAAAAGAAAAAATTTGTTTAAGCAAGAACTATGCTAGGCAAGGGTGTTTCTTATCACAGGATCTGCGATTGCTCTCAACGGCCCTGCATTTGAGTTCACAGCATCGTATGGAAGCAGAACCATACAGATGTCAAGAAAGACGTTGTTTTACCGTAGGAAAACTGTCTTTACTTTCAACAGTTCATCAGCATTAGTTACAATATCTATTATTGTGTTACTAAGATTGTTTCTACATCCTGATGTGCAACATGTGCCATCAAACATGTTGGCGAAACAGTTTGCTTTAAAAAAATAAAAAAGCCATATCAGTAATAAGAAAGTCATGTAGTGATTTTAGTATGGATGTGAAATTTGTATTATCCGCGTTAGTCTTTTAACCCTTCATGACGTTGTCCTGAGCAAATACGAATGCAAGTGCACACAGTTGCCCTACGCACACAAATATTGGTCTTGACTCGGAAGGCAAACCCATTGTTACGTATATGTGATTAAATTGCTTGTAAGTTTTAAAGTTCTTTTTTATTTCATTTTTGATTCATTGTATTCTATTGCAATGAATATTTTCGTCGGATTCGGGATTCTTATTTCAGTAACCAAAACTAAAGTAAAAGCTTCTGGTATTTTATTCAACGTGGCCTTCTCAAATCTGTCCGATCTGGTCAAAGGTAAAATTTTATTCCTGGAATTTTCCAGGTAGCTGTGTTTGAATTTGGCATCCAGTAATTTAAATCAAAAGTGAAAGTATGATTTCACAGAACTTTAATGGAGAGAATTTTTGAGTCTTCTAATAGAGTTCTTTCTCTTGCTCTGTATTCAAAATTTTCTTCAAATTGATTTTTTGGCCCTTACAAAGTTAAGAAAAAAGAATGAGTTTAAATATAATAATAGTACTCTGATCTAAATAAATTAATGGAGTACCAGTATAGTGAGAGAGAAAGCCATGTAAATCATGCAATTAATCTGCATCTGTCCCACTCACTGATGATTTAAGTGCAGGAATTCAATCGGACTTTGCCGATTTTGGAGCGACAAATCTTCAGAATTCGTAAATAATTAATGATCTGGACTAGAAACTTTCACATTTGCATCAAAAAGAAAGGAATAAACTTAAACAGTTATTATTTGAATATGAGCACTTATTTCAATATGTTCCCACAAAGAGGAACAAAGGTTTTCATGTCGTTGAAATTGTGAATTCCAAACCCATACAGGAAGAACCCTCTTAAACAGGAATACTTGAAAAGGGAAATTCAGTAATTGCTGGAGATTGATTTCATAGAGCCCAGTAAAAGTGACTGGAGTTCACCATGGATACTTGTTCGAAACCAGATAAAACTTTCTGTATGTACACTGATTATAGGAAGGTTAACAGTGTGAATAGGACGGATTTAGTTCCATTACTAAGAATCGTTGACTGCATTGATAAATTGGAAATGCCAAGCATGTCACCAAATTTGACCTTCTTAAAGGATTTTTGGCAAATTCCACTAACGGAAAGGGCATAGGAAATTTTGACATTCGTGACTGCAGAATAACTTTATCAATACAAAGTGAAGCCATTCGTGATGAAGGGTTCACCAAGTACTTCTCAATGTTTGATGAATATTATTACCTCTGGTCTAGATAATTGGGATGCTTACATTGATGATATCATCATCTACAACGACACCTGGAAACAACATCTTGCAATAATTCAGAAATTCTTCGACAGACACTCAGACATATTGTGGGACATGAAGAAGTTAAACCTATAGATGCTAAGGTCAAGGCTATCTCTGAATTCCCTGTTCCTGTTAGTAGAGAGCAACTGATGCGATTTTTAGATATGGCTAGATAGTATTGGAAAGTTTGTTCCAATTTTTCTGATATTGCTGAGCAACTGACAATTTTACTGAGCAAGAAAAACAAGTTGTCTTGGACTAAAAACCTTAGGATGTTTTTGACAATATAAAGGCCATACTTAAAGGTTCATAAGTTCTTACAGCTCCAAATATCAGTCAATCATTTAAACTATATGTTGATGCAAGTGATGTTGGGGCTGGATCAGTATTGATTCAAGAAAATAGAAATGGTGTTGATCATCCTGTGTGCTATTTCTCTAAGACGTTGAATAAAAACCAAATAAATGCTCAACAATCGAGAAGGAATATTTGGCTTTAATTTTGGCATTACAACATTTTGAATTTTACCTTAATTTAGCTCCTTCTTTGTTGTGTTTAGTGACCATAACCCTCTTACTTTCATCGAAAGATGAAAAACAAAGAAAGATTATTAAGGTGGAGTTTCTTGTTACAAGAATATAATCTTGATGTCAGGCACATCAAAGGAAAAAACAATATAATTTCAGATGCACTTTCTATTGTATAGTAATATTATGTACATTTTGTGTAATTCGTAAGAGTTCTTGTGTAATATATTACCTCGTGCATAATTAACACATGTTAAAAAAAGCTTTTTTATATAAATCTTTCTTTTTCTTTATGGGGAATTGTTACGTATATGTAATTAAACCACTTGTGTGTTTTAAATCTTTTATTTTTATTTCATTACATGTTATTGTAAAAACTTTATTCACTGGACTTGACATTTTGTTAAGAAAATTCAGTTTAGTAAATAAGTGTTGCTACATTGTGTTTTTAGCTGACCTAGCTCCTGATCTTGATTCAGAATTTGTAAACAGATTGAAAATCATTGGTAGTAATCAATGGCTCATCCTTGAAATGCATCACCTTTCTTGTAAACGTTTTTTTTAAATATTGAATTTTATAATAAGATTTGTTTGTTATGACCATGACGTATGTGTCAGTTATCTTATGGGCGTTCTATGACATTCAAATTAAGTGACCTTGTAACCCCATCACATGATCTAAAGTTGCGCTAAAAACTAACGCTTTTAGTGATTGAATGTAGTCATATTTCATACCTTCTGGAGCTCAAAGGTATTTTGTGTTGTGACTAATTGTTGAAATTCTTATTTAAAATAAAAAAATTTTCCTGGAAATATAAGTACTCTTCATGAAATTCTTGGAAATTATTCAGAAAACTAAAGCCTGTATATTATTTTTGATTAATAAAATTCAACAAGGAACTGTTGACATAACAGTACAAGACAGGTTATAGAAGATGTCATTGTTATCCATTGTGGAATTTTATTGGGATTCTAACTTTGATTCATTTACATGTTTTTAGTGTTTTGACTTATTTTTCATTCTAAGATTAACTTTTTAATCAGATTCACAAATCTTAAGACCTTTTTCATATTTTTACCTTGTTTTCTAGGGAAATGTTTTTTTTTTATTGTCATTGAATTTTACAAAGCTTGTTGGCTTCACTCTTTTCTTTGTTGCTTTGTACGAGCCTAGACATGTGACACTATGTGCACATGAACAATGCCTGGTTTGCATTTGGTTGTCAAAATGTCAGTGATTGCCGCCAGATGTACAGCTGCTCATGGCTGACATAGATACGCCCAGCTATATTGTCATGTGCTTATACAAGCTTAACCTGGAGCAGTATTTCATCATCAGGGATGGCCTGGGATTCACTAATGTGTGCAGATTTAGAAATGCTAAGGGTCATTGATCAGCTGTTTTTAGATCTAGGTATACCCTGTAGAATTTCCACTGAGCTGCTGTTGCATTTGATTGAACAACCTGCACATGGGTGCATAGTACAGTGTGTTTCCAAATATTTACTTCATTTACCTGGATGCCAAAATTCTTTTTAGCGATGATGCCACAATTTCCACTTCCCTGGTAAACAAAGTTTTTGTTAATGCCCCCCACTGTGACAGTAGAAGGGGATATTTTTGCAGTTCCCATTCATACGTTCATCCCAGATCATATAAACATGATTGCGTAAAATAGTTTTTAACTTAAAGACATTAAAGTTTCAAAAATGTAGTCTACAATATGTGAGGCCTGATTAGGTTCAGACCATTCTAGCAATGTTTCCACATTTGTATACATACTTGAACATTCCTTATGAAATCTTTGTTAGCATTATTATTAACCACTTATTATGGACATTTAATTTGTATATTTGTATTTGTTATAAGATAATAATGCACTTACAGAAAAATTCAATCTTTTTTCTCAACATTTTTGTCATACTATTTTAGAAACTAAAACTTTCTTACCTCAACAGAGCCAAAAATACTCAAAGGAAACAAATTTAGTTTGGTAGGTATATTTATATGAAGGCATAGATGAACTAAGTAGTTTTTTTTGCTGTTATATAATTTGGAAGAAACATTTCCACATTTAGACTATCGAGAAAGAGTATTAATGCTTCAAGAACAAATTTCTAGGTAGCTCTATTAGTCAAAAGTCCAGAATAGTTTATTCAGTTGGGATATATCTGGTATTTGTCATCCTTTAACATTAGCTTGTTCTCGCATCACATTCTAAATTACTAGGAGAGTAGTGAAACTGGCATTCATTTTTATACTGAGGTCTACTAGGTCCTAGATGGAAAAGTTCCCTTGGATATCCAATATGAAGAAACCTTGCACTACACATTCTGAATGCATGGATGTATTGACACAAGTTCCACTTTATAGTTTTGCATTTTGTGTAGGGTTAGGTTTTTAAAGAAAACAATTTTCGAAGGGTGTACATGTGGTTATTCTATTTATTTGAACTATTATGTATATATTACATATTGTCAAAGACATTTTAATTTACTCTAATGGATACAATTTAGGTTAGAGAGTATACAGCTTGGCATTACTTCAGATGTTCACTTGCATTTTAAAGGTAAAATTGGAAAAAAATGAGCTGATGACTTTATACTTTTTAGTTTATAATTCTTTCCTTGCTCTTTTACAAGCTAGTTTTGTCTAACCACACAAAATTAATTTCCCCCATTTTAATAACTGTCCATTGGCCATATTGTCAATAAAAATAACTTCCCTTTATAACGATTCCCATCTCAGAGGTTTATAATAACCATAGAACACTACCATAAGGTTTTCACTAAACGATCATGTCACTAGTGGATGATTCTAAACAAAAATTGCGCAGTCTGACATAAAGTATGGCTGTCATGGTGGCCATCTTGAGAACTTTGACATTTATACATTTTATGTACACTGCCGCAATGTGTAGTGTTACTTTATGCTGTTTATCCATCCATCCATCTGTCCATGTGTCTGTTACTAATTTAGTTTCCACACAGTAACTTTAGTTGTCCGAAATCTACAGTTATCAAACTTAGTAGATAAGGAAGAGCCTAAAAACTAAGTGGGAGTCTAACTAAAAATTAAAGTTCACAGTGATTGAAATAAGAAAAATTATTTCCCCACAATGAGTCCTTGATCTTATATAATTAATTAGACTTTTCTTATTGTTTGCACTTAGTGTAAGGAAGAACTGTCCAAGTCTTAGGGTGTAAAGGTAAAATGGCAATGTAACTGTGATTGAAAGAATAACATGTTTTCTGCATAGTAAGATTGGTTCTAAATCCCATACTTGAATAAAACTTTGAGCTGGTTTCATCTGGGATAAGAAAGAACACGTTGAGATGGAGTCAACATATGCCTCCCCTGGTGCTCAACATTATACTAGTGTTAAGACTGGCTGGCCTGGTGTCAGTGTAATGTGTCTGGGTGGGACATGCCATATATTTGCGGCATGATTCCCGAATACTATACACAACTATAGACTGTTACACTGCAGACATTGTAGGGATATGACTGAAATCGTTAAAGGTACGCTAAAAATCCAAAACTACACCTATAGCTTCATGTCCCATCCAGTCTCATTATCCAGACACCATGCTGACCAGTCCTAACACTAACATCTTAATGCTGATTGTCTTTGGTATGACTCAGCTGAGGTTCAAACACGCAACCTTCCTTATCCAAGGCAGATGCTTTAACCACTATATCATGTCACCAGAGCAGTCTGGCAAAAATGTACTTCATGCGTAATTACATATTCTGTTTTGACCATAACATGAATCACTTAGAGGAACTTTGTTTTATTTATATTTCACTTATACCACTTGCAAAATCTTGATTTTCAGAAATGAAACCAGACAGGAAGATGGGAAGTTGAAGAGAAAGAAACAGACTACAAAAATTATCAAACAAGAGAAAGTCGAGCATGGTATAACACACTACTGTTTTCTTTACATGTAGTTTACAATGACAGCAGTAAAAACAACAGTAATACTAATCTACCATTTACAGTAGGGTTTCTTCATTAGTACAAGACTTTTGCCCTTTAAGCACTCTTTGTTGAAAGATGGGAACAGTGAGAAAAATAAAGATATATAGATACTACATGGCAATTAATACATTAATTTTATTCAGAACCAAAGCTGCATCATTAGTCAGCTATATGTTATAATGTATGGAAATATATTTTTGTGTTGCAGTAGAGTGACAGGAATAAGAATAATATCGTTTAAATTGTCAGACACTCCTGTTTTATGCAGTACTGGTTGTTATTGTTGTTGTTGTTGTTGGGCTTAATGCCATTTTTCAGCACACGATAGGCTATTCATGGTGGCCAGTATTAATGGTGGAGGAAGAAACTGGGAAATCACTGGAAAGAACCACCGACCCACGAGAAGCTACTGGCAAGCTTTCTCACATATCCTAGACTCAACTCACCCAGACAGAGTTGAGATGGCAGTGATCTGTAACGGACATGCAGTACTGGATTTAGGCATAAGCTAAACAAGCTACAGCTTAGGGCCCCAAAGTCTGAACTCAATCTGAATGGGGCCCCTCAAATTTATTTTATACCAAATATGGCCTCTATAGCTTCCCATAGCTTAGGGCCTCACTTTGTCTAAATCCGGCACTGGAACTTTTATGCATCTGTTTCAGAAGTATAATATTACGCATGTTAAGTAGTTCTCATATGCAGATGAAGAGAGCCTTAAAAAAGAGTACTAGAATTCTCAAAAACCATTATTGGATAATTCAGTCTGATTAATAACTGTGAAACAGCAATATGTTGATTCAACTGTCTGTCAGTAAGCAGATTTTATACCCCTGCTCTTCTTGTGGGTCATATTTTATACTCCCAAAGAGTATTATTGCTCTATTTCTGTGTCATATTTTGTACTCCAAAAGAAGAGTATCCCTTAACTGTACATCTATTTAATTCAATTTGTACTTCTAAATAATAGTATCCATGCACCACTTATTTGTCATATGTTTTGTACTCTTAAACAAATAAGTACCCATGTTCTACTTTGTCCAAAATCTCAGCTCTACTTTTGCTAGGTTATGTTGTTGTTGAAAAGTTGTAAAGAAATTTCTCTTTTGTTCTATTCAATATTAGACACGAAATCTTATTAAATGTATGTTAGACAAGTATTACATCTTCTGTATTACACCATTATTCAGCCAGATTTTGATCAGATTAGTACAGAGAAAGGCATGAGATGCACAGGTTAATTACATGTTCTGTATTACATAAAAATCAACAAGATTAATACAGAAAAAGGTATACAGTCAAGTCTTGCTAATTGGTCATAAAAATACTGTCATTTGTATTCATCTCAAACTTAATTTTTCATTTCAAAGTCAGTTAAACTTATCTTAACATTTTGTCTGACTTGGGCATCATGTCTGCTCAATGTAAGGCACTTGTTGTTTTTATTGGTTTAAACAGAAACAAAGTTTAATGAGGTGATGAATTAAATGCAGTTTTCTAAAAGGAATGTTCATCAGCTATTCAGTTTTGTTTTCAGTTACAACTGCAATACAATAAAAGATTAATGATTTGTTTAAAGCATAAATTGAAACTCTAATTTTGAATAGAATGATCAATTATGGATGCTTGGATAAGTACAAAAAGAATTTGAGAAATGAATGTGCATTACATTTTGTCTTGGATTGGAGAGGACAAAAGGTCGCTTATTACTACATTACAGATCATGTGATGTTTTTCCTTTCTTCAAATATGTTACCAGATCATAATATGTCAGTAATAAAGTGTATCACATACTGCAGTGATTTCAAACTTTAATTTAAGAATTAGATTGTGTATTCTATGTTTTGATTGGGTGTAAATGGTCACATGATACTGATGTGGAATTTTTTACACATCAATAAATTCTGCTGACTACTTTTGGTTCCCTGTTTCAAGATCATTTGATGCAAAGTTTTATCTATGTCAATGCCATACACCCTAATAACAACAAGAAGCTCTCACCCACCCACCCACCCACTCCTGTTATTTCCAATAAAAATGACAACTCAGATTAAAATCGGCCATTTAAATTTAAAAAATTGTAATTGCATAGACCATCCTGCACTCCAACACTCATCCCTTTTGCTGAAGAAGGCATATGGCATGCTTTAGAAGCCAATCTTGAGAAATTATTGCTTTTTACCTGAACAATATGTTCCAGCAGTAGTTATTAAATGTCAGTCATATTCAGCCAAAAGAAAGCTCTAAAATTGGACAAAACTTTGTTTTTGAAAGATGAAATGAGTAGAAAGTAACAACAAAGTTGCTATAACAACACACGCCATCTGCAAGTGTAATTTTCAAAAAAAGGAATATTCCAGGTTTAACTGCAACAACCATTTTTAATATATTAAAACAATGATCATAACAATATATCACTGGCATGACCCGCTATGATATTCTACCCCGTATCTTTGTATAACAGAATTGATGAATCTTGGCTAATGAAGATAGGGTTATGAATGCTATTACAGTTAAGAGGTTAATGAAAGAAAACATTGATGTACATAAAAGTTTTGTTGATTAAATTTGCTGATCTGATGTCAAAAAGGAAATAAATAGGAATTATAAGGATTAAATGATCATGGTTAGGTATTTATCAATGTGTAAATTTTACCTAGTCCTTCAGACTTTATTTACTTTGTGAGTGATTAGGTAAACTTAACACATCAATAAATCCCCAAAACATGATCATATGATCATTTAATCCTATAATGTTTTTGTTTACCCAGTGTCCATTGCAAAGAATGATGCACCAGCTGAATACCAGAGAGAGACACAAAAATACACAAAACTGCATAAAGTACAGGCCAAGAAGGGACCTGAAAGAGAAGAGATGACACTCAATCTCCTAGCCAAATTGCAAGCCAAGCTTCATGCTGCAAAATCTCTGGTTGAGGAAGAAAAGGCAGAAACAAAAGATGGGGAGGAGGAGGAGGAAGATGATGGAGATTTGTCATGGTATGCCATTCTTATTCAACACAGAAGTCCCTTGAGTAAAACATATTTCATCAGATGATGTAAAGCGCTCATATATATGTTATAAAAAAAATCACATTTTCTCCTCCCAAAAGTAAGTTATTAGAAAGTTTTCGTTAATCTAGATAAATCTTTCTCAGTCATGATAATTTCATGTATTGCCTGTTTGATATAAATTACTGTATTTGTGTGTGTGCATGCATGCATGCACACATGTGTGTGCTCTTGGAGAATTATGCACATACTGGGTGTGAAAAGGTCTTTACTGTAAATGTTACTATTATACAGCTTATTTCTTATACAAGTTTTCTTAGCATATCTAAGTAAATATTTTTGACATATAGCTACCCATAGACATATACACATCTGTGACATATAGCTACACATTTGAGACATATACACATTACTGATATACAGCCACACATTTGACACATTTAGCTACACAATTTAGGTCTATATTTGCACATTTTAGATACAGCTTCACATCTTAGGCATTTAGTTACACAATTTAGGTGCATATTTGCACATTCTAGACATGGCTGCACATTTTAGGCATACCTACACATATTAGAAATGTAGCAATCCTGCTAAATCAGGATTCTATGTGTATATGTGAAAATAAGTACACGTACACATAAAGATCAAACATACTTTCTGATATTTTGACATGGAAAAAATAAGTCCATATATGTGAGTGAAAATTAAAACCTTCAGCCATGTGCTTCGAGTTTTTGAAACTTATTTCATTTCCAGTCAGTCTTTTGATGAATCAGTCATATTAATAATGATATAATATATTCACAACTAGTTTAAACAATAATATACATGACTAATTAACTATACTATAACCTTGACTAATTTAAATAAGCACATATAACCTTCATTAATTGTAATATTAAGAATGTATGAGCTTCACTAAATATGAAATAATAAGAATGTATAATTTACATCTTTCTGAAATAATAAGAAAGCATCTAATACCTACACTAATTTAAATAATAATTACATATAATCTTAACTAATTTAAATAATAAGCACAAATAACCCTGATTAAAATAAATAATATAAATATGACCTACATAATTTAAATAACAAGCACAAATAACCTTGACTGATTTAAATAATTAGCATGTGACCTTCATTAATTATAATAAAAAGCACATCCTGTTATTGGCCGAATTTCATAGTATTTTAACAAAGTTTCAGTTGAACACACAAACTGAGGGAAGATGGTATATGACTTAATTCTTTGATAAAGCACACAAGTATTATTGGTGGTGATAATGGCATCACTGTCACTGCTGGAAAAAAATTATACCACTATACAATATTTCAGAGAAAAGACTAAGAGCAAAATCTAATTATTTTTTCTTTTTTTTAGGATGAGGCACAAACTGACATTTGAAGAACATAACAAGAAAGTTATTGATGCCAATATAAATGACTTGGATAGGTATGAAATATATGATCCCAGAAATCCATTGACAAAACGAAGACGAGAAGCAAGCAAACAGAGCATGAAAGACAAGCGATAGCAGGTTTTTTTTTTATTTTTAGGAAAATGAATACAATATGTTTGTGAATGAGCCCATTCCAACAGCACACAGTATAGACTTAAATCTGATGTTTTATAATGCTTTTCTAAACCAACGTCTGTTTTTTCTATTGGAAAATGAATACAATATGTATATGTGAATGAGCCCAGTCCAGTAGCATACAGTATAGACTTAAATCTGATGTTATATAATGTACTTCTAAATCAATGTCTGTTTTTTAATTGAAAAATGAATACAATATGTATATGTGAAAGAGCCCAGTCCAACAGCACACAGTATAGACTTAAATCTGATGTTATATAATGTACTTCTAAATCAATGTCTGTTTTTTTAATTGGAAAATGAATACAATATGTACATGTGAATGAGCCCAGTCCAACAGCTCACAGTATAGACTTAAATCTGATGTTACATAATGTCCTTCTAAATCAATGTCTGTTTTTTTAATTGGAAAAAAAAAATACAATATGAATATTTGAATGAGCCCAGTCCAACAGCACACAGTATAGACTTAAGTCTGATGTTTTATAATGCTTTTCTAAACCAACGTCTGTTTTTTCTATTGGAAAATGAATACAATATGTATATGTGAATGAGCCCAGTCCAGTAGCATACAGTATAGACTTAAATCTGCTGTTACATAATGTACTTCTAAATCAATGTTTGTTTTTTTAATTGGAAAATAAATACAATATGTATATGTGAATGAGCCCAGTCCAACAGCACACAGTATAGACTTAAATCTGATGTTATATAATGTACTTCTAAATCCATGTCTGTTTTTTTTAATCGGAAAATGAATAAAATATGTACATGTGAATGAGCCCAATTAAACAGCACACAGTATAGACTTAAATCTGATGTTATATAATGTACTTCTAAATCAATGTTTGTTTTTTTAATTGGAAAATAAATACAATATGTATATGTGAATGAGCCCAGTCCAACAGCACACAGTATAGACTTAAATCTGATTTTATATAATGTACTTCTAAATCAAAGTCTGTTTTTTTAATTGGAAAATGAATACAATATGTACATGTGAATGAGCCCAGTCCAACAGCTCATAGTATAGACTTAAATCTGATGTTACATAATGTCCTTCTAAATCAATGTCTGTTTTTTTAATTGGAAAAAAAAATACAATATGAATATGTGAATGAGCCCAGTCCAACAGCACACAGTATAGACTTAAATATGTACATGTGAATGAGCCCAGTCCAACAGCTCACAGTATAGACTTAAATCTGATGTTACATAATGTCCTTCTAAATCAAAGTCTGTTTTTTTTAATTGGAAAATGAATAAAATATGTATATGTGAATGAGCCCAGTCCAACAGCATACAGTATAGACTTAAATGTTACATAATGCACTTCTAAATCAATGTTTGTTTTTTTTAATTGGAAAATAAATACAATATGTATATGTGAATGAGCCCAGTCCAACAGCACACAGTATAGACTTAAATCTGATGTTATATAATGTACTTCTAAATCAATGTCTGTTTTTTTAATCGGAAAATGAATAAAATATGTACATGTGAATGAGCCCAATTAAACAGCACACAGTATAGACTTAAATCTGATGTTACATAATGCACTTCTAAATCAATGTGTTGTTTTTTAAAATTTTTTTTTAGCAATTCTAAATAAAATGTTTGCAACAACAGATCAAGGTCCATGCAGTTTGCAGTTTGACTTATATGTGAGTATATACTGTAATGCATGGTTTCTAAGTTATAAAATTATTGGAAACAAGTCAGATGATGCTTGTAAATCAGTGTTAAAAATACCATTGTCCACAATGAAATGCATGAATCCATGTGATTCAAAATATTTAGTGTTTATGTGTACAGATAAAGCTATTCTCAATCCCGTGTGTGCGATAAGAGATTGAGGTGTCCCCAAAGAACAGGTGGCCATTTCATACAGAATTGTGCCTGCCACAATTACTGGATCACAGTTTACTCCCATCTATTTAAAGCCAAATAGGTTGTTCAATGGACTTCAGTCCTAGATCATTTCTAGGATGCAAAATTAATGCTGATTTTTTAAACATTGCACATAAAACTCGTCCAGACAGGCAGAGTATCACACATCATATTTCTATCTCTACCTTTGCTTACTTAGCTAAACATCTCCAAAATCCCTTTTGTTAAAATAGAAAGTGGGTCACTCTGCACCCCTCAAAAAATGCTCAGCCATAGAATATGCCCCACTGTCTGTACCAGTTTTATGTTTTATAATTATAGGATCCTTTATTACTTGCAAGCATGCAAAATGTATTTTTAACATTGGTGTTTTTGTTCATGCATTGCCACTGAATGAAATGCCATTGGCTAGCATGGACAGCAATGTTTACTCCCTGTATTATGGACTTCATACATTTTCATACATTTTATTTTATTGTACATATTTAGCTAAAGAATCGTGTGTTTAAAACATCAAATATTCATTGTTAAATGCAATCTAAAGATAAATGTTTGTCCAGTAAAGGATGTGACCAATGATAATAAATGTTGTGATTTATTTTATTGTCAACCCACATTAGTAGGGAGCAACATACAGCAGTCACTTTTCTGGTTATGATGGCATAACTTGTAAAGTGTGTAAAAATTGTTTAAAGATTTTTATTAGATTCTGGTTATAGACCAGAAGAGCTTACAAGAGTGCATCTGTATGACCATTAGCCAAAATTACTTGGAGGATTGCTATGAAACTTGATCTAAGCATTCATATTATGGTCTTATTGGTCCATAAATGAAAATGGTGCCAGTCTGAGTCTTATTGGTCCATAAATGAAACTGGTGCCAGTCTGAGTCTTATTGGTACATAAATGAAACTGGCGCCAGTCTGAGTCTTATTGGTCCATAAATGAAAATGGTGCCAATTTGATGTCTCACCACAGTGGCCATAGTGAACTCTTGTTGTAGCTATTCCTCCTACATGGATATTCATATAAGCAAGACTACTTACAATGTCTAGTTGGTCCTAAATTAAAATCTAACAATCTAACATCCAATATGACCACCACTGCAGCCATATCAACTTGAGATTTTCATTAAAAAGCTTCTAGTTGGCTCTAAATAAAATGGAACCAACATCCAAAATTTCTGCCACAGCAGCCATCTTAACATTGTGTTATTACTACTTCTTCAGGTTAGAAAATCTTATAGACAAGAGTAATCACCAAAAGAGACCTTGTGATGTCTATTTGTACCTATATAAAAAGGTGTCAGTCTGACATCTAATATGGCTGCCACAGCAGCCATTTTGAAAATCATCTCACTATTGATGAATGGTCATGTCAGCATACAGTATAAAAGACTTCTTGTAATGTTTTGCTGATCTTAAATTAACATGATGCTTCTCTGACATCAAATATGTAGCCATCTTGTTTTTGAAACTCATCCTAAATGCAAAGTCATTTTCACATTTAGTTTTCATCAAAGAAATTCTTATGGTGTCTAGTTGGTCCTTGATGAAAATGATTAATCCACAATTTGGCCACCATTGTTAACATCTTAAAAATATTGTTATCTTTACTACTTCAAACTGATTGCCATATCAGCATGGTTTTGCTTATGATACCTGGTTGGTCCTAATAGTACAGCCAATATAGCTTCCATAACAACTGTTATACAAAGCTCTTTTCACTACTCCTCCTGAATGAATCGTCATCATGATACTTATCTAATGTCTGTTTTGTCCTAATCGAAAATGTACATCCAATATGTCCACAACAGCACCTAATTTGAAAGTTTTGTTATCACTGAAGAACCTTTGAGATGATTTTGGCACTCAGCAAGAAAAGGGAAAAGAGTTTTATATTGAATTCCAGGAAATTCCTTTCCCCTTGTAGGGACTCTTGCTTGCATATTTTTTGAACTCGTGATAAATTCTCATTTTCGTCAGCATAATTGAGTATGAAACTATGACAGTTAATTCAATAGTATGCTCTCTCATCTGTTTTATTTTGGGTCACAGTAATAAAAAATGTCTGTGACGGCTTTCAATGCACTTGTTTTCATTTCCCTAAATTTCCTAAACATGCTGATGGATTTTTAGCTCTGCTGGAAATAGAAGAGCTAATGGGATTGCCTATTGTCTATCAGTTATCATCAATTCATTTTCTATACTTTCATTAGGGCAAATTTGTTATCCAATTATCACAACTCTTTTGAACAGATAGTTGTATCAGAATTCTGATTTTCCACAAAAAGACTTATTACATGTACGTCTATGATCCTAAATAAAAGTATGATCCATCTGACATCCAGTATGACCACTAAAGAAGCCATTTTGAAAATCTTGCTATTACTCATTATGAACATAAAATCATTAACACTGAGTTTCATGACAAAATTTCTAAATAATAGTGGCATCAATATGACCAGAAAAGTGACGTCCAATATGGTTACAGTTGCAATAATCTTCTAAATATATCTATTGAATGACTCTTTATTTTGACATAGGAATAAAACCAAATGAATTCTTATGCTATTTAGTTGGTCATAAAGGAAAATTGTGACAATCCTACATCAAATATGGCCACCATGGCAACCGTTTTGAAAATTTTTATCATTAAGAAATATCACAGATGGCGTCAACACTCAACTTTTTACAGAATAACTCTTAGCTTGGATTCTTGGAAATTCTTGTCAACCAGTAGACCATCAGTCACTTTGAGTAACTAGGAGTCAGGTAACAGTCATAGAAATTTAGAATATTTTATTAAGCATTATTTCCTCATTCCAATGACTGATTTCTTCATATTTGGGATGATTTCATGTTAAATCCAAGTTCATCCATGATGTAGCATACTCCTTCTTTCACTTCCCCCCTCCCCCTCTCTCTCTCTCTCTCTCTCTCTCTCTCTCTCTCTCTCTCTTACTTTTTCAAGTCCATATTTGTGGGAACTAAGACACAGTCAATATTATCAGCAGTTTAAGGTTTTGCTTAAAGTTTTCACTTGCTTATATTTTCAAAACCCTTCATGGATTCTCATGATACTTCGAATGAATTCATATGAAGCTAAGAAAATTCATTCTGTGAAACTGTTAGACAACACTGACCTTACAGTCAATGTCATGGCACTGGATTTTAAAGTTTTTATTCAATATTTTCCATTGAGTTATATTTTTTAATCCTTATGATGGATTTTGTTTATATTTGTGTTTAATCGTAAATAAAATTCATTCTGCAACATGTACATCTACTCATTTGACCACGTTGTCCAGGTCAGTGTTAGAAAATTTGCATGAAAATTTTGAATAAAGTTTCTCATTTGCTTTTGTAATTAAATCTCTAAAGTCATTTTTGCAGAATGTCATTACGACAGGTCTGGACTGGAAACGTTCAGGAAAGTAATTTTTCCATGAGGTGCGCCATGGACGACAGCAGCCAGAACCATCCCATGTAATGATCTGAAGAAAATATTGACTCTGCTGGACGTGACACTAGACCCATCTGACTTCTGGTTCACTGGGTGATTCACACTCTATTGGGTTAATATATTCTGCAGTGACATTATGCTTATCTAATACGAGTGTGGACCATACTTCTGTCAATATTTTTTTCCTGCTTTCTCAAAGTTTTGCTTTTTCGGCTCCATTTTGTTTTTGTTTTTTTACTTGATGCATTGAGATGTAATTCGCAGTGATCATGAGAAATCACGGATTCTAGTCCAGTCCTCCACTATTTTGAGACACTATTGCTAAAACGTTTCTTTGAATCTTACTGCTGAATGAGATTAACCAAAATATCTGCATTGCACACAGCATGCATAATAGTCAATGATAGTATGTAAATGTATTTTTGTTTTGAGACTTTGTCTAAATGATGTATATATTTACAGTAAGTTCGCTTGATTTTCTCTGGCACCTATTTTCGCTCTCTTTTAAACTTTTTTTTTATGCTTAACAAGCGACAAAGCGTATTGAAATTTTCACTTGATTGCCAAAGGACAGCAATCAGTGTATTTCTTTACCATAAATAAAACTCCAAAGGATCTCGGGCCTTTTATGTAGTAGGAACAGACATATGTTACTACAGGGTATAATTAGAAATCGAATCCATATATTCAAAATTCAGTAATCAAATAAGTTTTTATGTATGTATCGGCGAGGGTAAGATAACATTATACGTTATTACCAATTCCAATTCAATTAGAAGCTATTTTAGTTTTGTTCTAGTTTATTTTTTTCTTTTGTTGAGAGAGAGAGAGAGAGAGAGAGAGAGAGAGAGAGAGAGAGAGAGAGAGAGAGAGAGAGAGAGAGAGAGAGAGAGAGAGAGAGAATTTGGTGTACAGTTTTTGCTAGAAATCGATGGCATCAATTTTGAAATATTCGTTGCGAAGAGGATGAGTGGACATTCACCATTTTCTTGCTTTATATATTATGGTCCTCCAGAACGATGGGAAGGAAAATAAAAAAAGAAAAAGCATTCAAATGCATCTATTTCAGTGTCTACCCCACCCACTCATCATTCCATCATTAAACCATTAATTCATCAAGGTTATTACGGTCATAATCGGTTAGAGGTCTTCCAAAAAATCTGAATCCCAAATACTTTGGAAAATATATTTTTGCTCTTGTGTTTAAAAGTAAACAAAAATATATAAGTTGTATTAGTTGAAAAAATAGATATCAAAGAAACAATAGTGTACCCCCCTTTTCCGAAAATAAAGCATCAACGAAAGCCTTGAATACAAGAACACCAATATTTTATTGGTCGGTTTGATAAGGAAATAAGGAAACTTTCAGGTGTGTTAAAGTAGAAGGAAATACTTTTCCTTTTGCATCGACTGGGAATCCATTAGAAAATTTAAATACGCACTTATGGGCACACACCATCAGTCATAACATCGAGCTGTTGAGCATCAAGACTTTTTTTTTCCAATGGAGCTGCATACTCAGGATAAATATAATTCAAAACCCTATTTTCGACTGACAATCAGTGTATTAAATTATCGTTAATCTGAAATAATACGGTAATTATGGCTGAATTTTTGCCCGGCACTGATAAAATTTCAGATTGCTTGTGCGCCTAATCACACGCAACACATATATGCATATATGCAGTTGAAAAATAAACATATAAAACACGTATAAACTGCAACAACATTGGGAAAATACTAAAGATATGACCCAAAAGGACAGTCACGGACACATTTTACCAGTTAGGATCAGTTACCCCCCCCCCTCTCTCTCGCTGGATGCTCTTAATCAAATATTGATGGAAATATACATGTGCATGATACCAACATTATTGTATAGATGTAGCTCTCAAATAATGAATAGAGGTATACAGAATAACACAATCACTTCTTGATGGATGCAGCAGATAAGGAATTATGATCTTAAACTGATAAACTGATGTTTTGTTTCCAGACTAACTGGCTGTAGAAGATAGTTCAATGTACCTCGTAATGACGTGTCGTTGACTCGAAGTTTTATACTTGCTTTCTGTATTAATATTTGTTAATAAATATGATCTTAAACTGATACACACATGGGGCAACTGACCTAGCCAGATATATTTTTGCAGCTAAGACGAGACCTTATTAAAATGCCAAAAATCTTTTAATATTCAGTGTATATGAGACACGCTTATTTATTAGAATATCGGATTCGCACTCTTAAGGTTGTGGGTGCGACACCTTCCCAAACCACATTACTGGCTGTCTGTCTCGGTGTGTTATTGGGAAAGGCATTTAGCATCCACTTCCATGGCGTGATATAGCCATCAGTATCAATAAACTGTTGTTAAAACCCTATCGACCTACCCACACCCACCCGCATTGTTTGGATATATTAATTTGTATGTAAGCCACCAGTAGAAATTGCAGTATTGTAAAGAAAAAAAAAGATAACCTCTAGAGTTAATTTTGAACTCCTAATTCAAACTTTTGGATTGATAACAGTTTGAGTTATTCATCAGAAACACGTAACAAATGGAAACAGAGAATATGCATGAATTACATAAGAAAAATAATAGAAATTTGTTTATAAAAAAAAAACAATGAAAACTGAAAGACCATAAAAAATTTTAAAAAAGAAGAAATCTACAACAGGGCTCGAACAGCTACCGTCCGATACGTTAGTGCAAAAAATTTAACCATTATAACTTTACACCATCATTAGAGTTCGTATATAACTAATGAAGACGCCTGGTAAGATTCCTTAGGGTAATATATACATCCAAAGCTTCGATTATCTGCTTTGTTTTCTTTTGTTTAAAAATAACAGATTTTATAGATATTATTATATTAAAAGTAAACAAACTGCACAATGATTCTTTTCTTCAGTAGTTCTTTGAAAACTGCTTTTTATCAATAATTTGTGTTATACTGTGACGTTAACAAACTGATTATGCTAGGTCTATTTGAAATCACGTCTAACGACGATACTTTAAAGCTAGGTACTAAAATAATTCATGAATAACTTTTTAATTTTAAGATATGAGTATGCTTCACGTTATTCTTATGATCCTGGTTGCAATCGTCAATATATTTGAAATCATAGAAGATCAGAATATTGATAATAAATGCAACTTAATATGATCACATAATAAAAGAATTCACGGAAATTTTATTTCTTACAATTTTTCCATTTAAACTGACCAGTTTAGCCAAAATAGAAGTCTGCCGCGTCTGTATTTATTGCCGTTCACCATTCATCAATGCACCTAATTCTGTAATTAGCTGATTCTCGTTCAAATATTCCGATTATTATATTCGCTTTTGATGCCTCAAAAAGCAATAAAACAGACAGATAAAAAATACAATCGTCCATACTATTAGTAATCAACATTTGAACTTCATTTTATTTAATTGTGGAGTGACACCCTAAAATTGTATGGTGACAAAAATGGCAGCTAGTCTAAGTTACACATTTTGCAACAAGAACATGTATAAAATCTACATATTTGTTACTCTAAAAAAGGTATCTTCTCTTAAAAAAAATTCAAACTTGTTCTCGAATGCTCTGTTAGTTTTTGAAGACTTCATATTGGCGGAAATCTGGCAAATTTGAGTTTGATTGAACACGGGCCTTCGTAGAAACAAAAGTAACTGTTAATTTCCCACTATTTCATTATATCATGTGTACATATGTTACAGTTGTATAGAGTGGATATGGAATAACCATAACAAATACTCTTACAAAGCATTTAATTTATCGCTGATTTGGGGGCCAAATTATCGTACCTTGTTCTTGTCTGTTTAAGTACTACTGGGCACTCAGAGCAACATTCGTTTGGTAGCGATAACATTTTGCTAAAGTCTTATTCCTATTCAAACTACTCTTGTTTTTTCAGGTATTTTTATTTTATTGATTTGGTGTGAACGCTTTATACAGGTTTTTTTGTTTCCAGACTATCTGGCTATAGAGATAATTCAAGGTATCTGGTAATAACGTGTCGTTGACTCGAAGTTTTATATTTGCTTTCTGTATTAATATTTGTTAATAAATATTTTATGCTAATTGATTTAGAATATTAAAACCAAAACTAAAAGGCCATCCATATAACAGAAACATGACCTCCATGTTCGCATCCATTATTAATTTTGGACTAATGTAAAGAAATGAACCAAACCGCCGTGAAAAGAAATTCGAAATTTGAGTAGGTAATGGTGTACTCAGCTCTTCTGATTCTTGTAATTTGTAACGTGCGTCAGCAATAATACATTAAACTCGTGGTCCAGAAAAATATAGTCATAATATACCATATAAATCAAAGAAATTACATTTTGTGAAAATTTCTTTAACGGTCATATTTTCCTGTTTAGTATATGGTCCTGTAGAAGGATGGATCTGGTTTCCAGTGCATATCATATTTATTTTCCAAACTCTTTGACATTGTCATCGAATTCAGCCCTTGGTGCAGTTTAATGGCTAAATTGTACTAAAAATGAAATATATAATATTCGTAAGCAAATATGACCATGTTTTCTATTTTAGAAAATAAACTGAAACAAGAGAAGCTTAAAGTGTCATTCCATTTAATGATTGTAACTAATGCTGTTGCGAAGGTCATTGAGCACCTTTTGGATGAAAGAAGACGACGTACATACGCGCAACTAACATTAAGTCTTGCAAGAACAACCTATGGTCACTTACCGATAACCCTAGAACTTCAAGATAACGACTTTGTGAGTGTACGATTGAGTTACAAAATCTATTATAGGTTGGAATGTGTCGATAAGCAGTAAGAACGTTTTTTGCACCTGATGTGCAAGATTTGTGAACTTGAATATGCTGGCGAAAATAATGACTTGGGGAAAAATAAACAACGACACAAGATCCATATCAGAAATAAAGTAAAGAAGTGAATTTGTGGGGCTTTAAAATTTAACACTTATTTAGTCCAAACCTTTTACACCCCTTTGACTTTGCATCCAAGTCAACTACCAGTACAGCGCATACAATTGTGCGACCTTCACAAATACGTGTCTGAACTCGGACGGTAAACCGGCACGCGCGTGCCCAGCGACGATACGGGTCTGAGCACTCTCGGCCCACAGTAACCTAAAAACATCTATTCGATTTTTATCACATGCAAATCAATTGTCTGTTATGATTCCGTATGCGTAAGTGGACTCATCAGAAGTTTTATATTTCCGCCAACAGTGGGCTGGAACACAGCTGTAGTAATTGTTTCATCTTCGATGGTCACCCTACAGATTACTAGCTGTACAGAGATTGCTTTGAATTACAGAATATCTGAATAAAGGCGAATTCGATGATGTAATCGTCATACAATTATTTTGCCTGCACCACTCGCGACACCGTTTACTAATGATATAGCTTGGAAAGTAAATCCGATTGGTGTGCATATGATAATTGCATAGGAAGCAGTATTAACTTAGCCAAAGCTAACATTTGGATTTCACTAGCAAAACTATTTTCTAGGTGATTCAGCTGGCAGTTATTGTTCCGCTTTGATTATTTTTACGCCTCAGTAACTTTGAGGGCCCATCGCAGTTCATCTGTTCATAAAGGTAGTTCATAGGGTATTTGCATGACTCGCTTAATCTTGTCATGTGCAAGAAGCAAACGCAAATATATTTTTTTCACACGGGAAGATGCATGCTTCTGGCGATTGTGTGTGGAGGGGCATTTACAAGGAATCCAGAATATAAAATGGTCAAGGACGCTCACTTTTATATTTTACCGACATCTCATCGGTTTACCTGAATTCAAGCCTCAGGCTTGGTAAGCGTGGGTGTGTAAGAAGGCTTGCCATTTGCTCCCGTGGGTTGTTGGTTATTTTCGGGTTTCCTCCACCAGATATACTCGCAGCCATGTATAGCCTATTATGTGCTGAAAA
Source organism: Potamilus streckersoni (assembly GCA_016746295.1). Taxonomy (NCBI): domain Eukaryota; kingdom Metazoa; phylum Mollusca; class Bivalvia; order Unionida; family Unionidae; genus Potamilus; species Potamilus streckersoni. Next base: position 924,829 of record JAEAOA010000712.1, read on the forward strand.
ATTTAGTTTTGGACTGTAGATCAAGCGCCTGTCTTTAACCTTTCATGCAACGTTCTGTCGAGCGAATAATTTGTTGAGATCTCTTTATCCAAGGCTTGTTGATTTTTTTTATAGATTAACTTTGAAAGGACATATTTGTCCATCAGTATCTGAAGTTTCCACTCGAATATTTCCTATGTCCTGTTTGAAGAGAATTTATTCGTCTTTTGTATGAATGGTTCGTAGTAGGATCGCTGCTCTTCACTAATTTAATTGTTGTCTACTTACTTTTGCAGGCAAACATGATTGGGAGGCTTCTTAACCTTCATTACTTTATGCGTAAGCTAGACTCACTAAAGACTGCTCCTTGGTTCTATGTACCATGAATTACTTCACATTTATTTTGATGAGTGTCTTGTTGTTAGTGAAGAATAAGCCATTGATATATCATGAATATTCTGTGAGTCTTGTACGTGCATCAACAACTTGCTCCACATCGACATCTTTGGAAATCGTTAGTAGTTAAAATGCACTGTGGGCTGTTTGTTGCATATGGCACTGGGCGCTTGCTTTTCCATTCTACGTTTGGGGATGTTAAAGTCGTCTCCCAGATACACATGTACGCCTCGAGTGATCCTTGTCAAGATCTAGATTTGGTCTTAGAGTCTTGGGTCAGTTTTTGGAAGATAGGTTTTGAAGAACCCCTTGTAGAGATCGGATACCCCTTCTGTTGACTTTGGCCCATACCATCTCACAGTTGTTATTCCCTATGCGCCTTTCGGATTCATTGCTTCAGTACTGATCCAATATCAGTACAAACTCTCTCACACACACCCTTGTCTACAAACTGTACGATCTTTGCGATAGACTTTGAAGTTAGCTGGGAAAACCTCAGCTGAAAGCACGCTTTTGTTTAGCCAGATTTTATTCTAGTAATGATGCTTGCTTGCGTTGATTCTATCATGTTGTAACCACCGTGCGCGACAGTTTTGTTCTACGGGTCGATAAATATCTGCATGAGACAGGGGTTAACAATCAATAGCATACAAACAAATATAATTACGCTTAAAGACAAATACGAATCCATAGTTGGTATGACTTTGATGCACCAATGCCAACTCGAGGCCAGCTTGGAATCAACATTTAGAACGTGAAAATACCCAGTCGCTGACTATTCTATCGGGCTTGAAATCATCTAGAGACTGCTTCTACAACGAGGAAATGGAATTTACCCATAAATCCGTGTCATTAAACTATATTGGGAATAATTTCGATTAAAATATATGTCGATTAACTTTATTTGAGAGAAATATATTCTATGTTGATAAAGATCGTTTCCTTACAACTTTTGCAAGTCTCATTATTGTAAGTGTAAATTTACTTAACAAATACTCTTTGCGAACAGGTAAAAAAGTCTGCCTCTACTGATTCAAATTTCCGCATTATACATGTATAAAAGACACCAAGCAAAGCACAGAAGCCTCTCCATATTATATATGTATATTCTAAATTCGGCTAACGAGAACACTCACTAACGAAGAATTTTTCAGGCCTACTGTCTGACCTCTAATATGATCATAACACGAAGTCAGAATTAATAAAAAAGAACACGTGGTTCTATGAGAACAAGACTGAACTTTCTAGTTTGAAGCACGCCGTTTACACGTGAAAGCCAGTATGGCATCCCCATTACTCTCAAGGCATTAACAAAAAAGGTTAGAATTGCCTTGAACTAACTATATATAACAGCCCCAAACGCTGGCTCTCACTTTATGTTGCTTCAATACTAAAGAGATTCATCTTGTGTTTTACAGATCCCGTACACTCGCTAGCCAAGCATTCTCCCCAAAAAAGATGTAGCCGTGTCTACACTGTTATGCGTGACACCTTATCTTTGAGAGAGTCCGAACCTTCCCTTTTTCTCTCTATCTTTCCGTCTGATCATGGTAAAGAACATTGCTAAGTGTTTACGAAAAAGATTCATATAAACGCATAACAAAGAACCTTCCGTAAAAGTAACACTCTTCGTCAATTATATTGAACGATCAACATTAACTCGGAAGGCAAACAAATACCCTGACCAATATTCACCAAAAACGCACTTTTGTGTGTAACCAATCTTAGGCGAAAATGAGAAGGATGGTTGGCAACACAAAACATGGACATCCTCTGTCTAGGTCTAGCTTAATCTACAAGTGTTCAATTATTCTCCGTAAATATAAATATTCCACAAGAAGATATTTTCTATGACAATTGTCCCAGTATAAATTAAAACATATACTTTTCACGATGCGCCCGGATTAGGTCTGCGCGTCGAGCAAATTGTACATTGTTAATAAAACGACTGTGATGGACCGTCAAGGCTATATAAACGAAGCAATAACTGAAGCGAACCAACAGCTGCAAGATGAATCCACCCAATAGACCACTGTACTTGCTAAATATAAACACGCTAGTGTTATCGCGTATGCAATATGTTTCGTGTCATCGCCTCGATGTAACTTTGACCACAGCAACAATCATAAAAGTACATTAGTCTGAATTTTTCGTCCTTAGGATTACATCAACAAATACGTGTTTACTGAGAAATTATCGCTTAGTGCAAATAACTATCAAAAGAAATTAATAACTCAAGTCTGTGGCCGAGTCCATGCCGGCATTGACCAGAGTGAAACAAAACTTCGTACGACTTTGCGAAAAAAATGCAAAACAGCAAGGCATCACCAAAACAGGCATGTGGTAAATGAGGAAACCTGTTGCGTATGTTTCCGACCAGATTTAGTTGGCGAAATTTACAGCCAAATTCTTTACGGGCGATCGCCAAAGCCGCAGACACCATTCCTCTTTGGACCTCATGTTTTGTAGCTTACTGTATCATTAACCCTAATCGGCAACAGAAATATGAAACTACTATTATTGCACTTCTGTAGGTGTCAAAAGTTTCCATTTCTACGAACTATCACACATTTACATGAGTTAGATGCAGGAGAAGTAAAGAGACAGAATGTCAAACTTGTATGATATTTGTCTGGTAAGGCAATGTTACACTTGCCCCAGATCATCTGAATAATGAGCAATTCTGAATACTTTTCAATAATGACCCCCAGCAGATATTTATTTCAGTATGTAATTACTTTAAGCAAAAAATTCAGTTACATGCATTTGTAAAAAGAATTCCAAGCGTCTCAATTTCCAATGAACCATCGTCCTAAATGATCAATTTTGGTCAAGCATCCATTCTAGAAAGCCAAACACGGACCAAAAGAATTGAAACATATCTAGGTCATTTATCAAATTTATAAATAGATTAAAACACCATGCATTGTGAAAAAGTTTATGGGAATAGGCATAGATATTTAAAATACTAGTTTCCCATGTTAGCGACATTTTTCTTGTAAAACATAATTTGATACTTATAGCAATATATCCAGGCATCATCCATTTGGCATGACAACGTATAATAAGGCAACAATCTTTTAAATACCGGATACCTCGGGCATTAGCAACATTACCTGACCAGACGAAAAATAAAGAATTAACATTGTGTATCTCTTAACTTTTCAGAGGTCTGGATATGAGATAGCTCAAACATGGGAACATTTCTCATCATCATCATGACGACTGAATTACTGAAAATTGTCTCAGCAAATGTGAATACGATTCAGAACCAATATAACAGGTTTATAATATTTACTCATTTCATTATCAAGCTTCCGTCAGGTAAATGTGCAATAGAAATCGAAATCAATTGTGCTCATATGAAATCTTATATCAAGCAATATGTTGTTTTATGACCAATAAGGGGACACAATCAATCTAATCAATTTTATCTGATACTATTAACACTTTCGTTTCTAAAGTTTGTATTAAGGATTATTTGAAGTATTGTGGTTTATATTCGTGTATATTCATATACGTCTCGTTAGGTTGCTTAATGTTTCGATTCACTGCTAATTTCTTGTCACCACATCAAGCTGCATTAGTAACTGGAGCCTCGAATGCCCTCGAACGGCTTATTCCGTTTAAAGATGATACAATTTGATACGAGAAGCATACTTTTCATTCATTTCAAATATATGTTCTTTAAACTAATGCCAAATATGCAAAAGACATATCCCTATCACCATACATTTAAAAAAACTAAACAAACATAAATATTTAATATATACCTTTTGAAAATACTTAAATAAATGTGATGATTTGATCACGAACGTACCAGTAATTAAAAAAAAAAGATTTAGAAAACAACTCTTTTCAAAAGAACCATTCCGAAAACCTAAAAGCAAGAGGTTCATTTAAAATTAAAGTCTGCTGACAGTAGATTATTCTAAATCTTTAATTGTCAGAGAGCTACCACCAATTATCGATCTCATTTATCAGAAGCTGATTATATACAATAGCAATTGTTCAAACACACGAAATAAACCCACAAAATATTTTTTCCCCAAAAAACATTTGGAAACCTGAATACTTCTTGCCGTCGGGGCGAGTTGGCATCAAAAATACCAGTCCATAATCCTGGAAAGAATCATATCAATCCTACCAACTACCGTCCTATGTCACCAGCAAATGGTATATGCAAAACAAAATAATAAGTGGCAGACGACAGAGAAGAATGACCATCAAGTCAGACTTGAAGCATGTGTTAGAGAAGCTTTCTTAAACAAATAACATATCTGACCCGTCTTTCTAGACTCGGAGAAAGCATGTGAAACAAAATGAATGCTCGGCATAATTATAACCTTTATAACACACGTATAAAGGGCTACACACTAATCTCTACATCCAATTATTTAAAGATTGCAATTTTTTAGTTAAGGTAGATACCACCCCATTTTTAAGCTGTCGTCAGGATAATGGTAAGGTAGATATCACCCTCTCTGGTAGCTATCGTCAGGATAATGTGTTTGCCTCAAGACAGCATATTGTTAGTCACTCTTGTTAGCTACAGATCAAAAAATAATTTGGGCGAAAGAAAAGGAGTTAAACTTCCCGAGATCTAAAACTATTCTTACTTTGCCTAATACATAGAATGTTCATGATGCCTCCAAGTTCTATGTTCAAGATTCTTCTTTTATCGCTGTTGTTGAAGTGACCAAATTTGTAGGACTTGTGTTTCACTGTATCACACTCTCCTTCATCGTATTAGATATCTCAAGTATAAATGAAAAACAAAGCCAAAGCTAAACGAATCGTGGCAATCAGAGTTTAAGGAAAAGATCGGTAGGTCTTATACAAACTACACTCGATGTTTGTAAGTACTGAACTCGACTATGACTCAAGTTAGCACATATTGACTTTTAAATCTTAGGTTTAAATAATTCATCAGTAACACGATCTAGGACATCGACTGGTCTGCAAGCAATAAAAACGTTCAATTCAGAAGACGTCTATGCTTAGACGAGTGAATCGTCATTTTCTCTTCGACGAAAAAAAATTGGTTCTTCAGTAAACTACGAAAATGTCCTCTGATCCACTGTTTCCTGTACAGGTTATTATTTTTAGGCCCAAATGTCAAATGCTGTAAGCCGGAAAACAATTGTATTCCGCCTTTTATCATCAAAATTTGTCCTCAACTGGAAGCACCAAAAACGAAATGTTGAAAATAATGTACCATTTTTTATTACTAAATAACTACAATAATATTTGATCTTTGCAAATTCATAAATCCACCTGCAAATCCTCTTTTTCAAAGTAACGTACATGAAATCAGACTATTTTGTCGTAACTATAAGTTTCTCTATATAGACCGTTCTAAGGACTAAGATAATGCTGGGGCCATTAAAACACACCGGGCAAAGTTTCATATTTACTGCTGAAAGTACACCCATACTTAAAGCCTTGATCTACATTGAATGATACCAAAAACGATTTTGACACCTTTTCGGGGTCCATATTTTCATTAAAAACCTTTATTATTACAAATCTTACAGAAACTTGATTTGCTTATTGGAAAGTACAATCTATAATGTTGGCTGCCTAATCGTATTGGTATTAAAGTAAAAGAACCTCGACCAGAATGCATACACTGCTAATATCTTCTGACGTTGCAGATACATTTCTTTCATGTGTATTGACTTTCCCTTTTTCAGAAAACAATAAAGAAACTTTACGAAGGTGTTCCACCAGAGAAACATTTGACCTTTTGGCGGACTGTAGTTTATAGACCAATTCTGACCATATATTTAGTTATATGTCTTTATACATTTTTTAAACATCTTTACCTTTGAACATTGATATCTTTATCTTTTAAATTTGTTATTTTGATATTTCATGTGTGTGCGTTTTATGTGTTTCTTTTGTTTGAACTTCGTTTTCATCAGCACCATCAAATAAGTAATTTGCTGACGTGCCTTAAATTATATTGCTACGTCTACAACATTTTAGTCCTCAGCGAGTGCAATGGATTATTTAAAACAACGTAAATAAAAACAACATGGAATAATTGAAGAGAACGCTACTGGATAAATGGAGAGTTTAAAGTAAGAGAGGTTCATAACAATTCGTTTACTATCTCAAAATTAAAAAATGTTTTAGTAACATAAGTTTTAAAAAATAGGATAACATTTCAGATGAACTTAAAGACAATCTCTTTCAATAAAATGGTGACAACAATGATACTTGGACTACATTCACAATGACACTTTGACTGCATTCTCGATGGCTATTACAACCTCGAAATGTACACGAATAAAGTCACTGAGGGAATGACTGCACACAGCGAAGAAAGTATTGCTGTTGAATATTTGAAACACAACTCAAAAATTTTCAGTGACATAATTACAGAACATAATTAGCCAACCACAACACTAAATTGCTGGTAGTCAAACGTCAGAGAAATACATTAGAATCTATTGAATTATATATTTGCGGGTGTTTGAAAGCAAATGTGTACATTTTCCAGGAACAAATAAACAAAGCAAAAGCTAGACTAATGGTTACTACTCGTGTTTACTTGAGTTCTAACCAGGAAACAATATGTTTGCTAGGTGAAAAGGTACAATTAACAGATTATGTATGAGCCCATGAGATGAAGATGAGAAAATAAATCGATTTTCCCTTCATATCCAAAATGTGTTTTATTCACGTAAACGTAAATAGACTAAGTGCAGAGTGCTTAAAAAATAAATCACATTAAGGTCAAAGCGAACATTTAACTAATTGAAACAAACACTCATTCAAAAGATACAACATTAGCTCAAAGGTATATCAGTGACGAGGTTAAAATTAATTTATGTGAACCTGAAAAAGTAACTGATGCAGTAAATCACATATTTGCATTAAGAAAAGTTGATAACCAGATTTTAAACACTTGTTGGTTTTAAACACATAATGATTTAACAGAGACAGTCAGAGATAAACAAAATAAGGGGAATGAAAGCACGATTAGAGCCACGAAAACATCGCGTGTCATAGGCTATTTAGATTTGAATGATAATATCATACAATTCAAGATGTTACATTCGCTTAGTTTTACAACAAATAACATGCAGAGGTTGAATAATCTAAACCATTTCCAATAGAGAAACGAAGAAAAAACTCGATAAAAGCAAATACGACTTGGACTAAAATACAATGCTAGTTTGGATTTTCCCATTATTCAAAATATATCTGAAAATGTAATTAAGTTTAGGATTGTAAATCTAAAGTTTATTGTTGAAACTGGTAAACTGGTAGATTGGCTAATGCTTCCTATAATTAAAGATATTGTAAAATCCGTCACAAGAAATATTTAATGAACAACATTTTCTTATGTCATCTTCTTAATTTATTGGTGCAAAACAAACATGTAGTCTCTTGGTATACTTTCGGACTAATGTTTATAAAAACCACATTTTTACATTTCCAAGAATAAGGTTTTAAATACAACATTTTAGGGATCATCCATAAAGGACGTCCGCAAAGATGGGTGGAGGAGGTTAGTTCAATGCGCATAACAGCGGACTGTGTGTAAAAGACCTATCGAACGCAAGCTAGTATATTTTTATAGTGAAGTGTTGAACAACTGTTTTAGGCCTACTACGTGTATTCCTGATAAGTTCATCACCATGGTCAGACTATTCCACGATGGCATGTTCACTAGAGCACATGATGAAGGAGAGTTATCCCTGCCCTTCCCAGTGACAAATGGTGTCAAACAGGGCATGCTCGCCTTCGGCAGACTCAACAGCTCTGTGTGAAATAGAAGAGGAATCAGCCAGAAAACCAAGATCAAGGTGTACCGCGCAGTAGTACTGCCCTACCTCTTGTACGCCTGTGAGACATGGACGGTGTACAGTCGTCATGAAAGACAGCTAAACTCCTTCCACAAGCGCTGTCTCAGAAAACTGCTCCATATAAAATGGCATGACAAGATTCCTGACACAGAAGTCCTCCAGAGAGCTGAGATTACAAGCGTGCATACCATGCTCAGAAGATCACAGCTTCGCTGGGCTTGCCATGTCTGCCATATGCCTGATGAGCGCATCCTGAAGAGACTGTTTTATGGGGAACTAACTGAAGGCAAGAGTTACAGAGAAGGCAAAAAGAAGCGGTACAAGGACATGCTCAAAGGCTCAATGAAGTCTTGTGGCATTGATCCAGACAGCCGGGAGCAGATTGCCGAAGACAGCGATGCCTGGCGCAAACAGATCAATTCAGACGCTGCTGTTTTTAAAGAGCAACGGATCACCGAGGTCAAACATAAACGCCTGTAGAGGAAGAGCAGAGACAGCGCCAACCCTCAATCAGTCCAGGCTACGGCAATTCCCTGCCTTCATTGCTCTAGATACTTCAGAGCCCGGATTGGCCTCACCAGTCATCTCCGCACTCACAGACTAGCCCAGACGTGAAGTCATGATCGTCTTCGATAACGAAGGACGAACAACAACAACAACGTGTATTCCAGTATGTTTTTGTGAACGTCCTTAAGGGTGTTCCTTAAGTATAAATTATTTATTAATTTAAGTTTGTACGATTCGTGCCATAGAATATGTATGAAAGGGTTGACATTAATTCATAGGTCTGGCTCCCAGTGTCTGAAGTTGATTACTTGGCCCACATGGATGTCAGTAGCTAAGGGCTGGCCGGGTAAGCCACATGCGGACAAAAGCGGACAATGAAAGGGGGTAGGAAAACGGGTATTATTTGCCGACGTACTTTATGGACAACTCCTTAATGAAAACATAACTCTTGACAAATATTAAAAGGTTTTTATATTGTGGTTTCCGATTGTTTTCAATCCGAGCTAAGCAACATGTCATGACATCGTACGCTATATTCATTTATATATATATATATATATATATATATATATATATATATATATATATATATACATATACATATATATATATATATATGTATATATACATATATATATATACATATATATACATATATATACATATATATACATATATATATATATATATATATATATATATATATATATATATATATATATATATATATATATATATATATATATATATATATATATATATATATATATATATGCAATAAACTGACAAGAACAGTGCATACTAGTAACTAACTAGCCTGAGCTTTCGACTCTTAATGACTTAATGAGTCTTTTTTAAAGACAAATACAAAACATATATAAAGCAAACAAATAAAAAACAAAAACGTTGTGTTTGTAAACCTCTACATGGCTATCTCCACATGAGTTACAACTATAAATACAACCAGCTTATATAGACTTGTTGCGTATACTCTTTGTATACTTTGTAATCTTTATATATATATATATATATATATATATATATATATATATATATATATATATATATATATATATATATATATATATATTCATTCTTTCTTTAAAATGGAATCATGCGGCAAGTATATCGATTACTTTCAAATTTACATTTCTTCATCAATTTTGTGTATGACGGACTAATAGACAATTAGACCCAATTTTATCTGTAAGTTTGTATTGTGGGATGGATGAGTCATTAGAAAATTAATTAGGGCCGAAGCTTCTTACCTTGTGGCATTTTCTGCAAATTGATTTTGTTCTTATGAGTCATTTATCATCGAACTCATGAACTAGTGTTATAGTTATAATATGAAAAAATGAAGATGAAATCTTATCTTTAGTAGCCCAGTGGGCCATTTTAGCAAGCCCAGACCCAATATTTTAGCAGTCGCTGATGATTGTTTGTTGACCATCATTCTTTTGTTTATAAAATTTAAACGTGAGAAAGCTCGAAGAAAAGCTTGTACATATACTATGGAAATATCAATAATAGACATTATGAATATCGGCTGCAATTATTGATAATGTTCTGGTAACCATGGAAACAATTATTCGCCGTATAGTTTGCTTAATTTGCTTCCATTTATCAAGAAACCGCTAACTCTCTCAATGACAAAGTCTGCAATATTTAAAAAGTGGATGTTGCTTTCCTAATAGACGCAATTTAAATAGGTCCGTAAACCTATTTAAAAAGATAAAGCAAAACAGTAGAATGTGTCTGCCAATTTTATTTCATCTATGAGCTGCTAATATGAGGTCATAAGATCCATTTATGACACAAGACTTGCAAACAAGATGAATATGTTGCAATATAAGATAAAATACAAAATAAAAGCAACAAAAAGTTACTACAGATAAGAATAACTAAGCATTATTGTTATTGTTATGTTGGGGCTTAACGCCATTTTTCAACACACGATAGGCTATACAAGGCGGCCAGTATTAATGGTGGAGGAAGAAACCGGGAAATCCGCGGAAAGAACCATCGACCCACGAGAAGCAGCTGGCAAGCTTTCTCACATATCCACATTCGCCGAATCTTAGACTCGAACCCAGGCAGACAGGTGAGCTGGCAGTGATCCGTAATGGAGAGCGCTTTAAACCACTCGGCCACTCGGGGCCCAGGATTTTGCGTAAAATTGATGCCAATATACAAAATGAAAGTTTTATGACAATTTTAAGGTTTCCTCCCCAAATTATATTTACTTAAGCTGTACATTGTGCTAGCCTTTTTCACATGAATTGATGTCCTTGGTAAAACGGTTCAAAAGTGCATTAGACCGCTACTCCTACTACTACTTTGGATTAATGTCATACGTCGCTTGCAGCATTCATGACTTTAGGAATTACACGCTTTTGCGTGCTACATATTATTTCAGATTGACCGCTTTTATTGTCATGGCACCAAAGCAAGCTGCAGGAATCTTCAATCTATCCTCTTCATTCAAAGGCTGTTACCATCTGTTCAGGTTTCTCGCTTTTCATTTGTTTCAAAGCTATGCCCAGATACATATTTTCTGTTGATGAGTGGTCCATAACTAACGCCAAACATGGGATAGTCACATTCACTTAAAATATCTCTGAGTACCTACTGTACAGTTCCACATTTTCCAGTGTTTTACGTGTAGTACTTTTACCGTAAAAAATATAACCAGACATATATTAGCCGATGAATTTTGTAATCTAACTTGGAATGTTGTGACTACGTTAATTTGTTTAGCAGCTTACCTGCAGTTGTCTTTGCAGGGCCAGTTTTTGTCTGAATATGACTTTTGGTGACAAAAAGAAACCTACAGAGGATTAATTGTTTCTCATTGTATATGCCACTCTTTAGTACCTCAAATTTCGTCCATTTTTTTCTGATCGGACTGTTCCTACTTGTGGTTCCCGTCCTTTAGATTTGCAAAAATGAAATAGTTTTGAATTTTGATACTGAACGTACGTATATGAGAAAAACAAATATTGCTGTCGTCAGGTATAAATTGCTCTTCTTTTTTGTTTTTATGATTTAACAAATTCTAATTTGTTAAACATTTTATATGTATAACAATGATACTATGAACGTTGGTTGACTGGATCAGGAGACATAGCTATTTCGTTACTACTACTTCTATGGAAACAGACAAGCAACATTTTGTACACCGCCCGATACGCACGGCAGAGCAGAGACAGTGCGCCTTATGCTCATCATTCAATGCTATAAATCCATGTTGCTTCTTGTTTAGCAATATTTCTTCGCAATAAGACGACCAAACGTTTTGCATAATAGCAATAACCGTATACCAAAAAAAAGAATTAATCGTCTTTATACCGATGATATATTTGGACAATATACTCTACTCTTCCCAACAATATACGAACAATTCGTTCAAGAGCTACTCATTGCATGTACAATATTAGATAATTAATTTAAAAATAAAACATGATAGAACTTGATTGCAATTTAACCGATTGGCCGTCAGCAAGAATATATACCTATATGTTTGTTACAAAGATTGATGGGGACACGTTTAATACACAACGAAAAACAGACCTAATGCACTAACATTCAATGGATACAAAATATATTTACTTACCTATATGCATATATACCTGAACATTATATACGTATATCCATATACCCATACACATTCTTACTTAGACACATACGTATATGCACATACATACATACATACATACATACATACATACATACATACATACATACATACATACATACATACATACATACATACATACATACATACATACATACATACATACATACATACATACATACATACATACATACATACATACATACATACATACATACATACATACATACATACTAGGATTAGTGTGATCGGCATTTACGCACAAACATATCCATATTTGCTTTCAAGTATACATGCTGTATGATACGAAGTAATAATACAACGCGTCAATTTTTGACTAGTAAAATACTCAAATATATGCTTGTGGAATCAAATGTGTGACCTTTAGTATAAGCTCTTTCGGAAGACAAAAAAGTGTCATCAATATATAAGCATTATTCAAGATGCTCTATTTCTCCAAAATTAAGAGTTTATTTACTTCTTTCTTATCGGGAAATAACATTGGCATTCTAAAACAAAGGGATACTAATCTTTCATCAGGATTCAATAATTACAAATTCATTGTTCTAGTTGGGTGCTATGGTCTCTTTCATTGAACATATAAAGTATTGGCAAGAATCCAAATTTGGTAAAAGGACTTTCAAACTTGTGTAACTGTTACTATCTCTAAATAGTTCTTATTGCCAAACTTTTAATTCTGCAATAGGAAAGAATCCACTACTTGGAAAAAATAACTAATTTCTATTTTCAAAGGGCCAAATTCAGGAAATATTAAAAACTGGGTTATAAATGCTGTAAAATGCTCCAAACTTTAGCATTTTAACAAATTAGCTAATAAGCTTCAGCTATCAGCAAACGTCATGTTGAATGAAGCCAACACAAATATGAAGAAGAATAAACCCCAAAAAACAAACAAACAAGAAAATCGGAGTATCTATTTCTGGGTCATAATAACCAATATTTCACTCTTGATAAAGTAGACTTCTTTAATAAATAATTTTCTGAACAAACTTTGGCAAATGATACTTCAACTACCCCATCTTCTATAAATCTTACTCACAATGGCCTAACCATAGCCACATTAACACAAATGACGTAGAGGACGGCGGGGGACATATAAGAGTCAACTTAGCTTACGTAACCAATGCACTTGCAAATTACCTCGATATTTATAAGAAATCTTCCATAATTCGCTCCACTCTTAATATTTTCCAATGTCGTGAAAATAGGTTAATGTTAATTCTCTTTGTAAAAAATGGGAACAAAAATGGTATGTAACTATAAAGGAATTACCTGCAAAAGCATGGAAAAAGGTAGACATACTAAGAAGTTTTAAATTCCAACTTCATAGAAAATAATAAGAACGTTTAATTTTACCTATATGAGACCTCTCTTAAAATAGAATACTATTACTGAGATAGCTGCACCGCAGTGTGAAAGAGATGAAATAAAAATAAAATTCAATCTGAGGCAGGTAGAACTGTTTGTGGGGAGCAAAATTTACAGCATATGGTACAGCTTTAGAGGAGACGAAATATAATAAATTTTCAACAACCATCACCGACACCTAAACTCTCATGTACTGAACATGCAAGAGATTTATAAAATAATTATAATAAAAAATAAAACAAGAAGTCAGCTGACATGGAACGCAGAATTTAATAGATCAAAATCGTAACCCATCAATTAATTAACACCCGAAGTTCGATAATTGAGCAATTAATATTATTGAGTTTAAAAAAAGGGTATAATTGTCCTCACCACGGACAAGCAATTAACAGAGGCTGATTTCAAATTATTGCGGAAATAAATAATAACGTGTGTACATTGTTATGAATACGAGAGTAATCTCTCAGTCTTCTTGCTCTCAGTCCAAAGTGTGTGGGCCTCCAAGATCTCTGAAATTGTCAGTAATTTAATTTTCTTACAAGGATGGTGATAAATTGCTAGTTCTCTCTCTCTCTCTCTCTCTCTCTCTCTCTCTCTCTCTCTCTCTCTCTCTCTCTCTCTCTCTCTCTCTCTCTCTCTCTCTCTCTCTCTCTCTCAGGAATGTAAGAATTCAGTGTCAATTCTACTTTCAATTGACATAGAGCTTATAAAAAATATATAGATGTTCAATACTTCAATGATGATGAAACTTCTCCCACACCCTCGCTTAACTCCATGCTTGAATCCTTCTCTTTCATTACTTGTTTCATATTCCTCATTATTATTCTTACATTCTAATTTCACATATCAACCATAACAAAATTAACATAAAGATAACAAAATTCATGTTCAACGGTAACGCTGTATCCTTCAGAGTTTTTTTTTTGCCAATTCTCTCTCTCTCTCTCTCTCTCACACACACACACACACACACACACACACAAACACACACACACACCAGTTGGATCTCTATTTCACACCAGTTGGATCTCTATTGTCTTTTAAACAATTTAAATGTTTGGGGGGGGGTTCGGTCCTTTTTGATATTTGCATGTTAATTCGCCATAAAAGGTGTGGATTGCATGGTGACAATGTGTTTGTATTCCTATTTGCATAAAACTACATTTGTTTACTTCACGTCTTCGTTAACATCAATATTTTCTTAGTTCTAATTACGGTTGCTGCTGGAAAACGGAAAACATATGTCATCAAAAACAGACTTGAGTTGTACAATTTTATGTGTTTATCGACTGAAGTATGCTGTATTTAAGATAAGATGTTAGAGAGAATATGTCCCAATGCATACTGTTTTACTTTTTGCCAAGAAACCATAGACGTAAAATGAATATTTTAATTTTACGGATGGCTTCATGGAATATACATCATATGCCGTCTATCTCAGACTGACAATCATTTCTGTTTTGTAGAAAGTGCTTTCACAAGCAAAATGCTAACTGAAACATAAAGTTTGCGAAGTAATTTAAAATGTATGAAAGAAGAAAGAAATTTAACAATAAAAATAACATAGGAAACATCAGGTGAACCTCATCTTCAGTTCTGTTACAATCGGAAAAGTTCGAAATATATGTCCAGCCTAAATATATTTTAGACACAATTTATCACTCTCACTATAGATAATTCTCATTATTTACTTTCACTCAACTTTTAAGGTTAACATTTCAGCTTTATTTATTTATTTATTTATTTATTTATTTATTTATTTATTTATTTATTTATTTATTTATTTATTTATTTATATGAAATGCGCTTTTGACCGTCTTCAAATTATAATTCTTTCTCTAACCTTTCTGCTGCAGCTCATGAATTCGGCAGACTATTAAAAACGCACCAAGACAATAGTAATATACCATTCAATATATGAAATTAAATATATAACATGAAATATATGAACTATTTTTTGAAAACAAGTGATTATCATATTTTTTTAATGTAGATAAGAACAGCGACTTTTTCGGTATGTTTCAACAATGACTTTAGTAATACTGCCATAACTACCCAATCTATGCCCTCAGATATTAAACGATCGACATTCCAAATAATAGATAACAAAATGTATGCAGCGAACATGTAGATAATAAAGAAAAACTTACTGTATCTTCAAAATGGCACAAAATATAAATTTAAAGAAGGCAGTCACTGAGGCATATTTTTAGCTGAACTAGGATGATATGAACATAAAATTCTTCATACTATCCTAACTACAAAGACATATAAAAAAACAAAAGTGATGTGTCTGACACTAATGTATGGTACGTATATTCTGAAACAGCAACTTTAGACAACACGGCATTTTATTTGGGGACTGTCAAATAATTCAGACTTTTTGTAATAATATAGTCATGTAGATAAATAATGTGTGTGAGCAGTAAATAATTTAGCTTTACCGAAGAGAAAGCACTTTTCAAGGCAATAAGTCGATATTGGTTTATAACCGTTAAGTCAATTCGAACTTCACTCACACACACACACACACACACACACACACACACACACACACACTCGCGCGCGCGCACACGCACGCACATAACGTGATAGAAAGTTCAGAATTTATGTTATTTGTCCTATTGATTGCTCTTAACGGACTACATAGACGAAGACGCAAAATGCGACGGAAGTTCTAGGTCTATGTAGTTTACATTTGGACTTATAAGCCAATACATATGGCACGTGAAATCTTATTCTCTCTCTTTACAAAGAATGATCAAATATTGGTTATCTTTACTTTCTGTCTTCAGAAATAATTAAACAAGTGTAATTGATAAGTTTTTCGCTTAGAAATAATGTACATAAATTGGAAAATACGAAACAACTATTAGTTTTGTACAACTCCGGTGTAGATTTCATTAGCTACTGTGTGATCAAATGTTGATATTTAGTAATTCAGTTCCATATGACCTTTGTGTAGCAAAGTGTTCATATTAAGTAACTCATTTGTATAGGACCCTAGTGTAGCAAAGAGTTCATTTAAAATGTAACTCATTTGTATAGGACCCGTGTGTAGCAAAGTGTTAATATTAAGTAACTCTTTTGTATAGGACCCGTGTGTAGCAAAGTGTTAATATTAAGTAACTCTTTTGTATAGGACCCGTGTGTAGCAAAGTGTTCATATTAAGTAACTCTTTTGTATAGGACCTTTGTGTAGCAAAGTGTTAATATTAAGTAACTCATTTGTATAGGACCCTTGTGTAGCAAAGTGTTAATATTAAGTAACTCATTTGTATAGGACCCGTTTGTAGCAAAATGTTCATATTAAGTAACTCATTTGTATAGGACCTTTGTGTAGCAAAGTGTTCATATTAAGTAACTCTTTTGTATATGACCCTTGAGTAGCAAAGAGTTCATATTAAGTCACTCATTTGTATAGGACCTTTGTGTAGCAAAGTGTTCATATTTAATAACACATTTGTATGGGACTTTTACGTAGCAAAGCGTTAATACTTTGTGATTATTCCAATTTAGTACTGATATCGGTGCTAGCAGCTGTATGTTCAGGATCTTAGTAAAGACACATTAAATATTGCCTTCTTAATGGCAATTTAAAATGGTATAAAGCATCTGGATAATACTCGCAAAAAGGCCTCCAGGCGTTGTCAGGACATTAATAAATCAACCATCTACAAATGGAACCTCTATTTTCATAAATTTCTAGTAAAAAATTAAAAGCCAATTCTTTCAAACATACGAACAATTTAAGATTGATGTAAATTTTGACATTATTCTAGTTGATTTTGTTAGTATTCTGGTTATTTTCAATTTACACTGGTTGCTTTTGACATAACTCTTGTTGACTTTTTGGCATTACTCTGGCTGATTTTTGACATTACTCTTGTTCCAGAACAGTTACTTTCTCCACTTCTCTGAATAATGTTGAGTTTTTCACTGAGTTTATCACAATGTAGCTTTGGCTTCAACTTTCATACATCATAAATAATGTCAAAATAATTGCGTACTGTGATTTTGCACCACTAAAGAAACGACAACGTTGTTACAGTATGTGGACTTTTTTAATTGGTGTTTTCGGCTCACAATGGTAATTACGTTTGTTTTATTAATGCGTAATTTTGTAAATATAGTATATTTTAATATTTTGTTTTACTTTGATGTTTTCACCAGTCGAAGGTAATTTTTCTAAAAATAAATAAATGGTATACTAAGCTCTTAAAGCCAGTTACAGTTTCTAACTTTAATTATTGTAGTAATAGGATTGAGTAGCAAAATTAGCGTTCTCGAATTCTGATACCCATAAAGACAAAGAGGAAGTGTATGAATATGGATGGAGCGCAAAGTGTTACGGGAGGAGACTGACAGTGCGATCCTAAGTAAAATTTTCTCAAAAAAAAATATCAAAACATAATTTTTCATGGTGATTTGTTCAAATAAATGCGCTATTCTTCGTTTTTACGCCACCACATCACATCAGTAAACTGTCTGACCAATATCATGAACCTTGGAAAATTAGTAAACAACTAGGAATTAATTTAAATTCGTGTAAAATGTAAACATATGAATTAAGTTAAATTCGTGTAAAATGTAAAGACCTCTTTCTGAGCATAAATGTGTTCAACATATTTAATCACACGAATGTAAAAATTATCTTGCATTGCGAGCAAGATGGCAGCATGCAATTCAGCTGGATACCATTCGTCAAAGATTTATGGACCATAACAAATGCTTATTCAATTTTAACAAAATCGATCCAGGACTCGTCAGCTATCATACAGTATGTACTATATGCAGAGCCAAAGAAAGTAACAAACAAAACATAACAAAAATGGAGCTTAATATGAACGATAACATGTCCTCTTTGTTTTCTAGTTTTGAAAAAAAACACAACGAATAACAAGTTAAAAGCATTACCCAGAATTATTTAAAGGCTAATGGTAGATGACAAGACAACTGTCAACTTTCACGTTTACAAGAATCTATATAATAACTTCAAGCACAAAGGGGAAGGGAGGTGGAGAGGGGTGGGGGTAGAGGTGGGGGTGGGGTGGGGGTGGGGTATCAGTGCCACTCTAAAGTCAACATGTACCAGTGAAAAGGGCACCAGTTTTGATAATTAAAGAATGACGTGATAACCAGTTATACACTAAAGGTGAACGTGTAAGATTTGAGATAGTTTTGCATTTTTATTCAAGCTTATTTATAATTCAAAACCACATTTTTTTTAATATCGTTAATGTTATTTGCACATTTTATGAGCAAGGAAATCCTACCCTTAAAACTGCCGTTGATAATTTGTTAATTGTTATTCGAAACGGCAATCACGTGTCTCTGAATCAAACCAACACGTCAGACATAGGTGATCAGATAAATCTGCAGGAAATATTGACTTATATCGTACCACTTTTTTTCAGGTCAAATACCATGTTTCACTATCATATTCTTACTGTAAATCAGCTTATTTGTTTGTGCGTTGCCGTGACAACCATCCAGCGACCTGTTCACGTGGTAATGTAAACCGGTTCTTATAGCTGCTGCTACAGTAGGATTTTGCCTTGCTGTAAGCAGATGTACAGAAGTCTTTAGAAGAATATGGGATATTTACTGTGCACCCGGTGGTGTCTTTTTCTATATTTAATTTTCCTCAACTATGAGTACACCAAGAGTGAGAGTGAAAAAGGTAAGTTTTAATATCACAGGACTGCGGTGTGCAAAGTTAGAGGTCACGATGTTTCCATTTTTTCCCTTGGTTTTAACATTATTTTTTAATTTATTTTATTTTACTTTCAAAGGACTGCATTCCACTAAATTTAATGTAGTCACACCAAGAGGAACTGTAGATTCATTTAGTGGTTGTTGTAGCTTTTTATATTTCTTTTCATACAATGCAAGTTACAGACAATTAGATTTGTATTACATTCTTACAAGACATCCTTCATCTCTTAAATACTCTAATTATGATCGTGTCTTAACGCTGTAACTATCAAGGGTGAAATATGTAATAAACTGTCAGTAAACAAAACAGCAGTTAAAAAAATTATTCAAATTGGGCAATATCATACTTCTCCTTGTGATCATGCAAATTATCATTACGAGTTTTTCTACCATTCATCCACGTGATTCATTCAACTGACTCTTTTGTACACGACCAACAATATGGCTATTTTTCTGGATCTATGGCAATATAAAAACTAGATAAGTCGCCATTTATCCGTCAAGATTAAACATAACTTCAGATTATACACTTGGTTAACAACCAAGTAGCCTAACAAACGGCATGGAATTAAATTTCGATGGTTTGCAAGACTTTTCTCTTCTTCTTCTTCTTTTTTATTATTATATAGTGACGCGGTTATGACATTATCTTTGGTTTTTTTTTGCGCTATTTGCGTTATTAATTTTGAAAGACATATCATACACATGTTCATCTACGTTTCACGAAACCTTTAATTTCTGTTTAAATGAATTTATCTTGTTATTAAAGATCAATATGTAATTTATGAATAGAAGCTGCTGCTGTAAGTTTTCTTCTTTTTAATCTTCAGAATTATGATGCTTTTTTAATTACCAAACTAATATCTGTCAGTCTACGTTATTTCAAGGGTAATCATATATTCAGCTGCCTGCTAGACTAACATTAATGAAGGTTATTTTGAAGCTTGGACCTGAGATGAAGTGGTCTTATCATATTTATAAGCACGGCTAACGGACTAAGCTAAATTGCAATAAATGTGAGGAATCAAACTTCAAATTTTAAGAGAGAAAATCAAGAAAATAGGTTAGAACCTATATAATAGTACTGTACATTATATTCTTAGTGGATACAAAGAAATAATTGCTAAATAAAAATGATACAGTGTGCACATCCATGTTCAGGCCTTGCTCTAAACTGTTATAAAACACTTGTGCCCCCTTCTCTTCCTCAGTACGTGATGTGTAAGAAAGCAGTTAAAGTGAGGCTGAAGATAAAAAAATATCACTGTGTCCATGATGCTTAAAGTTACAAGGATTTATCAATTCTTTCAGGTGGAGATAACTCATCAATTTTTTTTCTGATTATTATGTCATCACAGATAACGATAATAAATTTAATAGAATTGAAATTTTCCTTAACCATGCACATGACCGTCTAGTTTCATTTTACTTTTAGTAAGATACATATAAATCAATATTCATTCTCAGATAAATGCGTTTCCAAGTGATAAGACATGAATATATTTTAGTACTGATAAAATGAAATGATTTGATGTAGCTCATTTGATAGAACATCGAATTCCTCGGTTTGTCCTTCCTGAAGGCACACAACTTCCATTTCTACAGTATGATATAGCCAATAATGTCTTAAAAGTGCCCTTAAAAAGAACAATTTTTTAAAATAAAAAACGTTTTGGTTGCTGGAGATCCGAACGAGGAAAATCTCCTATTTCAAAACATACCTAGCACTTAATATAAACGTGGAATGGTTAATTTAGTTGATCAAGCATCACGGATTTTTCACAGCTTTACTAGGATTTTACTACTTAGCTTTCTATAATGTGTAGCTGTTAGTAAACTAAAATGGCGCTGATTAGACCTTCAATATGGCCAACATAAACGCCATATTGAAAATCTCGCATTGTATCTACTACTGATCAGATGAAAGACTTCCGATGATATCCAAATGGTCCTCAATGGATCAGATCAACAAGCTAGCCATGGTGGTTATCTGGATGGTCTTGTTATCACTAATTCTCTTGAAAGCATGGTTGTATCGACATCCAGGTGTTCATCAAAACACTTCTTTATATATCAGACTGGTTCTAAATGAAATCATCCCTATATGATTTACCTTTATCTGAAAAATCTTGTTACATCTTTTAACAATGAGCATATTCTGACAGGATTTTAAGTTTTTGTGAACTTAGTCGTTTTGCAACATGAAGTTTCTATGACCTAAACATCAAAATGGCTGATTTGATGACCATCTTGATAGACTTGATATGACTTCTTCTAAACACGTTTTTTTTTTATTTTATTTTTTGTTATACAAAAGTGCAATATCAATATGAAACTGGCTCTAAATGAAAATAGTGTTTATCTGAAGCCCAAAATGGCACCATCAAGGAAATCTTATTCTCGCATTAAGTGTGGATTTGACATAATCTTTTAAGTGAAGCATTTTTTTGCAATATGTAATTGGTTTTGATTAAATATGGTGCAGATATAGCTACACTTTAATGGAAATATTTTATATTGGGGCCAAGTTAATGGTTATTGCTAGCATACATTGTCATATTTAAATGAAAATAATAATAATAATAATAATAATAATAATAATAATAATAATAATAATAATAATAATAATAATAATAATAATAATAATATATTTTAGAATATTATGGTACGTTGAAGAAAAGAAAACCCCCACACACCCCAAACAGCCTCCCCCCCCAAAAAAACAACAGCATATCACAAAATGTGTACCACGTAACCGAGGAATTTACTGGTTTTCAATATTGTATCATTGATAAACACTGTTGATAAATCCAAAGGAAATTGCAAACAAATCCTTACAACGAACCATATTCTTGTAGGGTACATGGTGTAATTTCTATTCCATTGTTTTAATGCACTCTCTCTCTCTCTCTCTCTCTCTCTCTCTCTCTCTCTCTCTCTCTCTCTCTCTCTCTCTCTCTCTCTCTCTCTCTCTCTCTCTCTCTCTCTCTCTCTCTCTCTCTCTCTCTGCGCAGTTTGTCTGTTAAGCTAGAGAGGTGAATGGAGAAAATAAATCCGAATGCATTGTGATGAAAATATGTACCATATTAAATTAATTTAGAAAACATGGATTATTAATACTTTTCATCATCATTTTTCACACATCACCAGTGACTGATTTGTGGAAATTGATCATTGATCTAGAAAGTACTGCATTCGCTCGCGAGAATATAATATAAGATGCGTATTATTGCGCCATGGGTGGATCATAATTTGATATACCAATAGTATTAGTATATCAAATTACTTTACATCAACATTTTAAATCCATGTGAATGTTTTAAATGTATGTGATTATATATATATATATATATATATATATATATATATATATATATATATATATATATATATATATATATGCAACAAACTGACGACGAACAGTACGAAACTAGTAACTAACTAACCTAGTTAGTTACTAGTTTCGTACTGTTCGTCGTCAGTTTTTTGCATCTATTTTAATTAATCACTGACACACGTGATCCCTTGTTGGATCCAGTACGCTTGAAGGGTTGTTATTCGCCATATGATTTGTATTCTTTATATATATATATATATATATATATATATATATATATATATATATATATATATATATATATATATATATATATATATATATATATATATATATATATATATATATATATATATTAAACCAAAATTATTTCGTGCGCATATCCTGACATTGTCTAATGTTAGATTCAAGGTGAGGACAAAGAATTTTGTGCTGCACTTACATGTATAGAGTGAATAGGTTAACTTGACCGTATAAGAAATTTCTCATTACTGAGCTTTATATTTTGCGAATTTGTGCTAAGGTGCTATTAAAAGCCAATACATACATACATACATACATACATACATACATACATACATACATACATACATACATACATACATACATACATACATACATACATACATACATACATACATACATACATACATACATACATACATACATACATACATACATACATACATACGTACGTAGGTATGCACCCACAAACGCACGCACGCACACAAGCACACACACATACATACATACATACATACATACATACATACATACATACATACATACATACATACATACATACATACATACATACATACATACATACATACATACATACATACGTACGTAGGTATGCACCCACAAACGCACGCACGCACACAAGCACATACATACATACATACATACATACATACATACATACATACATACATACATACATACATACATACATACATACATACATACATACATACATACATACATACATACATACATACATACATACATACATACATACATACATACATACATACATACATACCTACAGCGGTAATATTGTCTATTGGCCGTGTAAACAATCAATGACATTTGTTTTGTCTAATTTACACGCATGATATTATTGCATATGTTTATAACATAAATTCAATCAAATGGTTTGAAAAAAGGACTCAGTTAAATGGTGAATTTAATTTGATGCACCATTATAGCAGATCTTATTTAGGCACACAATTATGGCAGATTACCTTAATTAGGCACACAATTTTTGCAAAACAGCTTTATTAGGTGCCCAGTAGGTATAATTACAAATGAGCTTTATTTCCCACAGAAAATTGAACGCACTGTCACTGTAATCATAAGGACCACGACTGTTACTATAAATAGAATACCAGTACCGTTAATTCCTGCTTGCTCAGATGACCAAGGAAAGCTAAACTACACCTAAACACGTGTGATTATAAATAATATTTTGAATTTATTTCTTTCACTTTCTAGGTCCATATCGAAAACATTTAGATCAATATTGCTATAAATATGGACTACTGAGTAAATGCAGTTGACAAATGCTTTACCTGGAGCATGTAGCTAAGGTGAAACTAGGAGACAACACGGTATTATATCTTCATATATATATATATATATATATATATATATATATATATATATATATATATATATATATATATATATATATATATATATATATAAGGAAGGATGGATGGAAAATGTTCATTTTGGTGACTAATTTATATAGTTAAAGTGCCTCTACGGACGTAACTCATTCAATAGGATGGAGTATATAGGTAGGTCGATATGTAGGTCGATAGGCAGGTAGGTAGGTAGGAAGCAAGGAATGTAAGAAAATAGGTAGGTTAATTGTTCATAAAATGGTTGGTAGGTAGGATGATTGGATGGTAGGTGGGTAGGAATATGTTATGTTCTAACAAACAAGGTGACGAAAAGAAAAAGGTGTTGACTGATAAGGAAAAGAGATGGCACAAGAGCCGTTGACAATATCAGTGCTATAAATTAGCTAGTACTCATCACATTGGTTCATCATTTCTTTGTTACTCTTAATTTCAGCTACATATTGGTGGGGTGGGCGTGTTTTATTTTATCATTCTGAAATAACTATTAGGTCATCTTCTTTACTATGTCAACAACGGCAAGTTCATTTGCATATATGATGCATACTGGAACGAAATTACTGAAATATGAGATATTACAGTAGTTAATTGGTTATTGGAAAGATACATTAAGAGACTTGTTGGTTCACGTCTATAAACTCACGGAGGACATGAAATTGACTATACAACAAATCGATTTACTAGAAACTGTTTCAGGTATAAGTAGAAAGAAGAAATTCTACAATTTGGCTGTCGTACATAACCATTAATGTTAGAAAGCTACACCAAAATCAAACCAAAAAATGAAAGTCAAGCAATACAAGATAATGACCAAAAAATGTGTGGTTGAATGACGGTCGTAGAAACGAAAAGTAAACGATACTTTTGCATTTTGTGTCTATGCAAATTCGCTGAAATTGAGATATATTATTTGCTCATATTCATTTTGCATTTGCACTATATTGGCATGATAACTGTTCTGTTCAGTTTTTTTCCTTTTGTATGTTTAAATTGGATTAAAGGGTAGTTTTCTGTTTTAGTTATCATATTCTCCATTTTTAAAGAATTTATGGCATGGCTGGCATCACAATTTGTGCTCTGCAACCACGTAGGCAGTTGCAAGTTAATAGAAAAAGAAAGTTTCAATGCAAAATCAATAGATAGTAAAAATGCATTGAAAATAATACATGAACTAATTATATATGCAGTCCAAATCATTATGAATATATGGAAAAATACCGTGTTACCTTTCAAAGTTTTAATACCTATTTTCTTTCAGATCATAAAAGTTCAACCATTTGTGGTGAAATAATACTTCAAAAAAAAATTCAAAACTTAAACTTTTCTCTGTCAGATGTAAAAATTAAATTTAGTACAAAAATATATGTAGCTTGTATGAGAATTTGCTGTATTTTTAAGAGCGCGCAATAGTTCGATTACAGAATACCAGTTGTTTCCTGAATGACTCGCCAGTAGTTTCAAACGTTCCTTAGTTTTGGATCTCGAGAAAGAATAATTACAAGCTAGAAAAGTTTGTCTGTAACAGTCTTAGCTTTTGAGTTCTGCAGTATGTATGTATGTATGTATGTATGTATGTATGTATGTATGTATGTATGTATGTATGTATGTATGTATGTATGTATGTATGTATGTATGTATGTATGTATGTATGTATGTATGTATGTATGTATGTATGTATGTATGTATGTATGTATCAATGCTTCATAAAGAAATATATATTTTCTCCTGTTAGGTTAACACATTTTTCTTTGTATTATCCGGTACGTGGACAGGTGGACAGATTCATTTTACACTCCCACCCCCATCCCCACCCACGCGCCCACACCTCTCTCTCTCTGTATATATATATATATATATATATATATATATATATATATATATATATATATATATATATATATATATATATATATATATATATATATATATATATATATATGTGTGTGTGTGTGTGTGTGTGTGTGTATACGTTGTATCAGTGATATACCACGAGTTGTATAAATTTCCGTTGAAAGGAAACGAAGACTGCCGAGTTTTCTTTTGATGAAAAATTTATACAACGAGTGGTATATCGCTGATACAGCGTACATGCTATACACACATTTCATCTATATCACATACAAATAAATATATTGGCCCTTTGAACTGAGTTGCTACAGGTAGCCTTGTATTGACCGAGTGATTGAACTCCTCATACCAGCGAGTATGTACGCTACAAAATGTAGTTCTATACCTTTTGTGGCTATTCACAATCACGTATGCATATTGATGAGATGATTGTTTTCTAGTCTGGTCCCCTGCTTAGTATGCTCCCTGCGATGCACTCCGCTATACTATCGCAGGGAGCATACTAAGCAGGGGATCAGACTAATTGTTTTCTTTTCTAGTTTTCTATTTTCCTTCACATTGATTAAATCAATATTATAGACGCTTATCATCTGAACAAGAAAGATGGTTTTAGTGCTGAAAGTTGATCTTTGCAAACACTTGGCTAGCTACGCTATTCCCATGAACGCTTATCCATTCATGTACCACCGCATGGAAATTAATATGGAATATAAACTAAGCGAACCATCAAGAGGTAATTAAAATATTTACAATTGATCTAAGTCATTACTTGGCTTTGGTAACAGTACAGACCATAATCTCTCTCTCTCTCTCTCTCTCTCTCTCTCTCTCTCTCTCTCTGAACATTTGGGTATTTAATCCATTTATGATTTGAATGAGGATCACATTAACGAAAAAATCCCTCTTAACCTCTTTATGTTCCTCGATGTATGTATGGCTGCATGCGTGTTAGCATGATGGATGCATGCACTGATGATATTATTGTTTATATATGAATTGTGTACATGTATGTCGCAAAATACCTTTTTATACAGGTAGGTATATTGATGCTATATTCTTAGGCTGGTGTCATTTCTCACATTATTATTATTATAAGAAAATATGAAACTACAGCCAATTTTTCCACTGGTGCAAAATATATATAATGTACAATAGTCACGAGAGGTGCATAAACAAAATAATCCAAAAAGGCCTGAGCGTTGCTTACCCATGTTTTGAAAGAGCGATGTTAGGTATGACATAGTCTTTTCTTTGAGAAAACTTTTCAAAGGCTCATTCAGTTCCGTTAACAAAAACTGTATAATAAGATCATTACTTCATCGTATTCAGAAATTTTCTCATCATAATCAAAATGCATGGCTCACGTATGCGCTTTAGCGAGTTGTACTATGTTGTTGTTCGGCCTTGGAGTTCGAATATGGCCATGAATGACCTTGACTCTTATTGTCGGGAATATCTCACAGAGGATAGCTCCACTTGGCGGGATCTCGTCCATACTAGAGCTAAATACTGTGAATGACAAAAAATTGTAGATGCAATGCTCACGCATGAGCAGAAGAAATCTTAGAACTGAGGCAAAAGTCCAATGGCTCAAGCAATCCAATAGCGTAAGCTGTCATGTGTGCCGCAAACAGTTTAGAACACAGATTAGCTTAATCAGCCACTCATGTATACATAGAAACCAAACCAGTCAGTCAAAATGTTATGGTCATCTTCGAACTCAAGGATGAACAATAACAATGTAATCAATTTCAAAAGTACAAGTAAATGACATATTCACTTTGAAATTATTCATTGTAGATGTTCTTCGTTATGGAAGACAGAGGAGTAAGTAGAGACAAAATATAGTATTCGTGTATACCCAGAACACGTCAGTGAACATGCATTCGCTTTGCAATATTTTAACTGCTAATTATAATCCGACTTCAGCTTGAGCTTGATCCTTGTCTCTTAAGTCTATTTATAAATATACGTGTAAGAGTGATTTAGAACCATTTGACATGAATGGTTCATATTTCTCCATAATAAAATCAGAGTGGGGTTTATGAGACCCAACAAATGTGTTGCTTTCACTACATGACTGTGACCATGACCTTTTAGAAATAAAAGCATTTGGAATAGGTATATTTAGATTCTGATGCTGATATTTCAATTTGAAGACATCAGAAATAACTTTTCCTTTTTTTTCTTACATAAGGTACACGTAGAATAGGCATGGATTTTGAATCAAGTTTATCAGAAGATTGGTTTTTAAAAGTTGTGCCAGACTGAGTTTTAGAAGGAGTTGTATTAAGCTGAAATATCTTTCTGATAGTAGACGTCTGAATGAAAGACTTGCTTACAACAAAAAATATTAGTTAAGAAATACTTATCAGCAGCACGATCAGCACTTTCCAATGTTTCGAGCTGATGCTTTTCAAGATAAGCCTTAGTGTTGCAATGGACAGAGTTCTTGAACTCTTCAAGTAATATAAGTTGTTTGAGACTTTCATAATCATGTTTAACATTTTCGGCAAACCGCCATCTATCAAATAACGACTCTTTTAAGCGCCATCTATCAACTAGCTTTTTCTTCTTTCTCTTGGGAATTCGACAAGAGTTTGTCATGCATCTCTTTTTATAGTTCCAATATTTTTGCCGATAAGTTTCCGGGACTAACTCATAACCCTTCAAGGTAGAGTCAATCTGCTTAATAACAGTAAAAAATATATATCGCTAGCTCTACCAGTGGCCACCTTAAATTTTCCACATTTTTTTCAAAGCGAAGAAAATATTTGTCTACTTTTTTTCCAGAAAATAGGGCACTAACCTAATATTCTTTGTAATAGCAAAATTTAAACTTGTATGTGGACTGTGAGTGTGCCTGCCATTTGCCAGCTCTATTTCTTTTAACTTAATTTTAAATTCCCTTTCGTCCTTCTCTTTGCTTGTATTTACATTAGTCTCTATCTTCCTCTCTTCAAATTTTCAACCGCATTTGCTTTCTTTCTCCCTCTCGTGTCTCTCTCTTTCTCTTCTAATTGTAACTTCATTTGTTTATTTTTCTCTCTTTCCCCTCTCTCTATCTCTCTCAAATTGCAACTAAATTACATCCATTTATTTTTACGGTTATATGTTTTCGATCTGAAACTAAACATGTCTTATCTCTATTCTAACTTTTTTAGCTGGACGTCCATTTTCAAAATTTGCAAAAACTCCTGGTTAAATATCCAAAAAAAAAGTCTCTACTTTTGATGATATTGTTAAAAAAGCCTGTTGTTTTCACTAAAGATTTAAAACAAAATGTTAAATGATAAATAAGATTTAAAATATTTTTTAAAACAAGGGGAAAATTAGTTTCAAAAATTATTTTCTGAAATATTTTAGCCAAAATTCATATATCGCAAGGACTAGAACCCATTTTTCTTTGTTACGCGTTTATGTTTTTTTTTTCAGAAGCAACAAATAAAAGAGTGAAGCCAGCATCCTTTGTAAAATTTAACAAAATAATTTATTTACATAGAAAACAAGGCAAAAATATGAAAAAGGACTTACGGTTTGTGAATATTAACCAAACATTAATCCTATAATGAATACTGTAAGTCCAATCACTAAAAAGTTCTAATTGAATCAAGTTTTGAATTCCGATGAGGTTCTAATATGGAGGACGACGACGTCAAATGAATGCTGTTTTGTACTAATGTCTCAACAGTTCCACGTTGAATTTTATGAATTCAGAATAATATTGCGGCTTTGGAGTAACCCATCACAACTTATAACATTAATGCTGCTGAACTAGCAATCTACATAATTCTACGTAACTCAAATTCATGTCTAAAATGAGCTCATAAATGAAATAATACAAAGTAATTATACATAATAAACTATTTAGGTAAACATAATGTCGATGCTTACAATTACGGCGCTGTAATGTTTTGCAAAATTCGAGAACATATCTACCTTTCGAAGCTCTTCCTTTATTCACAATTCTTTGTCCTACGTCTCCCGCCAATTCACGAATGGCGTGTAACGGAGTATTATTCTTAAAGCGATGTCTCTTCACAACTACAAAGTATATACTGACTAATTCTTGGATAGAAATCAATATTTTTGAATCTAGTATTTAGGTCCACCCTCTGGTTGAATTATATGGATATTGTGGGACTGACCCAATCAACTCAACTGTCAGGGTTCTTGTTTGTTTTTCTACATGGCGGGTAGGACACGCCTTGTTTACCCTTCGGGCTTCCATATGATCTCCGACCAATGTATAACACATGGGTGCAAGTTACAAGGTTGGACTCAAAACATGAGTTTTCTTGCGCCTTACATAATCGCTTCACACTGCCAGAGGTAATTGTTCTCACTTGAAACAAGTTAAATATAGCCCCACGTTTATACATCCAGTTACCTAGCTTGAAGAACGTGACACTGAGTAAGTTAGACCCAGCTAACTATTTTATTCCCGCAAATGACCTGGGATTCTTTACTATCAAAACAAAAAATAAACTTTAAACTATTTACCAACATCGATCAATATTTATATATTAATGATGTCTAGTGAATGTACGTTCGAGCAACCAATCCGCTTATTGACGGATACTTTTTGAATAAACCAAAAAACATATAAATATATCTTGAATGGTCAATGATGCAGCACATACCTGCTGAAGGTTTAAATGTATTGACTCCGGGTAAATATAAAATGGAAAAATATGACAGTGACATCATCAGGTTCTTCCTGGACGTTGACCTGTTGTACTTGGACGATCTATTCAGCAGTCACAAGCATCATTCGATGTCCCCGGAAGAGCCGTCTGTGCCAAGAGCACCATTGACTTCTTTTCAACAATTGATGGCATTTCTGAAGCTGTTTAATCGACCAGCAAGAAGAACATTATTCCTCACCGGATTAGAAAGAAGTACTAAATTATGAAAAAGGTCCATATCATCGTGAACACAAACATGGACAATGAAACGTTCTGGGGGAGTATTCAGTGTGGGTCCATAGACCAACAACAGATAAATACACTTATGTATCGTCTGTAAACAATCGTGAATCAGTTCATGCAGGATATTTTCCGAACCAAAAATCCTGAATGCAACTAGAAAATTTGTAATGCAGTTTGTCTTGCTGATGGCAAATTGTATTGCTGAAATTAATATTGTGGATGCATGTGAAAATCCCTTCAATGGTTACAGAAAAACGTTTGATATTCCTTATGGGTTCTGGAGGCACATCACCGCCTTTTATTTCTCCACCTCACGACAGGCTCGACAGAAACCAATGTTCAACAACTTTCATGGCACATACCTATCCACAGGGTATCAGTGAATCAATACATGTATTCATAGCTTTCAAAACACAGATAATGAACAAGGCGATAACTTTGTAGTAAAATTATATTTGATCAGAAGTGTCTGACGATTAGATGTGGTTAAATGTTCAACAGGAACACGTCAAAGAAATTTTGCTTTATTTCGACAAGAATCATGCATAAACAATGTGCAATAGTTCAATTGTGGACACCACAAGCATTGGTACAGGTCTGCAGATTTACAAAAAGAATACACTGGGGTTGTATCCAATTTATTACTTTTGGTTAGATCATCTAGACCTGGGTAATTAATCAGCGGTTGACATGCATTTTATTACACGTATTACTTATCCGCATGCTGATTCGCTTTCCCCCAATTTCATATTTGTTGCTGTGATTCTCTCTGATTAGAGGACGCATATGATCGGATGAGGGTTATTGATCGGATAGTGGAAAACTAATAAGTTTTTTTTTTAAACTAGTAATTAATCCTGCTACATTTTATTAATAATGAAGTCATATCACGAAGTTAAGTTTGGTCTTATCACAAAAGAGCTTGTGAAAATATAGAGTGCAATATGAAAAGATTGCGGGATTACAATGAAACTTTTTCCGGTAAAGTTAACTGGAATTATTCCCGTGTAGTTGACTCAAACATAACTTGATCAGCTCAATGTGGCCAAACAAGAGAACATCTGAGTGATATTAAACCACGTCTGAGGTGACGCACTTGCAAAACTGATGAAATATTTCCATTTATTGCAGTCATTTCAGCATTTTTAGCGGCTGCAGCTCTCTCTCTCTCTCTCTCTCTCTCTCTCTCTCTCTCTCTCTCTCTCTCTCTCTCTCTCTCTCTCTCTCTCTCTCTCTCTCTCTCTCTCTGTTGCAAAAGCGACTTCGGTAAGGACCGTCAGAACTGCAATCGGGATGGCTCTGAAAAAGTCGGTTGGGGTACGCATAGTGTCTCGAAAAAGGAAAACGTCCTCTACTACCTGGTACAGTTTGCAAATGGCCTTTTAAATGGTTTTTGCTCTTCCTTTAACCATTGTAAATAAAAGCTCACAGTACATTCTCACGTGTGACGGGTGAGAAAATAAATGCATGGGGTATAGACAGCATTAACCTATATATATATATATATATATATATATATATATATATATATATATATATATATATATATATATATATATATATATATATATATATATGTGTGTGTGTGTGTGTGTGTGTGTGTGTGTGTGTGTGTGTGTGTGTGTGTGTGTGTGTGTAAACCTTCTCCTAACCTCCCATTTTATACTACTACATCTAACTCCAGAAGAATTAGCCACACACAAGTATTTTGATTTATTCCTATATTTGCAAACAGTCTACACCTAGATTGGACGCTGCATAATACGTCCGCAGATGACTGTTCATGCCTTTCGGATTACTATTGATTTAATGTGATCAACACAGACCCATATCCACGTCATAGCACGCGCTGTTTGTAGTACATTATATACGAATATATTTGGTAGAGCTGGCTGATCGACATACTAAGTCATGTAATTTCATGTATATGAATTTTGAGCTTATCGTTATCCTTTTTGAAAGAATTGCAGATTCCGAAATCGTTACTATAGACGGGCAAAGGAAAATAAGAGAGCAAAATAAAAATAAAAATAATACTGAAAATTCTTTTTTTTTCTCTTTCTTTGATTGCTTGTTATAAAACATAAACCCAGCTCTCATTGTCAGTACGCAATGAAACCTTGAATCTGTACAGTAAGTTTGATAGTATTAAAAGATTATATATTTTTAAATTCTGCTTTTTATATAAATCTCTAATTTATTTTTATGTTCCATCAGTTTATACAAATTCGGAGATACTACAAATAATTCTGAATGCGTATTTGGCCTGCAGTGTTTCCTTTGTTCATAGAGTCGTCTTGTCCGAAGTATATGTAGTGTGTTGATACTAAATTGAAGGAATACATTACTTCATGATGATGGTGCCATAAATAATAATAATAATAATAATAATAATAATAATAATAATAATAATAATAATAATAATAATAATAATAATAATGATGATGATGATGATGATGATGATGATGATGATGATGATGATGATGATGATGATGATGATGATGATGATGATGATGATGAATAAGACCTTGAAATGATTTTGGAAATTAACAGTTGTGTTAACATTCTGTTTTTATTGTGTTTAGGATTTTATATACGATGTGACGGAGAGAATGGCGTCGATATTGCAGAGGTCATGAAAGGCATTACCATAAAGCTTTCGGTTAGTGTCAGAAATTTGTATTGCATCTATCTATCTGTCTATCTATCTATTCAGACATCTACCAAAAGAGTTGTTCGTCGAATTTCACAAGATCAGGAAGCGAAAAAAGGGAAGAAGCTGGATATATGTGCTGACAGGGCAAGAGGTCATTGCAGTGGGTTAGCTAAAATATTGCCAGATGATATCTTTTCCCATCGATATTCTCATGAACTGGTATTAATATGTAATGCTGTTTGTTTTTTTAATAACAAAAAAGTACCTTCTTACTGTGTAACATGCTGGATATGTTGTTGCCAGGTTCCTATAACAATGTCTGGACAAAGCAATTCTTACACCGAACACTCTTTATCGAACAACACGGCATGAGATTTATCAGTGTAATCTCTCTCTCTCTCTCTCTCTCTCTCTCTCTCTCTCTCTCTCTCTCTCTCTCTCTCTCTCTCTCTCTCTCTCTCTCTCTCTCTCTCTCTCTCTCTCTCATTTTTAGTTGATTCAGTGCAACTACATTGTGCATTGGAAGTACCAATTTGAAGCTGTTCTCAAGAGAGTATATTAATAGTTACATCTAGCCACAGTTTCAATAGTTTCAATACCTAGATTGAATCTCCGTTAAAAGATGAGAAACTTTGTTGTTTACGACTTTTCTCAGTGAAGACTTCGTTATTTTTACATTTTGCTTTACTGATTGCATTTGTTTCATAATTATTTTTTTTTTCTTCAAGTTGGTCCACTTAATTAAATTTTAAGGAAAGTCATTTAGTGCATGATATTGGACATTACGCTAACAGGAATTAGCCTGTCTAGGTAAGTTGGTTTCCTAATTTAGGAAAAGCGCATCTGCTTGGAGATAATATTGAATGAAGTACCGATGTGTTTTTAAAAAGGTTAGCTTGCTTCTATAAATTCAATTTTTTCTTATTACAAGACGTGGCAGATTTGGTTCATGGATGGATTTTGTTTTTTTTTAAATTTATTTTAATTGCAGGATTTGTGCTGGAAGGGACCGATGGTGATGGTTCGCACTACGCAAACTCCAGATACTGTGCGTTTTTCGGTGAATGGTGTAGTTATTGGTAACTATTCCAAAATTATCATAATGACGTAACACATTTAATCTATTTTTGAGATGTTGTTATTCACTTTGTAAATGTGCTAACCCATGTTGTTACTGAATACGCACTGTACACATCAAATATGCATGTATTTTAAATCTCTCACCATCAAGGCACTGTAGTTTTTCCATTCTTGGACCATCGCCCTGATGAACTACAAGGAAAATACAACATAATATCAAGTGAAAAAGATACGTGTGGGACATCAACCGAACTGACACTTAAAAAGCAAAAGTTGGCTACGGGTTTTTATGAACTCGGACAATTGCTACACCTACGGGAAGATCAACAGAACGGGAAAGGGTTTCGTTTCGAGTTTCCTCTGAACTAACCTTTTGGATATCTGGAGCTAGCCAAAAGCACGCAGTAGCGCTAAAGCATAGTTGCGTTAAACTGGAATGACCTAATTTTGTGACTTTGTATCGAAGCCTATCAGTTGATATCGATAAGGAGAATGGGTATCATGCAATTTCCTAACAATTAAAACACATTTCGTCTCTTTAATAATCCGACGCATGAGCTAAATTTACAATGTTTTCAACTGGATAGCGTAATTTTGCAGTTTCTTGCATTTGCTTAGTCACGTGATCTACTATTTATCGTAGCATACCTTGAAGTATAACGTCATACAAACAACCTATCGTGGGGAATGACAGATTGAATAATGGATAATCGGCCAATGTGTCGGCTTAGTAAACTTACAAATTAAGTTTCAGTTGTAAGGCCAAGGACGATAAATATATGTCTTATCGATAGCAGACAAGTACGTTTCAGTACAGACTGTCCTAATTGTGCTCGCGTGTCAAAACGGCATTCCTATGTCATTACTACTTGTGTTCAGCAAATTATGATTGGTGCGCTCTGACCTCTTATTGTAGCATAACTATCCAAAATATCTAAAATGATGTGGGAAATTTCAGAGGAAACTCAAAGAAGGGAATTTCATGCATTCGTGTAAAAGTAATTTCCGCATTATTCTCTCGATTCAATTAACAAAAATAATTATGATTTATATATTTATGCAGCATTTTACGTGATTTAAACTGATCCAATTTCACGTATAAACCTATCATTCTTTTACAGAATGGTCAGTCACAAAAAGCAGCATATTCTCGTTTACCCGTCAACGTCATTTCTTGTTCTTGCATATTAATCTGGTACTCTTTTTGATTTCCCCAGTCAGCATCTTGTATATATATATATATATATATATATATATATATATATATATATATATATATATATATATATATATATATATATATATATATATATATATATATATATATATATATATATAAAACAATAAATGGTCATTCAGAGCTGAGTAACTTGAGACAAATAAAGAATGTGAAAAATCCGCTCATGCCAAAGTTTAGTTATCCGGTATTTTTATGATGATTTGTCTCTGAACTACATATCATAATGGAGGTTGGAAAGAAATTGTAACCTTATCTATGACCAACAAATAAAATTTTAACGAGTAGAAGAAAACTGGCAAAAAGTAACGATTTGGTCCACAAGAATTGGGTACTGGATAGGAGATCAATTAGGGATATTTAACCATCATTGGTTGTCAGTACTTCTACTCGACTTAAAAATCATATTAAATTTTTTATTTGATTAAGAATTCTTGTTGAGAACTTTCGAATCGTTTGCATTAAAAGAGATGTTATAAGTTTCGTACTATTTGTAGTTAGTGCAATATCGTCAGATATGTTTGACTGTGTTGACACTAAGGTCAGAGAGTTCTGTCTGGCACGTATGTAACTTCAAGTTTTTCTTTGTAGATGGTGTAATACGCATGGAGGAGGAAAGAAAGAATGTGTCTGCATTCTTTGCGAACTATACTCTACACGTACCTATTGATCAACCATGTGGAAGAAGTAATATTTTTGATGATACCACTACTGCTACTACAAATAATAATAATAATAATAATAATAATAATAATAATAATAATAATAATAATAATAATAATAATAATAATAATAATAAAAAAAAGAAGAAGAAGAATGAATGAATGAATGAATAAATGAATGAATGAATGAATGAATGAATGAATGAATGAATGAATGAATGAATGAATGAATGAATGAATGAATGAATGAATGAATGAATGAATGGGAAAGGAACAACTGCAATACGAGACAGACAAAATATAATATATTAATTTAAACACTAAGGAGAATGAAGAAGAATAAATGAACATTACAAGAGAGTATGATTAAGGATCAAATATCAAACTTCATCGTTTAATTCCCAAAATGACACTTAATTTAGTAAACTACAACAACGAACGGATGTTGCTTTGGATGTGAATTTTATTGAGTTATTTTATTAGATCCAGCAATTAAACGATCAATAGCCGGTGCGAGGGCCTCGAAGCAATTAAATGATATCTTTCTAGCCGGTTCGTGGACTTATAAGGAAACGAACAATGATCATCTTAGCCAGAATAAGGACTTTGAAGCAATGAAACAAGTCTTTTATTGCTAGAATGAGGACTTCGAAGCAATGAAACAAGGCTCTTTTTTGCTAGTATGAGGACTTCGGAACAATGAAATAAGTCTTTTATTGTCAGTATGAGGACTTCGAAGAAATGAAACAAGTCTCTTTATTGCTAGAATGAGGACTTCGAAGCAATGAAACAAGTCTTTTATTGCTAATATGAGGACTTCGAAACAATGAAACAAGTTTTTTATTGCTAGCATGAGGACTTCAAAGTAATAAAACAAGTCTTTTATTTGTAGGTTAGGCAGCATGTGGTCTTTTGATTTTAGATGGCTTAATAACTATCAATCTCGGCAAAAGATACCTTTGGTAAATAAAAAAAATTGTTTGCTTTTGATAAATTTAGGATCCAAATATTAATAAATAAATAAACAAATAAATAAATAAATATTTGTCACTTTTACGGTACGGTTCAGATGCAGAAGGAAGTTTCTTATGAAATCTTAGTACGAACGTTGAGTCTACTTCTTTTCTGACATCACGTATGTCTTCTGAAACATCATTTAATTTCATTATTTATCTAGATGAGTTATGATATATATGGACGTTTGTGAATGTTGGTCTGAAGAAGCAATTGTGAATGATTTCACCTAACCGGAACACTTTCATGATTTCATACTTTAATGTTTTGCAGTGGATCTACCTGTAACGGCAATATTTCCGACTGAACTGCGGAATACCTCACTACATTTTCATGTAAAATGTGACTACAAAGGTAATCTGCATCCTGTTTGTGCTTACCTATTTATTTACCTACCTTACTTCCAACAAAGCCACATGCAGTATGTATCCACCTGTATCTGCCTGTTTACCATCCAGATACACATCCATACATGTAATCATCATCATCATCATCATCATCATCATCATCATCATCATCATCATCATCATCATCATCATCATCATCATCATCATTCAATGGATCTTTATATAAATTGTTAAAACTATCACCACCATCGTCGCAACTTTTCACGCAACGAAATTGTCATAGCACTGCTTCAAAACAAAACTTGAACACAACTGCTGCAAATTTAACATACGAAAACATCAATGGTAAAATTCAATCGTAACAATGTTAGAAAAACTACTTGAAAAGAAATCAAGATATGAATATGAAATAATTTGCACTGTAATTTTTTTGATTAGCAGATTTTGTTCTGAAAACTTTGTTTCAAACATGAACTAATGATTAAAATGCCTTGAAATGGTACCAGACACTGAACAGAGGTACAACAATTGAGTCATTTTTGACCTTCTGTTTTAAATGCAAACCGAAAAAAATTATTAAAATGATTTTGCCATTGCAAATTTGACTAGCGTCAGATGTGCAATTTTATAACCCCAAACAATTATGTCTGTGATGACGACCTCAGGCAAACTGATCACACTGATTCCAACTCAACAGCCATTGCGTGAATATAACTAGTTGCAACCATATATATCATACCCAAAAGAACTGACAATGGTGTTAATCTAAGACTGCAAAAGGGTAACGAAATTAAAATAATTTAGTTGCTGTAGAGGTGTTAGAAAGTACCATAAAATAGCATCAACATATTTTGGATGGATGCAAAGGATATAATCTGTTTTGGCAGGTATAGAAGATTGTGTAGCTAGATTGAGGTTAGCGGGAATAGTTGCAGATATAATTTTTCCTTTGGGTGTTAGCGGTGATAATACAATACTGGAAGGTATTCTGGCAAGAACTTCATTAATATAGAAACTTTAATTTAACACGATGAAATAGTAACCTCTGCTATCAGTAATCTAAACAACAAAGACGATTAGCAACGACAACCCTGGGCTAATTTTGTTGGAATTGGTATGTCTACAAATCATTCACTTTATTAGCACGTAAGCGATTGGGGGTGGGGACTAATGAGTCTAAAGCTTTATTACAATGGTCATTTAAATGCAGACAAAGCGCGACAGACTTATTGAGGGATAAATATATTTTACATAAATATATATTTTTAGATCCATTTAAGAACAGAAATGGTAAACTATTGATTTATTTGCGAATGACAATAATCTCGATGAAACAGAAAGCAATATCATCTACTATATGAACTAACTGAATGAAACAAAGACTGTTTTTACCTAAGAATGTACATTAGTAAAGCAAGGTTTGGTTTGGTTTTGTGGGTTTGTTCACTACATGATATACATTGCATTCAGTATATTCAGGAAGAACCATAACTTCAAAACAACCAATGAATCAAGGGAAGCTACCGTCAAGCTTTCTCGCGGACTCAAACCCAACCGGGCAGAGGTAGAACGTGAGTGACTGCCAAATCGAGAGACGTAGACCATTCTGCTTCATACATGAATGGGTCAAAGAGGGAATGACTGTAAATGCTTACAACAAAGAATTATTAATGCTAATGTACTAAAAGCAAACGACACATAATGTACAATCACTCCATATAATATTTACACAGTGTCAATATCGCACTACAATGCTCAGTTGGCACGACTAAATAGCCAGCCCACCATACAGACCTTTACTGAATTTTTTTGGATCTTTTAAATCTAAATATTGATACATTTTCCTCTATCAGATCAGTGAAACCAAGCATTAATCTTACGGATATTGTTCGTATTTGCTTGAAGCTGAACTCTTTAAAATCGTTTTAGTTGTGTTTTCTTTTTCATATAATGTTAATAGTCATTACTTGTAATTACAGAGTGAACGATTAGCGGATTGAAAAAAAAACAACATACACGACAAAAATGTTAGACTTCTAAGATAACCATGTAACGCATGAATAATAGAACAATGACGGAGATATGTCTGAGAGACCCTGGTAACATACATTACATTCAAACAATGTTCCATGATACACCACCATTTATATAATGGAGTTTGATCTAGATGTACGTGAAAATGAAATAATTAATGCCAGTAGAAAATAATGGAAGAACTGCAAAGCAGTAAATCATAGCGAAAACATTTGACACTTGAATGAAAGATAGAAAGAACAAGATCTGGAGAGTCAGACTTTAAATAACTTGCAGGATGTTTTGGTTTATAGATATTTGTTTGCCATGATACAAAATGCGTGAGACTTTGCTTTAAAGGCAGTAATGCATCATGGTAAAACTTGCATCATAATTTGCTCTCTATGCATTTACTCACCATGATAAAACCTGCACGTAACTTTGGTATACACACATATACTCGCCATAATAGAATATGTTCAGCCAGCCAAAACATAATAAAAAAGGAAAACCCCGAGACAAACTTAATAGCATGAATTCTCTTCTACACAGGTAACATACGAGTACATATTGTTACGCTTAGGAATATAAACTTATTTTAGTAAAATATGAAATCAGTGTGTAAGAATTATAAACAACTTATAGGGTATGAATTCTTAGAATATTATCTTAAATTGAACTATCAATTTCACATCATTCCGGAAACTATCCAAAGGTATTCTGAATGAAAGTTATAATGCACTTATGTGGCAACGTGCTAAGGCCACTGAAGAATCAAATCACAGTTCTTAATCCAAACGTTTTTACTTCAAGGTAATCCCGTGAAAGTAGAACTCACAAAGTCCTTCAAATTTTCACACAATCCAACAGAATTATTTAAATGTCCAAAACTTTGACCAATTTAAATAGTCCTCAAGTTGATATCTGTTTTAGATTAAATAACTTGCACTCTGATTGTCCAAGGAACATATTAAAATTATAGCTGAATCACAATTTCCTCTCAGTATTCTTACAAAACCGGAATGTGAGTTAAAGAATTCTAATGTGGTACTTTAAGTCTCTTATTTAGTTTCTATGCGAGCAACAAAATCAACAAAAATCAGAATTACTAAAAGATTCTCGAACATTTAAATTATTAGATTATGAAATAGTGTAATAATGAGCCACTCAACAACTATGACGTGCGTTTCTCTATTGGACAAATGCATTCATACTATCATGTGGTGTTTTCGTGACCTCCATTCAAATTAACGCTCGGATTACCTGACCGAAATAGTTGATGACTTTTCCTTGATTTATAAATGAAATTTCACACGTATTCTACATGTGCGTTTACAATAACACACTCCAGCCGCTTAATTTAAAGAAAATAAAATATAAAGGTGACAAACCCAAATAATTTAAACAAAACTATATTATAAATTAATATTTTATACATATATCCATAACAATATTCATTGCATTATAACAGTGTTAGCATTTATGTTGTTAATAGGTTATTCTAAAAGGAAGTCTTTGATGTTCTTCAAAATGTAAGTAAACAATTGTTTTCATATGGCAAATTATCATTTGCCTTGCTATGTTGAAAATACCTTTGATACAAGGACACATAGTGCTTGAAATAGCATTTCCTTTATTGTGCTTTTTTAATAACCAATAAATGTAACGTAGGTAGATAAATAACTCCTTACAAGCAGAAACAAATACAAGACTGAATTAAAAACCTCAGTTCAACATTCTTATATTATACATCACAAGCATTAATTTAAGTCGAACAAACTCTAAACGTTTGAGTAATAAACCCAAAGTTAAATATCGTATTTTTACCGGATAGTTTCTTTGTATTCCTTACTAGGAAGATAAAAGTAGACGATAGTGATACTTTTTGAAACAATTTCAAACGAACTTAATATGTCGATTATTGCTTTATTTGCATCATCATACAGATGATTAACGGTAATATAAATTTGAGACAATAAGAAACAAATGTTTTCGAGAAAGAATGTTTTTAATTAATGAATTACCTATGGCTAATTTCAGAAGAGGACCAACAGCTAAAACGTGTGCAAATTAAATAGTTTTAAATGTTATGAAAATCATTTACCAGAAGAACATTTTTTAAGACGATTTCAGGCTGCTCAGTTTGAAAATCAAGAAAATCAATTAAGAAAATAAGACAAATTTTCTGTGTAGTTACATTGTTGCAAGTTTTAAAATGATTGATATAGCATTGTTATTACAACTTGTTCAAACACAGTTGTTGCGTAGTTACTGTGGTACAGTTTTCATAACGTTTTATGTACCAGCCTTGCAACAACTTGCTCAAATTCAACAGCGGCTCAGTTACAGTGTTGCATTATTCAAAACGGTTGTTTTACTAGTGCTACCTTAAAAACAGAAAGCGTGTAAAGTGTTAAACTTTTCAAACCCCTGAGGTACAATTGTTACTACAAAAAGCTTAAAAATTACTACGGTGATAGAATGGATGACGCATGACTAATAAAGGACTCTCTCTCTCTCTCTCTCTCTCTCTCTCTCTCTCTCTCTCTCTCTCTCTCTCTCTCTCTCTCTCTCTCTCTCTATATATATATATATATATATATATATATATATATATATATATATATATATATATATATATATATATATATTCAAACAAAAGGTGTTGCAATGATATGAATAATGACAGTATTGACTACACAAACGATAACACATATAGTATACAACAAATGAATAAGAACCTCAATGACCTTTTCATGAATCAGTTAAATGATGTTCCAGTTAGAATTTTATGTGTCAAGGTCAGGCTTCAGTCTTTCATAACCTATACAAATGAAGAGAAAGTTGACAAAGAATTTCTTTTGAAAATGTGCTATCAACACAAATTAAAAATTTGAAATGTACAAAGATAGCTTATTCAATAGAAAAATAAATTACTAGCAATAAATACATCCAAGTCATACAAAAGGAGAAGGATAACAACAAAATGAACGACATAACATTGTTTATGCATCACGTCAACGTATTCATATTGGCGTATTTACAAAACTTAGATCAACTACTCAGTGTTTTTTCTAAAATTTGATTGCTTTGTTCTTTTAAAATGACTTCACCTTCATGAATTAGATGCCATGGAGACATATTAAGCTTTTATTCTATATAGTTCTCAGCAAATAAGATCCTATTTTCTTCATTAATTATTCATAACTTAAACTACCTTGTACTTATTAATTTGAATTTAAAAACATTATTTCTTTGTAAGTTAGCTGCCAGCTGAGTGTTATTGACCATTGAAAAGCCTGTAGCAATAGTATTACGTCACGTCGACTGCTTTTCATATACTTGTGTTATAAACGTTAAAAAAAATGTGTTAAAATTTGGAGTGGGCTTCCTCTAATGTGTTCAGACCACAAGGATGGTTTTGTCCTTAAGAAACAAAATTGTCGTTTGACTTGATTAAGATACGCAAAGATTCGAGATTTATATACAAGCAGGCGTTCTAATTTGCTCATATTCTAATATATTGGGCTTGTTGACAAAACTGCACGAAATTCTTCTGATATTGACAAATACAATTTGATACTCGTGTTCTTATGGACACTGACTAGATTATATTTCAAACTTGTATTAAATATTTGCATTTGGTTCACTGATCTTTAGCAAATTGGCGATTGTCTGATTAAATTGTTAATATTCATATAGTAAATTATTTACTTTTTGAATTCTGGATCTTTCTTATATAGATTATTTGGACGTAAATTTGGATGGACTTATTTCTATGTACTTTTTAAAATTCTGGATCTATCTTATATAAATTATTTAGACTTAAGTTTGGAATGACATATTTCTATGTACATAAAAATGACGGTAATTTATTCTTTTAATTCAAGCGATCGACTTGGAGCTGTTTATGATCACAAGCCCAAACAAAGATGCCTTCAGTAATACACAACTTGAGATCCAGAACGGTCAAACGTGGATAGAGACATTCTCTAAGGCCGGTGTAAACTATATAACGGTACGTCCTTCCAGTTATTTCTTATTAGGTTTCAGTCAATGTAGCTTCAAACGCATTTGAACACAAATTTTAGAATTTATTTCATGACCTCTTGAGTTGTATTCTCAGTTTAGCACGGAATATTAAAAGCTAGTCTTATTTCTTGGTATATGCCATAGTCTGATAAATCAACCTCCAAATCTTTATTGGTTATGTTCGTAAGAGAACAGATGTTTGGTGGCTAATTCATGAGACTGTATGTTCTTACAAAATTCACACGTGTAACGTTTTTTTTTTTAGGCTGAAATATGTGAGAATTAGTATTACACTCTTAGAGATATTGCTAATTTCTAGAAATATTGTTTTCTTCTTTGTACTTTAATCCTGAATTTTAGTGGTTTGGTGGTTAGCGTGCTGGACTCAAGAGCAGAACACCACAGGTTTGAATTCTGGCCAGACTATACAGCGTCGGCGGCCTTGACATGTCTCTGGGCAAGACTCATTATTCTGACTGCAT
Source organism: Potamilus streckersoni (assembly GCA_016746295.1). Lineage (NCBI taxonomy): Eukaryota > Metazoa > Mollusca > Bivalvia > Unionida > Unionidae > Potamilus > Potamilus streckersoni. The sequence continues at coordinate 969,563 of JAEAOA010000712.1, forward strand.
CAGCATAATATAATCTTTAAAGTGTTGATGCATCTTTTAAAACAATCAGACAATCAATCAAAATGAAATCTCTATGCTGAGCTACGAATTGCATGATCTTTACACATAATTGTGACCCCTTCTAAGGACTAAATCGTTAGAGCGTCTGCCTCGGATGCGAGATAGCGATATGACTGGAAAATTGGTAAAGATACGTTGAAAATACATACACACACACACACACAATTAATAGTAACAGAAGTGCTTCTCATTCAGTTGATGGACATGTTCCTAAAGCATATTCACTTTATAAATCGTCAAAATAAGACTTGCTACCCAAAAACTTTTAAAATACATTTACATCATTCAGATCGATTGATTTACTATATTGTGTCTACAATTATATCAAATAAATTGCCTCCATACAAATGTACTTGAGAAATATTCTCTGACTGAGAGTGATTTTCATATCGTGAATTTTATTTTAAACAAGCATACAAATACTTTATTATTTGAAATTTTATTGAATTGGCTGACCCTCAAAAGCAAATATTATCATCTACCAATAAGAACATCATGATCATATTTCAATATTATCAGTTCTTACCTCTTAAATATTGCAAGCTAGCGTTACACCAGAGTCCGTTTGTCCTCGAACACAATTTTACAAATTGTACTTAATATTACACACTACACACAGTAATGCATAAATAGCGTCTACCATTAAAATAAAAAAAACAATAAACAGCACTCACACCAACCGCATTTTTTTTTCAGGGATGGGTACAGAATAATGGGAATGGTACGTTGCCAATTATATCGTCTAGTTCGCCTTATATCATTGTGTCATACCTCACCAAATCCAGTGCAACTCTTACGGACTATTGTTATGACGCTTTCGGCACACGGAAGAACACGTACCACATTGGACCCTCGTCAACTGTGGTTTGGGCCCACACGTTCCAGAATGGTGAGATATAGTTGTGTTATGTAACTTTCTTATGAAATATAACCACCACTACCACAAATAACAACAATAATAACAATAACATCAACAACGGCAATAGTACTAACAGTAACAGCAGCAATATCATTGTAAGTGGCATTAACAGTAACTACAGCGATAACAACAACAACAACAACAATAATAATAATAATAATAATAATAATAATAATAATAATAATAATAATAATAATAATAATAATAATAATAATAACCATGTTGACGATGACATAAATGGTGATTAACGATAACAAAGGAGATAATGACAATTGTGGCGTGAGGTATTTTCTTTTCATTCTTACAGGTCTTGGTCCAGGAGGAACTTATAATTTCTCAGTTCCACTCAATAAGGCTCTGCAAGAATCCATCAACGTTCAGGAACTACAGATTTGCGGTAAATATTGTTTCGCAGGATGAGATCAATGATAAAAATATATGATATGGCCTTTATACAAAAAGCCATCAATTATATAAATCATTTCCGATAATATCGACATAGGTGGCATGAGATATGTGCATAGTTGTTCCATTTTTCTTATACATTAATGCGTCATGAGATTACAACACCGGTTAATTCCGAAGGAAAAAAAACGAAAATGAAGCATATTGCGTTTAGTCACATTGTCTGAAAAATATAAGTTTATTCTTTATGTTGTAATTGTTTTTTGTGATTTCAATCAAAGAATTTATCATTTTTCAGATACTGTTCTCCGTTGACGACATTATATACTGTGCGTTAAGCTAAAGAGTATTTTATAATTTGGACCAACCAATTAACAAACAAATATTAATTTCACTGGGATAATATTTACGTTTCAACTTGTGATGCAATCGACTTGTAGTCACGTTGTTGAAGGTTTTAGAACATGATGGTTTCTCAAAACTCCCAGATACTTAAAGTGTTCGTTCTTATGTTTCGTGTAATGCATAGAAATCGATAGAGGACAATGTTTTCACCAACTCTTGATATAAAAGCACACATAACCTTTGGTCATTTTGGGATTTTTATTGTTGTCTGTGCCTTAGTGTATACTACACAATAATAGACTACAATTTCTTATTTCATATCAGATGAAACATTTGACAAAAGCTGTAAAGACAAATTGAGGAGTTCGGCGTGAAAAAAATCCCTTCATGAACCTCTGAACAACCATATGATGATCGAACACTAGTACAATGCCGGCTGATCACGATACCCGACAAAAACCCAGCCCAACTTATTTCTTGAAAACAAACCATATTTTTTTTTCTGAACTGAAAATTATTTTCATCTTTGTCTTACAAACTGTACGGAATATAAATAAAATACAGCTTTACTGGCTTTTTCTCACTCCGTTAGCGAATTCAGATGTGCTGTCACGTTGTGAAGACAGCCCTCATGTACACAGCTTACCTGGGGTGGAGAATGTCGCCGTGACATTGGCGACTGACCTTAGTTGCATACGATTGCGGCTTGAATCGACTTGAGGAAATAAAGCGGCGGCTGTCTTTAAAGAGACGAAGTAACGGGTAAAACTCGAAGAGATTATTTATTTAGACACTATCTACGGCCTAGCCGCGGAAGTAAAAATTTGAAATGCAAAGAGAAACTAGGCAGTCTTCATTTTAAAGAGACGCCGGTGTCAAATCAGGGCTGAGATACGGAAGTATGGGTGGAGCGCAGGTCCGAAGCAGACCCTTATTATACGGGTCATGTTACGATCACGTCAGTACTCGCCAGGATTTTGATCAACGCAGAAGTCTAGTATGTTAGGGAGTAAATTCTAATAGGCGTATTCCAAATGCCCGGCATTCGTAAAAGGAAGAGCGGAAATTCAGCTTCTTAAAGGGAAGCTTTTGGTGCTATATCGAGTTCGGGTTGTACCGAGTGCTATCCAATGGTGACGAAGTATGGAGAAGTGGTACAGAGGACACGGGACCGGATAGAACAACGGAGGCATAGGTGGAGGAAGTGGAAGGTGAAGGACGTAGTCGAGAGACGGAAAAGATGTTTGAGTACCAGTCAAGGAAAAAAAAATAATATAGATGAATAGAGTAGCAGGGATAGATGGAAACACTCACACCTTGCAATTCAGATGATGAAATTGGCAGTTTAAGCAGGACCGTCGAGTGGAGAAATTGTGGAAATTTACTTGTGTTGTTTGATTATTTAGGTGTTGTTTGATTATTTAGATCTGTTATTAAATTGTTATTCCTCACATTTTATTTTTGTATATTATCCACCTAGACCGTCGGCATTACTGACTGGGGTCTTGGAGTTATATATATATATATATATATATATATATATATATATATATATATATATATATATATATATATATATAAGTACATTTAAAAAAACATTTAAATTGTACGTCCTCTTACGATATTATATTAGCAAAAATACCATATGAGACAACGTACATTAAATCTAAATGTGTAATAACTGTTCGATTGGTTCAGAAAAGGGACAAAAAAGAGAGGAAAAATTGAATAAAGAACCTACCGCTGATGGAAAAAAAAATGCCAAAGTGACGTCCTGATAATACTAAACTGAAAATCTTAATGATTATTCTTCACATTTTTTACTTAAATTAATTAATCATTCATTTCTTCACAAGCGTCGTCATATCTGCGGTTAAAGCTACCAAATAACTTAACTTTTTTCGTTTCATTTGATGGTAAAGTCAAGTTTCTATTTGATAGCTTTATCCGGCATTTTTTTCCCAGTCAGAATCGTTTAGTACCCATTTAAATGAAACCTGTGAAGGACTCACGATACTAATTCAGTTCCCATAGTAAAATTATGCAAGTAAAATGATATTACATTCAATAACTTAACATTTTTAAGTGCTATATTTATCAGTATAGATGAAACCTGAATGTCATCTTCTGTGTAGACAAAAGGATACGAGCCGCGGCATTTTCTGGAGCTGCATGTGTTTGAAACATGTGCTTTCAATTCCGCACCAAAGAGTCAGGTTCTAATTTTAGTAATGAGTGTTCCAAACTCAAGATTGTTATAGGACTGAAATTCCATCAATAAAACAATGTCATTATATTGTTTTCACTTATAACTAGGATAAGCTCTCAAAAGATTCTTTTTTTCCTAACAAAATAATTTACATTATTAACTAATCCCGGCCTGCCAAATCCACATATACTATATTTTATGTTCACCCTTTTCAAGGCTGGTTCCCATTTTACCATACAATTAGTACCGTGTGTCCTAAAGTAGCCAAGTAGTGCTAATATTAGCCTAAATTCGGTATTTCTTCCCCTGGTCCTGTTTTGGTTAATGAATTATAGTGCAAGTGTTTACGGTGTTTTGTCTTTCTGTTGACAATATTATAAGAAATCTGAGCAGTTTAACTTTTTAATATTATGTAAAAGATTTGGTACACACTTTTGCATTATAAAACTGGACATTGGTTCTCAGGTTACTTTATTTCGGTCCCATGGAAAACAATACTATGAATTTATCATTTGGAATAAACGGAATACTTAAAGACAACTAATTTTGGCTCCATGAAGATTTCTGAATTATCTTTTTAAATGATGTACGATACCATTGGTCAAATGACTGAATTTATTTTTAGGTAGAAATTTACCCCTGTACAGAATAATTAACTATGGGATGAAACTCAGATTCTTCTGAAACCTGTAGGTACCTCATTAATCTAGAGAATGGCTAAGACTCGCATCAAATGAAGTGATGCAAATTGAAAGTTTTCACTTCTATGGACGCACTTGCACACCAGGTTCTCGTTTATTGCTCCAGTCCAATGCTGGAAGCAGGTATCCCACCAGCTATGTCTGTTTAAGTCAATACGAGTTAAGTACTTTACGTAAGGCTGCAATAAAAATCTGTCAACAACAAATTTTGAGATTACATTGGTAATAAATTCTGGACTCAAAGCGCGGTTTTTCATATTTCAATGTATTTTATATAGGCTCAGCTGTTTTGGTCACGGTAGTGGATCCTTTCAACGTTGCTAACGAGACAAGTGATACCAGACGGTGCAATAACTTTGGCGTGTTAAATGTGAACGTACACTGTGACTCTATTATGATGATGAGTAAGTGAATTATCTTTCCATTCACATAACGTAAGTGTCAGTTTCAATCATTATAGAATGTAAAAATAATAATGACAATCAGCTCCCTGTGAACTTACCAGACATGCATATGCAAAGATGCCCACAAACTCTTTATCCAAGACTAACGTCTACTTATGCATTTTCAGTGTCTGTATCTCATTTCATGTTCATACCATCCTTCATTGCTTAATATCTACTTAGCCATCTAACGACCTACATGTGGTCATGTCTACTTAATTACCTTTGTTACCTTTTATAAATTCATCAATCGTTCCGTGTATGTGTGTGTTTGTGTGTGTATGTGTGTGTGAGAGAGAGAGAGAGAATGTGTGTGTGTGTGTGTGAGAGAGAGAGAGAGAGAGAGAGAGAGAGAGAGAGAGAGAGAGAGAGAGAGAGAGAGAGAGAGAGAGAGAGAGAGAGAGAGAGAGAGAGAGAGAATTTCGCAAGACTAAATATTAATATTTTCCTATCCGGTGGAATCTTTAGCTCAGTATGAGCAGACGTGCAACATTCTTTCTGATCCATTTGACGCCGGAAGTACTGCGGTCCTAACATTTAACAATGGCCTCCAGGACGAATACCCAAAGAAGTTTAAACTCGAGGTAAATTATTATTATTATTATTATTATTATTATTATTATTATTATTATTATTATTATTATTATTATTATTATTATTATTATTATTATTATTATTCAGACAATCGCTTTTATTTGATTGTACGTGAATGTGCTCTAGTTTGTAAAACTGTAAGAATGCAAGAAATTCATTTGCACTTCAGAATGAAGCTGTATGTTCATTTCCGTTGTTGATATGACTATGCATTTTAAATCAGATTCTGACTTCATTTTTCGGAATGTTCAGTATTTATACCTATTGTTTTGACATGATAACTGTTCCAGTCTTACGACTACATGGTGTTTGTCACCTCGTATGTGTATTTTTCCCTCTTTGATCATCACTTCACACATCTAAATCTTTGTGGTGATTAAAAATCACAACAAGACAACATTTTATTCAAAAACTACGGCAAACACTTTCATTGTTGTTATTTCAGTGTCTCTCTTCTCTTAAGCGTTGGGAGTGGTAGCGCAAACATTTTGAAAGCATAATAACTGAGAATCATGTTTAAAAGTTGTGTTTTTACTTGGATATGATGACACACCATAATAAACATGTCCTTTTCTTTTTTTAAAATCTAAAATTAATGTTTAATATTTGTTTTTAACAGTTTAATATCTGTTACGTTTCCACATATACGGGTTTTCATCAGAAACTGAGTTTCGGAACTTAATGATTGTCAGGGGCTTGCATCATCATTTTCCACGACTCTAGTTGCATGAGTTATTCCAGTATAAAATCGAGATGAAATGATTTATTTTTTAATACATTGTGCGTATTATAACCATTATGTTTTGGATCCGCTAACGGACGAGAAAAAGCTACAGCTTGGATAAAACGTGACCTAGTGTAGCCATTTTCATTGCTAGTCACATGACTACACAAATCTCGCAATTTACATGTCCATGACATCAGAGGTCCAATCCGCCTCTTTCAGTTGATTTCAGCTCCACAACTTCTTCACGCAATTCTTTGCTCACTTTATAATAGGATTCATCGAAACTGATGTATTAACCTTTTTCTACGTTTCCTTCTTTTCTCTCCTGTGTGCACAATTAATTTAATTTGGCTAGACTTGTTGAAAGAATTGCAGGTAAACCTTCTCAACGGCGAGATATTTGTATTATCATGGAACTAAGTTTTTTAATCGAGCATTTGTTCTTTAACTTCTGTTCCTTCATATGAAGCATCTCTGTATATACAAAAATATAATGCTCGTATTTTCTGTCAAAGTCATTTAGTATCTTTATTTCTTATCCCATTGCATGTTATGGACCAAACATCACATCGATGATACAGTACTCTACTACGAAATGGCCAAATTATATGTCCTTTTTAAAAGACACAGAAGTTGTTCATAATGTTAATGGCAACTTTGTGAGTGGATGTTCTAGTACGTGCACATTTCGTATGTCTATCGGTCTCCTTTTAGCAGATCATTTGTCATAATAATTACAGGTTAGATATAAGTAAACTTCTTTGTTTAATGCAACAGAAATATCTTTTTTTGTATCCGATTACGTTTACATATTGTGTTTGAGAACTTCTGAGAAGGATAATTACTGTCTGGTTGTTTTAGCGTAAAGTTTGGATATGCCTTATCTTCAACGTCTTGCGTTTCGAGAGTACTAAAGCATATATTATAAGAGGTCGCAACACCAATGGAAAGGGTGACAATTTTCGGATCGGTCTTTACCCGTGTTTCTGCAGGTCTACGTGATTCGATTCAGATCCATTACCATCTACAGATTATCCTAGCTGCCTCAAATATTTACTCCAGTAATCAGCACTTGGGTATTACATGTTTATAACCCCCTGAAAGGCTTTATACTTGCTGTTTTTTTTTTATAGCCCCCCCTCTCTCTCTCTCTCTCTCTCTCTCTCTCTCTCTCTCTCTCTCTCTCTCTCTCTCTCTCTCTCTCTCTCTCTCTCTCTCTCTCTCTCTCTCTCTCTGCCTGATCGATTTGAATTTATATACAAACGGGTTTTTAAACCCAAATTGAACTAAGAATTCTATAGCCGAGCAGTGCTGATAACATATAGACGATCAACAGGCAATCGACTAACACGGGTTAACGTTATTCACTTATGATGCTCTTATTTTATTAACCCCAGATTCTAGATTTTCACCACTATAAGGGCTACTCCTCTTTCGGTATGCACGCTAGCGTGAATGGTCCATCACCAACCACTTTCTTCTGCTAATAATTGGATAGATTATTTAATCCTGTCTACCTACTGACGCTTCCCTGTTGTCAGCATGATGGGATTGACAGTATTAGATGAGTTTCTATCATTTGAAATGACCTTTTAAATACTTGATTGACTAAATATACAGCAGAATGACACCCTGGGTTTGGTTTCTGCAGCCCAGAATATAATTTCTCAAGACTTCGTCTATTGTGATGGAACTAGGCTGAAATCATTCTCTTCATTGTCAATTATTCTGTTCATATGAGACTGCTGTAATGTATAATATTTACTGCATCGATATAGTTTTTGCAGAGGACGGTACCAATATAAATGAAACCCGTCACTATTTTCTTTCTCTTAGTATTAATTCTAGCTTAAAGAAGAAGCTCTATACTCTGATGCATAAGAAAGATGCCAAAATAGGAGAATTATATTATCATATTATGGGTTCATTGCTAAACATTATATCACACGCTCATCTCTCCTCTGCAAACTCCTTCAAAAACGCTGATTCGATTCCCACCATAGGGCATGTCCAGATCAGCTACCAGGGTATATCCTTGGGTCAGTAGTGTACGCGACTTAATTTGGCATATAAAAGAGTTCAAAGTTTTGAGGTACCAAAACACCAAACCAATATAATCATTCTGGTAACGAACCCAAATAATAGCATTGAACCATAATTGACAATTCCTTTGATCTCATCAAGACTTAATAGACAATTAGTACTTAGAAGGTTAGCATATTGGCGCTCGACTTCCTATGTTAGAAAGTTATTTTGATGTAGATGATGCATACATAAAGCTTTTAATTTTTAGGAATGGGGACAGACTCACTGCCATCTCACCTCTGTCTGCGTGGGTTCGAGTCTAGGATTCGGCGAATGTGGATATGTGAGAAAGCTTGCCAGTAGCTTCTCGTGGGTCGGTGGTTCTTTCCGGTGATTTCCCGGTTTCTTCCTCCACCATTAATACTGGCCGCCATGAATAGCCTATCGTGTATTGAAAAATGGCGTTAAGCCCCACAACAACAACAACCTATGTTAGAAAGTTATTTTGATGTAGATGATGCATAAATAAAGCTTTTAAATTTTAGGAATGGGGACGGACTCCTTGCGACTTTTATGGTCTGACATGAATTTAGAAACAAAGGCACATATTATATAAATGGATCTTATATTTATTAAAGAATACAAGAGAACTATATTAATCTTGTATGGAATACGTAAGATAGATTTTAAAAAATCAGACTCCAAGTAGAGTAATCTAGGTAAACCTTCCCATTTAATTCAGCGTGATGGGAAACTTTATTTTCGAATAGTTTACTGTTCTCTTGGTAAGGTTATTGTACTGAAACATTTTTTACATGGCATGGACTAATGTACCAGAGAAATACACTTAGATTCTGAAGCGCCAGATAGTTTGTCTTTCTATCATCAGAATTCAAGCTAACAAGGACCGGCATTTATAAGTTTTAAACAGTATTTTTATTATGCACTTAATTATCTTTGTTTTTTTTTGTGGTCTTTTGTCTGTCTGCTTATTTGTCTGTTTTGTAACAGCCTTGAAGAAAAACTAGATGAGAGTTAAAAATTCGTAGGGTAAAGAAACAGTATTGCTGACTGCCATTTAGAAAAGAAGCGTTGTTGAGTGAAAACATGAACACACCATTTATATATATATATATATATATATATATATATATATATATATATATATATATATATATATATATATATATGTATGTATATATATATATATATATATATATATATATATATATATATATATATATATATATATATATATATATATATATATATATATATATATATATATATATATATATATATATATATATATATATTACACCAAAATCAATTTACATGGAAAATTTGTAGTAATATATAAGGGTATTTTCCAGACATAAGGTAAATCAAAACACTATATTTTCCTTTCCAGTATTTTTATGGTAACAGGTCTATTGCAAAAATAAATGAGAATGATTATGGACTAGACCAGGCACTAATGTGCAAAATTGGGGCCATAAAGGTCTTAGAAAAGCTTCTGGAAGATCGAGGTGAAATGTACAACTGTAGTGACGAAGAACTGCAACAAGACGATGAGGATGACGACATGGTTTTTAATGGAACGAAGGACAAAGTCGATGACATGTCTTCATATGAAAAACAGACGAATGCCCTGATTCTTCAGCTCACAGAGCGAGTAAAAAATGCTTCTCAGCACGAACTAATGGTAATACGATTATCTACGTAGCTAACAAAAACTATTAGAATTTTTTCCTTTGTTTCTCGAATTGTCAGTCTTTGTATTTTTTCAGTATATGTCTACCCTTTTTAGATGACATATGATAAGATGCTTTAGTTGACTTTTGTGCAGGAGTGTGAACTTAGATTGATTGGTAGCCACAGTGTCTTCCTTTTTGTCAACCATAGTAACATGTAGCAATTTACTTGGAGATCGTTTTAATCATCAATATTAAAGATGTTTAATCAATCAATTTATTTATAAACTTGAAGGCAATTAATATTCAATAATTGACCATTTCTTATCATCAAGTTAAGCAAACGAATCAATGAGTGGATTATGTGTTTCATAATTGAACTTATTTATATATTCTTCATGTGCTTGATGGTACCAAAATACCAAAATAATGTATGTTCATAATGATAAAAAGTACGTATTAGCTAAGCTATTTGCGAGAGTGGATTACCAGGGCTATTATAATATGGGCAAACAAATGGGTATTAGTAAAAAAATCAAATGCACCTTTTCTGCCAATACCCTACGAGTTCCCTCTTTGCAATATTACTGGTGTCACAAACGAGAATGTTGTCTAGCTAATTTATTTCACTACGACAGCCTTTGTTTTCTTCTCGATTGTTATATCAACTCTGTTTCTTTATCAACTAGGTCACATATTTCACTTATGCGTTTCTTTCCCTGCATTCCGTCTTATCTCCAATGTTGCATTATCTGTTATGTTTTCATTTTCAACTATATGTGGGCCATATTTGTACCAGTGATGTAAAGGTTACTTTGCGTAATTCACGCTAATGTACGGGGTTGAAAGTCCTACCCACATTATTTTGTTTAAAAATGAAGAAAAATTAAAAGTATATTTACACATGTATAATTCTTATAAATAAATAATTAAGTTAAATTAGTATAATGTGTCAAGTACGAAATGGTAATACTCCAGTTACAAGAATAAATCTCAACACCCCCACCCCATATCGTCTGCAAGTCAGGGTTAAAATTATATATATTTTTACCTAAATCCAAATAGATACACCTTGAAGCAATTGGATAGTTTTCTAAATTTGCAAAAGCAAACACTACGGCATCAATAACACGCGATGTGTCTGCAGTTTAATCCTGAGCAAGCGAAATCTGGATAATGATGATTATGTCGATTGCTTGTAGTCTTGTTTATAACATTTTAAACAATAAAGGAATATAAAGCATCACTGAAGAATCGGCGCAGAATTATTTTTATCTCTTCTATACATTCGAGATTCTGCTGTCTGATGCGCCATTTTAATCGGTCTCTAGATTGTTTGAAAAAACACTATAAAACTATTGCACAATCTGCCTGTGTTTCAGTCAAATTATTTAGTGGACAAAATTATTATCTATTTAGAACTGTTCCCTCATCTTTTTGTTTTTCTTACTCTGTCCATGTATTGACCAGTTCTTTTGTCTGCTCACCCATCTGCCTGTGCGTCCTTCCATCATTTTATACGTCATTATCTTTTAACTGTCCATCAGCTCCTGCCTTCATCCGTTCACCAATTGTCTATCTGTCTGATAGCTATTTGCCAATCCGTCCGCTGGTTTATTGATTTCATCATCGGTCCGTTTGTGTCTACTTCCAATCTGTCTGTTCTCCTCACAGTTGTTCCTGTTCTCTGTTCGTTTGTCCGTTTATCCATCTCTTGTTTGTCTGCCTGTCTAAACAACTATATGTATGTCTCATCTAAAAGTTGATTATTTATGTTGTCTTCAAATATTTTTGGTTCAAAAACAGAAGACCTGTTAAAATCTAATATAACCCGAAATTTCGCTTTTAATTTTAATATACTCCTCCGGTTTCGCAATTTAATGGACGATTGTTCAACTATAATTTAGATAAAGGAAATTTAAGGAAGAAGCTATAGTGATTTGGAGAATTATTATTCAACATCATGTGTTTACCTGGTTACATACGCACATGCACTGCACACACACACACACACACACACACACATATATATATATATATATATATATATATATATATATATATATATATATATATATATATATATATATATATATATATATATATATACACCAATGGAATATTTGGTAATTAATGTCATGCTTTTAGAATGCATATCATTTGAGAAATACATCTTCAAAGTAGCTTGATGTTGTGTTGATTGCATCCCATCTGGCTAGACAACCAAGTACAGCACATATAGGAAATAACAGCTAGTCGTATGCATGATTTGAGAAATGCAGCGCAGTTGAGAAGTAGCAAAAATATTTTGACGCAATAATGTCATATTCATGAAACAGCAAGTGTGTATGTGTGTGTGTGTTTGTGTGTGTGTGTGTGTAACAGACTTATAAGGAGAGAGAGCATATGCATATATATGTGTTTGTTAATGTTGATGTTTAATTTTCCGACGATAACAAACGATATTAGGTTAACCTGAAACGTGATCAAGAGTTATTCGTATCATTTCATTCCAAAAAATATATACACAATGTAATCGCCATTCGCTACTTTAAAAACACAGTAAAGAGTAGTCATGCCGTGTAATCACTATATACTACTATTAAAGACACAGTAAGGTACAGTCATGCCGTGTAATCACCATACCATACCATTACAGACACATTAAGGTACAGTCATGCCGTGTAATCGCCATACGTTAACTTATAAACACATCAAGGAGCAGTCATACAGTGTAACTCACCATACGATACCCTTATAAACACAGCAAGGAGCATTCATGCCGTGTAATCATCATACAGTACCTTATAGACACAGTAAAGAGCAGTCATACCGTGTAATCGCCATACGTTAACCTCATAGACACAGTAAGGAGAAGGCATATCGTATAATCACCATACGTGTACTTACAGACACAGTAAGGAGCAGTCATACCGTGTAATCACCGTGCGCTAACTTATAAGCACAGCAAGGAGCAGTCATACCGTGGAACTTACCATACGCTACCCTTATAAACACAGTAAGAAGCAGTCATGCCGTGTAATTGTCATACGCTACCCTCATAGAGACTGTAAGATGTCATACCGTATAATCACCATAGGCTAACTTACAGACACAGTAAGGAGCAGTCATACTGCGTAAACACCATACGCTACGCTACCCTTATAGACACATTATGGAGCAGTCATACAGTGTAATTCACCATATGCTACTCTCATAAACACCGTAAGGAGCAGTCATACCGTGCAATCACCATACTGAGAATCGAACACAGTTCATACTGATATGGCTAATAATCGAAAACAATTTGTACTGATATAACTGCGAACCCTCAGAGCCAGATGAAAAAAAAACCCATTATAAATGTAATAGATAATGTAAGCTATGTTGAAGAAACTGTCAGAATAATATAACTAAGAAAAACACATCACGTTTGAGAGATAAAAATGGAAAATAGAGGAGCAACTTATTCCTTTTACACGTCTATGCATACACTGTAACACTGTAACGGAAAACGTCAATCACCATTGATGCCCTTCATTTAATTCCTTTCACTGTATATGACGTCATCATCACTTTTGCATTAAAACACATAAAAAATCTAGTGTTCATCAAAACAAAATTGTTCTATGAAGTACCCATATATTAGATATGTTCGGAAACTCTTCATAAAAATCTGACACAGGGCAGATTTTAGTCAAAAGGGAACGTAATGTTTTGCTTTAGTCATTTACCTAACACGAAATTCCTATTCAAATCATAAAAACATAGTATCGACCAGTCCTACATGTGAGTAAAAGGATAATAACATTTATTGGTTGATTTCTTACTGAAAATCATTTATTCAAATGTTACTTTTCGTGTTATTTTAGGAAGTTCGGCTATTTGACCATTTAAAAAGGTGACTATCAACTTGGAATTTGATAACATTGATTTTTAAAAATAATTATATGCCTGGATGCACTTGGTCGAAGGCAACACAGTTATATGTAGCGTAGATATTTGTGTGTAATGCAGGATTTATTTGTATGCCTTTGACGACTATTGTCGATGAATCAAAGAATTGAAATATTGATCATAAATTCTCCCGTTGTCTGGCGTAAACGGCTTCCTTTTATGATTTTATTCCTGCCACGAAGTTGTGTGTAATTAGTATTTTTGCATCATACATGAACGAAAATGTACTCGGGTTTCTTTCCGCGTACAGCGTTAACTTATGGTGGTTTATTTTCGTCTTCAGTTAATTAGAAATGCTGAATCTGGTTCACCATGCACAGTAAAGTGCTTGCAGTGAGAAACCCGGGCCGTGGATTTTACAAATAACCAAGTGTATAACAGAATAAAATATGACAATATTATCACCCTACAATGACTTTTGCCAGAAAGTTGTCCGCTTTACGGATAGCTTCCTAAACATAATAGTGTGTGTGTGTGTGTGTGTGTGTGTGTGTGTGTGTGTGTGTGTGTGTGTGTGTGTGTGATTTGGATTTTTAACCTCAAACATGTGGCATCATGTCTCACCCAGTCAATTTATCCTAACACCAGGCCGACCAGTCATAACACTAACCTCTTTTTGCTAAGCGCCAAGCTGCAAGTATCATTTTTTAAAATAATTTTTTGAAATGACTTGGCCGGTGTTGGAACCCGCGACCTCCCACATTCGATGTGGTCGCAGTAATCACTTAGGCCACTGGAGCGGTCTTGAACATAATTATTCTGTAAGGCAAAGTATCTTACAGCGTGGTTTGCCCAGCCAAACCAGGTATTGTATGTGCATTTGAAAATAAATACACCAGTAACTTTTTACGATTGGCTTCTTGAACAAAACAAAAAGCCTGTAAGGCAAATTATCTTACAGCGGGATCTTCACAACTAAACGAGGTCGTAAAGTCGGAATGTATCCATCTCTTTACTTCTTCTGTTATAATGACTGCTCTCAATGGTTTATTTCTCGTAGGCAGGGGAAAGTGGCAGTGATGTACTCCTCCCCATGACTTTCAATTTATGCAAGTAAGCAAAGAGTAAAAGGTGTCTATGTAGAAATTTTTTTTTTAAAAAAAAATCCCACAGAAAACAAAACACCACCAACAACAAAAAGAACAAAAACATATAAATATATCCATTTTTAATTTTGCTCACAAAAATATAACAAGTCCAATGGTTTACAATTTTGTTAAGAAAATCACATCTCTTAAAACATTTTTTCAATTTACGGATCTTAAGAACATAACGATGTTTGCCAGAAAGGAAATTAAATCTCAATCAGCACTCACAGTACTTAGGCACCGACAACATGTATGAGTAAAAGAGTATTCCCATCATTTGCTGTGCATCTAGACATTACTGGTCATCTTTGTAGACAGAGAAAGAAAGGTAGTGTTATTTAACCGACTTGTTAAACTTCACTTCTTGCCAACACCGATGACTTTCTTAGGTTATGATGTTTTGGATATTTTGTTAATTCAGTCTGGGTTTTATAACACATAAGCTTGAAAGAAGTCCTTTCATTAACTTACAGGGAATTATAGGAGAAGCAGATACTATCTTGAAACAACTGAACACTACATTGACTGATGGGTGGACCATGAAAACAGTTGCCCGTAGACAAGCATTTATCGGCGCTGTGTGGGGTCTCCAAGCCTTGGCTGGCGCTAGGATCGGAAACGTGTTTTCACCTGGATCCGAGATTGCAACGATAGGCGGATTCGCTTGTAGTGCGGCCCAGGTAATCAAACTGCTGAAGAACGGAACCATAAGTGAATATATGAGGCTCGCTGACCCAAGGGAGATCCAGAATGGCTTAAATAATGTGATCCAGCTCGTATCTGCTGCATCTGTCGTCATGAAAACAGCGTCTATGACAGAGATTAAGACTTACGGCTGCTCAAATTTTCTTGACGTTATGCTTGATACATTGATGGCCCTGAAGGAACGTATTGCCAACAACACGGTGATGGAAATGACTGACAAATGGATAATCCGCAATGAGCATGCTCAGTGCGATGAGGCGGCGGTATTGGGAAAGAACAATCCATGTCTGCAAAGATTGCTAGGTTATTGCAATGCTGACAAATGCGAGAAGATAACCGAGCTGCTGGTCGTCCGTGAAGACGTTTGTCGGATGAAAAGATTGTCCGATGCCATCAGAGCCGGGTACAAAGCCATGGGTTTACGGGATGTAGAGACCATTGTCAAAAGTCAGAAAGGTATATGTCTTGCTTGAGAAATAAATAGAAAATAACGGTAAGTTATGTTTAAACGGTTGATTAGCTAACTAGAAATGTATACATGTTTTTCATGTGTTGAGCAAATGGGAGAAAACAGAACAGGTTACAAATAAGGCGAATGTTACGTCACGTGCAATGACCTCATTTTTAAATATAGCCCCACTTTCGTGTTGTATTAAACCCTAAGGAAAAACGTAACATAATTGCTAAGATTCAATAAGTAGAGCTAACTGAAGACGATGTTCTCAGTGCGAAATTATGCTACAGCCGTTTTATGCACATTCATTTATCATCTGTTTACCTAAAATCGAGATTTTGAATGATTTTGTTTATGATATATTGAACTATAGTGATAATTTACGCAGAGACAGAGTTAATAAAACTACAAAAAGTAACTTTTGATTAAAGTGTGCATATTTGGAATTTGCTATTTATAGCCATATCAAACGTTAAGAAATTTTCTATATTTGAGGAGCTCACCAGTTATTCCAAAAATAAAACTCTTATTAGGTACAAATGAAAAATTATGAGCCAGTTTTAATCATTAATACCTGCTTAATGTTCGTGTTCGGTGATATATATATATATATATATATATATATATATATATATATATATATATATATATATATATATATATATATATATATATATATATATATATATATATATATATATTTGTGTGTGGGTATGTATGTGTTTGTGTTGGATTTTTAACTTAGCTTTACAAATTCTCCATTCCTACCTCTACGATGTCTGCAGTGGGGCAGTTTATAGTGATGTTTAGCGCTGGGGCAACATGCCGCAGACGTTTAGTATTTAGTTCAACCCAGTCATATTATCCTGATATCAGGTCGACCAGTCCTAGTACTTATCTCTTAATGCTGAGCGCCAAGCAAGGTCGCTGCTAGTAACATTCGTATATTCTTTGGGATGACTCGGCTGGGGATATAACCCGCGACCACCCGTATCCGCAGAGGACGCTCTAACTGAATGTGTGGTGAAAAACATTATTGTTGTCAAAATCGAACTAAGAATGGTAACTTATAAAATCTCCAGTTGAGGAAACAATATGAGACGTCAGTCGAAGCTAGGGCCTGGGTAAAATTATCATTATTTGGCCACTGACTATGTATCCATGGTACCGACTACTAACTTGAGCTGCCTCTTAAAAGTGAATAGTGTTTTCATTTAAAGATGTAATTTCTAATGCCATGGAAGGTCATTCCACAGGAAGAACATATATAGTGCAGTTTAAAGGCTCTTACTTAGCATCTTTGGGTCTTTGTTCTTTAAGAAAATATTTGCACTATTATTATTATTATTATTATTATTATTATTATTATTATTATTATTATTATTATTATTATTATTATTATTATTATTATTACAAGGTTGGTACCAGGAAAGTGGTTGTCCGAATCCATTTGCTCCAAAACGACGCCCCAAGGTGATCTGGGATCGTAAGCATTGCTACTTTTGCCTCGAATGCATACCTTTTTATAGGTGTCTATGTGTGTGTGTGTGTGTGTATGTATGTATGTCTTAAGTCATGGCTACACCCTACTGAAGGCAGCTTTCAGTAAATTCCATTAACTCACGGCTTTGCTTATTTTGCTTATATGTACATTTAGTCTGTTAGCACTGATAAATTATGTTTCACCTTTACATGTAAAATATACCAGTGGTAATACGTAGCTGTGAAGTTAGTTTATTAGAGAGAAGATATGAAAATGTTGAAGTGTGTGATGACAGCGTATTAACAATAACAATAACATAAATTACCGTTCTGTAAACATTGGGTCTAGTTTGATATCAAGCTAACGACCATTCTATTCGTTTTTAACACTTACAGCTTTTAATGGGAAACAATCGCAGTCGTAATTTACAGATACATCTCTTCCTTCCTTCCTTTCTTCCTTTCTTTTTTCTTTTTTTTTTCTTTCTTTATTTCTTTCTTTCTTTCTCTCTTTCTTTACGTCTTAAAACAAAAGGTTTAATCTAGTCAAGGAAAATTATTTGCAAACTACATATACAGTCCTTCGATATTACACTATCAGAACTTTCAAAACCATTTAATTATTTCTGTAGATCTTATAAAATCTGCTCTCTATTTTTCAAAAATGATTTCTATATTTAATACCTCACTAGGAGATGGAAACAATCTGCTAAGCGGACATCCTTTGTGGGATGGCAGAATATGCTGGAAGACGGCTGCAGTCTGCACGTGTAATCAGTGTCCACAGAGTAGCATGCCCCACTATGGTTCCATGCACGAATACAGCACCCCATACCCAGGGCCTATTGGTGGTTTTGGTTTTACCAAGTTTTAGACTAAATGACAAACCACATGGGATTACAGCTTTAGACTAATGCTACAAACCGAATAGGATTAAAGAAAATTACCCCATAAACGAAACATTTTATTGATATTTTTATGTTGCAACCCCTCCTCATGTATTGATATTTTCATTATATTACGTAGGGATAGATTTGTCCCAGTTGTTTGCTAAAGATGTGAAAATAATAATAATAATAATAATAATAATAATAATAATAATAATAATAATAACTTTATTTAATGAGTTTGTTACATAACAGACTGATATAAATTATACACAAATTCTTAGACACACGTGATCATATACACAGAGATAACAGACCGGCAGACCAGTTAGCTATACACATAAAAAAGGAATGAAACTACCATCAGCAAAAATACCGGTAAATTATATAGACATTAATTGATGAAGCTATTATCAGTAACTATACATGTAGATTGTATAGACACTAACAGATGAAATTACTAACAATGTTCACTAGTCCAATTTAAATTTATGCATAGCATATACTAACACCCACACCCACACACATGCACACACACACACACACACACACACACACACACACACATATATATATATATATATATATATATATATATATATATATATATATATATATATATATATATATATATATGTATATATATATATATATGAATTTAATGTATTTGAAAGAGAATATAGAAAATAGAACAATGAGATTTAATGTATTTGAAAAAAGAATATAGAAAATATGACAGTTGGATTTAATGTATTTAAAAAATAATATAGAAAATAGAATAAAGCAAGGCTGCATTATTAATGTAAAGTGAAAAATATTACCTTTATATGATTTCAGTTTAAATCGACATTGTAACTTGGATACAAATTAAACCATCCAATCCTGACCTTCATTTATCTGAAGATTGTCCTGTTGTTGATGTTTTTTTTGTTTTTTTTTTACAAGTGAAGGTTCTGCAGAATGGCATGTTTATTATATAATTCTCAAACTTCCTGCCTCTCAGCTAATGTCTGTTGAAAAAATATGACATAACGTCAAATTCTCGTGTTATTGATTAATTATTACACTTTATTTGCATGCGAAGGTTCAGCTCGACGATCAGGTTGTTTGGAAAAAAGGTTAAATACAATGTTTACTCTCTTATATATAGTACCGTCAAACTGCACAGACCCAGACATGCCGTGGCATTATACAAACGGCATTTCTGGGTCTAAACAGTTTAAGAGTAATCAGTAAAACAACAAAGGTGATCTACTAGCACATGATTTGACGGCAGATCAGGGTATATATTTGCAGTTTGACTCGACTTATAAGTGAGTGTAAATTTAGGTTAATATGTAACTTAATCTTTGTAACTTATCTGGTTTTATATTATGTTAAATATGGTACATTTAAACACCTTATGTTTTTTTTGTCTTTGAGGAAAAATTGTTGTCACTAGTGTTCCAGAAATGAATGTGTTAGAAATTCTAGATCTCGAAAAATACACACTTTAAATGATTTAGTATTACATGTAATTACTAATGATGTAAATTATTGGTCATAACTAAACAACGGGCCGCATTAAAACATTTGTATCTAATATATATATATATATATATATATATATATATATATATATATATATATATATATATATATATATATATATATATATATATATATATATATATATATATATATATATATATATATAAATTTATGCCCAAAAGTTTAGTTGTAACCAAACATTGTTTATGAAGTGTGTATACTTATTTGACTGTGAATGGGTGATCTGTCCAAGTTACCTGCAAAAACGTGATAGAAATTTAAATGAACATTTAAGACGAATCTTATGATAGATATAACATAATTAATAATCCCAAAAGAACGTCACACTTTACTGAAAATACTAATTGATGCTTGCATTGGAACTTTCAGAAGATGTTTCATACTTATATTAATACGTTTTTCATTGTTTCGGCAATGGAGAAAATTAGCTGATGAAATGCATTAATTGTTGAGGAACTCTATTATCAGTACATATCATACATTCAAATCGGAATGTGCAATTGTTTGGAAAAGAATATACTTTGTTAAGAAGATGGACCTCGGAAATTTCTTTTCTAATAAAGCTTTTAAAAATACGGAAATCTGCTTCTTGTTTTTTTTTTTGGTCAGCCTCTTTTATTTGAATCTTTAAATATTTATTCGGTTTGTTCCATTGAGATATTTATTCGCCTTGTTCCTTTTAGACATTTCATCGGTTTGTTACATTCAGACATTTATTCGGTTTGTTACATTCAGACATTTATTCGGTTTGTTACATTCATACATTTATACGGTTTGTTACATTCAGACATTTATTCGGTATGTTACATTCAATTCTAATTATGCACTTTAAATATGCAAGCAAAGTCTATACGGAAATTCTATATCACTCAATCCTTGGAGCAAAACTAAAATGAAATACGTTGACTTGAAATAATGAATAAGATTGGTAAAATAAAAGCCTAATCGGAATATGGTATAGGTAATGCCTTTAAGAATCTTTAAGTAGCGAAATTTTAAAAGGTATGGTTTGATGAGGGAAAATGTTTTACAACAGTAAAGTTAAGGATTTGCTAGATGATGAAAGCAATGACTTTTTCAGATTTCTTAAACAAAAGAGCATCTGTAGCAAAAGATTTAACACAACATGAGACAAAATAAAATGGAAGTATTTCAATCGAAATGAAACCCCCAAATAGATTGTCTTTCGAACAAACGTCAA
The DNA here is from genome assembly GCA_016746295.1 of Potamilus streckersoni. Lineage (NCBI taxonomy): Eukaryota > Metazoa > Mollusca > Bivalvia > Unionida > Unionidae > Potamilus > Potamilus streckersoni. Next base: position 991,010 of record JAEAOA010000712.1, read on the forward strand.
TTGACAAATACATTAATACTCAAAACAGATTAATAGACATGACTCTGGTTGAAACAATAAAGGAGGAATAAAATAGCTCAAATTATGAATTAATTTACTTCTTTATCAAACAACATATATATTTAAAAAGCTTTATTTGAAAAGGCAAAACAAACGTTCAAATCGAAACAAGTTTTGAAAGGGACCACTTCCTAACTTTGCAGGCAGAGGAAATATTAAAAATATGGCAAGTAAGTTCAGGTATTCCAATCGTTTACAAGCTGGAACACACAAATAAGACAATAAAGATGGTGTGTTTATGAAATGCAATGATATCTAAACAATAAAGAAGCTGATATATGCAAAGTCGAAAAGATTTAGAAGACTTAAAGTATTAACTGCATCAAGTATGAACTCGTCAAATGGAAAGAATATGTTTAATACTTTAACAGCTGGAAAGCAGCTAAAGATAGTATACAATAAAAATATATTATGATTGAAATACAAACCTCTCCTCTGTAGACGATGTACTAAAGCATACATTTCCATCAGAGACGAATGAAGTGCAATACATAAATATAATATTAATAACTATAAAAATAATAAACAGAGTCTCTAGAATGCAATAAAGACTTAAACACAAAAGTAAACAGCGCAATAGAAAATATAAGACGAAACCAGAGGGCTGAAGAAAATAAATCCCAAAACATCTACAGATAACATAAATAAATAGATAATAAAAAATACATAAATAAAAATAAATATAAATAAAAAACCAATAAAACAATTGCAAAAGATTATGACTTTAAACGATTTTGAACATAACAAAAATAAGTTACATATTATTTATTCATGCGGATATTTAAACAAGGCAGAGCAATGGCGACAACTAAAATTTTATCTACACACTTTTCTGAAAACAAGTTTAATTGTGTAGGCCTATATGTGTGGCACATATATAAAAATGCCTATTTACTAATAACTACAACAAAATTAACCAACGGATGAAAAACAATATTTGACATCATAACAAGAGATTATAGAGGAATAAAGGAAGATAAAGTTAGCACAAATTTTGTAGAGATGCAGAATTGTGATCTTGTTGTGCTCCGCACTGGCCCTGCAGTTCCTGCTGTCAATTATGCTGTCCAATACTCAGGCGTTTGAACGACACATGACAATCGCATGGGTGTGGAAAAAAATGTTAAACGTCAATTGATATTATATTGCTAAGGAGAGCGGATAATATTCACCATGATATAATCTAGAAATCCTTTATATTGATGCTAAAAGTTACAGGGTTGCTTTAGATAAATTTTTGCAATAGGTTACGAATTTTGTCTTCAGTATAAGCGCAGACAACGTTTCGCCTAGAGTGACATTGTTTCGAAGAAAGACTTTATCTATGTTGTCCAGTTTTTCTCATTCATTTTATTCACTCAAACATCATGCTTATTGATTCTATAAACAACAAAAGAAAAAGCACACTCACGAAAAAAAATCACTCATACCAGAACAATATAATATAATATAATATATTCAGCTATGAAAGATGAAAAGAAACAATTTGTCCAGCACTCTTGAATATCCTGCTCACCAGACTACCAACCATACAAGTATTGCATTAATTACTTTTTCGCTAACCTAAAAAAATAGCTGGCTAAGCTTTACAAACCATTATTTTAGATTATGCAACAATTAGCATAAAGTATCAGGAGGAGTTAGAGTAAGAGGAGTTCGGGGGATAGGAGGAGGAGGAGGAGTTTGAATTTGAGTTTAGTGAAGTAGTTTAAATATCACTGTTTACCCATCTTGTTATAGGCAGAACAAGTGTTTGCACAATTAATGCAATTACTTTAGCTATTTTAATAAGTATTAAACCTTTTCTTTCAACGTTTTAACTAATGGTAATTTTCTTCAGCATCTGAATTTATATCTTAATATTTTTTTTTAAACTATCTAAGCAGTTTTGCTAAATAGCAACTTAATTACACTTTTTTAATTTAGGTAATGTTCAGAGTTCCTACAATTTAACCTTTGGTTGCATATGTGTATTTTGTTTTTGTCGTTTGTTTTTGTTTTGCTAATGTCTTTTTATGTCCTGAACATGTTGACAACAGATTTCCTGGATTCCGTTATCGAATTTTTCGCGTTGAGTACCCATTAATTCTCGTTCCCGTTGTTCAGCATTTAATATTTTCACTGGAGGTGTTAGTTCTCAAGTTTCATTTCTTCCGTGCTAATCGTCAACCGTAGTGTCTATGTACATTTATTTTTTTTATGCAAAATGTTGGTTCAAGTGGATATATAGATTGGAGTAAGCCAATAGGATACGCCCATTAATCACCTTGTTTGATCCAAAATAATGTGGCTAAAAGCTACTTTTCCAGTGTGATTTAATGTATACTTTCTTAGGGACCAGAACAGTCTAAGCATGTTTCGCATAATAGAGTGAAGTTTAATTTGTTATTATTTTGTTAAAAATTATTTTAAAGTTGTAGTTGCATTAGAAGGCTTTGATTTTCACGCATCCCACGGCGTTTCTTTATTTCATCCTTGTATAAGTCAACAACTCTGCGTGAAAATCTCCAGTCACTATGCCGTCATCACAACGTTAGAATTGTTTGCAAGATTTACAGTGTGATCAGTTTGCATTTGATCTTATGTATCCAATTACATCATCCACTTTATACACGGGCTATTATGCATATACGAGGCCTTATGCATCCATTATATCATCCAATGCATACAAGGGATCTTATGTATCCTTTACACCATCCACTTCATAAACTTAATCTTATGCATCCACTTCATACACGTGTTCTTACGCATCCATTTCATACACAGGATCTCATGTATCCACTTCATACACGTGCTCTTACGCATCCATTTCATACACAGGATCTCATGTATCCACTTCATACACGTGCTCTTATGCATTCATTTCATACACAGGATCCCATGTATCCACTTCATTCACGTGCTCTTATGCATCTATTTCATACACAGAATCTTATGTATCCACTTCATATACGTGCTGTTATGCATCCATTTCATACACAGGATCTCATGTATCCACTTCATACACGTGCTCTTACGCATCCATTTCCTACACAGTATCTAATGTATCCACTTCATACACGTGCTCTTACGCATCCATTTCAAACACAGGATCCCTTGTATCCACTTCATACACGTGTTCTTACGCATCCATTTCATACACAGGATCTCACGTATCCACTTCATACACGGGGTCTTAAGCATCAATTACATCATCATCTTCATACACGTGACCATATACATCCATTACATCATCGCTTCATATAGGGGATCCAAGATATCCACTTCATGCACGGAGTTTTGTGTATCCACTGCATCAACCTCTTCATAACCTGTCATCCATTATATCATTCATTTTATACAGGTATCTTATAAGCAATAATAATGATAATGAATCTCATATTACACGCATAGCCATTTACATATGCTAAGATCATACAATATGTTGTACAACAATAAAAACATCGTTTCTGTTATTTAAATATTCAAAAATATGACGAAACCCCCCCCAGGATAATGATTTTAATTTATCAAAGATAATATTTGTACCTGTGAACAATTTAGACAGTTGCTTTATAATGTTTTGCCATTTAACTTGGCATTTTATCTCTCGGCATTTATTGGTATTTTCGAAACTTCCAGATTGATCAATTTTTAAAAAATATCAGAGACCCCTCCCAGAAAATATTGAGCCATAACTTTGTAAATTAAATGATTGCTGATTGTTTTGTTTAATCAAAAAGTATACAATAATCGTCACCACAGGAGTAAATGTTAATTATTTGATAAAATCTTATAGATTATACAAAAAAGAGATAAAAGCGACCAATTTTTTTTAAAAAAACCCTCATGATGAAAATAGTGATCTTAAGTTATTTGAATTTTTCAAACTGTGCTCTTTTCATCTCTTTTCCAAAAGGTATTTAATCATATTCACTAACTAACGTGTTGTCTAGTGTTTGACCAGTGAAAACATTTTTTTATGCTAAGTATTTTAGATATATCAGATGGTGAACATATACTGAAAAATGATCTGTCTAATTATTTTTCATTGATACCTTCAGGTTATATGAAGTTAAGAAACATTATGTGGATAATAATCGATGGTACATCGGACATTTTCAGCATTGTGTATGATTCGATTTTGAATTATTCTTAAATTTGCATAATTTTGATATCTTTTTTAATGCATTTTTCCATATGAATTTTTTCCATAATTATGTGGTTTGATTTTGCCAAAATGCTCAGCACCCTTTCTTCACTCTTTCTGTCCTACATACCTTTATCTCTCGTATTATTTACGGCAACGTTTGCAATTTCTTTGTTTCTGATTCAATTCAATTAAATATATAAAGTTTTTAGCCTGCATTGAAACCAATCGTTATATCTTACCAATCGAATTAAAAAATATTTCGAACTACTTGCAAGCAACATTGCAAATTATCTTGCAGTTTACCGTTGTTCCGATGAATTTTATCACATAGAACGTCAACAAAGAAAGTAAATGCACACAAGTGAAAAATATAAATGTAAAGTTGGACTCGGAAAACAACTCGAAGAACGTTCAAATAAATTTAAACAAAGATGGATGAACGTTTAAAGAAATAACAACACGAGTCTAAAAATCAAAGGATTCCAGAACATCACTAAGCAAATTGAGTTCACATAGTTCAACCAAACCGATATATTATTTGATACGTGGCTTGCTATGTATATTGTTCCTTTTGTAAAAAGTTATTTCGTTTTTTAATATCTGGTGAGATGACATTGCATGTACAAATCAATACAGCAACAGACAAAGTTATTCTGCATCAGGAAAACCTCTTCCCAGGAAAGGTCAGAACTTTCACAAAATACAACCCATTACCAAAACTTCTTTAACTTTTAGCGATCGAACAGAGGACAGAGGACAAAAGTACATATAGATGCTTTAGAAGCGACATGGAGAGAAAAAGATTAACCAGATGACATCGCTTCATACACAATATAAGAAATTACAGAAGATTTGAGTAATGAAAGCAAACAAATGAGCAAGAGGTAAAGAAGGTAATAAAATATTTTATCACAAAAATGACTGACTTGAACAATAACATGAGTACTCAAATCATAACCTTATCAGGGTAGCGGTAAACGAATGATACAAAAAGATATTAAAGTTAAGATAAGTATTAATAAAAGACAATTAGAGCTGCGAAAGAGCCTTACCATTTATCGACTTCAAATATGACTTATAAATACACAACGACAAAATTTTGTTTACATTCACTGCAATGTACAACGTGTTGCTATCTAATGCTGAAATGTTTAAAAAATGTCAAATAATATATTGATTGAGAAGTCGTTGATATTATCGTTGTGGTACAAAGAAACAGTGATGAAACGACAAAGGAATGAAATTTCTGCACAAAGATTAAATTAGTTCAGAACAAATATTTAGAACAGAGACGCATTCATTCGGAATTGAAGTAAATGCCAATGAGCAAGCTCTGATTAAGTGGTAGAACTGATACAATTCTGAAACCAAGAAAAAATAACAACACAGAAATCAGAACTGAATTGAACAATGAAATTTGTGCCACTAATGTTGTTTGATTTAATTAGAACTCTGAAAGAGGAAATCGGTTATACAAAAAACTGATGACAAAACCAATCAAATGATTGAAAAGTATTCAGATGCGAATAGAAAGAAACACAAATGCTGGATTATATTCAATAAAACCTAACAAAGTAGTAAGGCACTGAACTACACCTCAGAAACTGGTTGAAAATTAGAGATCGATCTATGATTCATTCACTTTTGCTGCATTCAGATTACACCCATTAAACTAGATAAAACAGAATATATAATTTTAAGTTTCAAATCGATCTGTAGTAGATTTAGTTTTTATTTATTTATATATCATTTGATAATTTGTTTTTTATTTTATACCAAGTTTGAGGTAAATAAACATTTAATAAACAAACAATCATCAACAGGAACTTAATTTTCAAAATGCTAAAGATTCAAAGACGTATTTTCTAGATTAGATCAATGCCTTTTTAAAATTATAATATATTTCACAAATGCTACTAGAAAATATATCTGATGTTAACAGCATGCAAAATACTCTCAGCCGCACAATTTTCTTATATATTCATATTTTACATAATTTTTTAAAAACATTTCCAATACCTTTTCATTGCTGAAAGCGATGAACGTTACTATACAATAACTTTCTATTTAAATTAAATGAACATAATGAACAGTATGACATAAAAGTTTTCGAAATTCACATTTTACAGAATTTCTTAATATTTTCCACTACCTTTTCATTGCTGAAAGCGATGAAAGTTACTATACAATAACTTTCTATTGAAGTCAAACGATCATAATGAACATAATGACCAACAAATTAGGCATGAGAAATCATCGAAGAACGAATAAGTATATAAACAACCAAAACTTGCGCTTTTTACATCCCTTTAATGGTCCAGTAACATATTAATTGCATTTGTGATAGGAGTTAATGTATATGCTGTCAAAACGTTTTGCGAAAAGGAAGTCTTTGACTTTTGGTAACATAAAATCACTAAAGGGCGAGTCCGCACGAGCAGGCTAGTCTACAAGAATTAAGGACCACAGTTATGGACATCAATGCATCATATACGACACGAGCACCGTTGAAACTGAGCAACATTTAAAGAGAGCAAATCCCAAGGTTTATCCCAAATATATTGTATAGGTAAACAATTTATTTATCGTGCTTGTGAAAGACATCATGCCTTTTTCAAGTTGAAAGATTTCAACATCCTAATAACAACCAAAACTTTCTGCAATGGCTCGTTTCATTTTGAACCAACATGATTCAGCAAGACATTATGAATAATAAATTGATGTAATTTTTATCAGAGGTACGTAGACATGTAAATTACTGGTACAAATCTTGTCAATTTATTGTGTTGAGATAAAAGTTTAGAAAACAGTTATAATTTTTATTTTAATGAGTCATGATGCGCTGTGTCCTTATGATCTTCATCAAAATTGCATATAAATAGCACACACAGTGCAATAAACGTAAAGCTATAGAAGTTGCTAATCATTTATACGCACTGAAAAACATTTGACTCCAATACGAAACAATTACTTCGAAAATCGATTGTACAAACCTTAAATACCACACACACACACAAACAGATAGATAGATAGATAGATAGATAGATAGATAGATAGATAGATAGATAGATAGATAGATAGATAGATAGATAGATAGATAGATAGATAGATAGATAGATAGATAGATAGATAGAACATTGGTTTCTTTCATGACTACTTCACCAGGGACAAATAGCAACATAATGGCCATTCCAACTTTAACAAGCTTGATTTTATTCATAATGAGCACAAAGTGTATTTTGAAAATGTGCAACAAAAGGTGTTGCTCAGCAATATACAAAAGCGTAGAGCCATTTGATGGTTAGCTACATGGTTTGCTACCATTCAGACTAATTTATGCAACAGTTTGATTAAGGGACATAATTTCATTAATGATAAACTGATGCAACTATAATTGTGTAAAACTACTTGCAAGAATTTTTATACTGATAACAGTGGCACCAGACTGAATTTGAGAAGAACACTGCAGTTGCATTAAATTAGTTATCATTTTACAAGTTATTAACATTGAAATTAAGACAACAGAATTTGCATACTCAGAAAATTAATACTTATTTTGATCCATATGCGTAGATGGGCAATGAAAATAAAAAGATTAAATAAATATTATAAAAATCTTAAATGTATGTAAATGAATCTTATAACATGACAATCTACGTAGTAACAGAGTTGATTCTCGATTCCATCACTCTTTTCGGTCCCTTGCATCTTCTTTGACGACACTGATTACAGAGAGTGCTAATTTGAAAGGTGACAGTGTGTTAGTGATTTGGATAAACTATATCAGCATCTGATCGATGTTTACCCAGGTCCAATTGGTTCTCATGACCGATGACGAAATTGAAAAAAGCAACAAAATATAGACAAACTAGTCTTTATGGTGGGAGTAATAATGTACTAGTTTGGTTGATCGTGTAAAATTACAAATCGATTAATCAGTAGGTATTGCTTCTTTCAGTGACATGTTCAATGTTTGCCAAACAAACTGTTTTTCATTCATGCTTCATATTTCAAATTCGTATTAAGCCTTCTGTAAGATACGGCAAATGATTTTAGCTGGAATGAAGCGACATGGCAGCTAACAGAAATCAGAAATACGCCAAATTTCCTTATAGTAAAGCCCTTTCACATATTGGGAAACTATAAATGCTCATATAGCAGAGAATTTCACATTTTGGGGTACCACAAACGCCCCTAGAAGGCAGCAGAATTTCACATTTTGGAGTACGACTAATGCCCCTAGAAGGAAGCAAAAATTCACATTTTGGAACTCTAGACCTTAGATGCATGCAATTGGGTTTATATAAAAATATATTGATTCTCTTTTTTATCTTTCGCTCTGCATACATACATACATACATACATACATACATACATACATACATACATACATACATACATACATACATACATACATACATACATACATACATACATACATACATACATACGTACGTACGTACGTACGTACGTACGTACGTACGTACGTACGTACGTACGCACGCACGCACGCACGCACGCACGCACGCACGCACGCACGCACGCACACACACACACACACACACAAACACACACACACACATACATACATACATACATACATACATACATACATACATACATACATACATACATACATACATACATACATACATACATACATACATACATACATACATACATACATACAGTAGCTTCTCGTGGGTCGGTGGTTCTTCCCGTGGGTTCCAGGGTTCTTCCTCCACCATTAATACTGGCCGCCATGTTAAGCCTAACTTGTGCTGAAAAATGGCGCTAAATCCTACAACAACATCAACAACAACAACAACAGCAACATACATACATACATACATACATACATACATACATACATACATACATACATACATACATACATACATACATACATACATACATACATACATACATACATACATACATACGACCTTCCATATATGAGGTGGACGCTCAAAAATAACTAAGCAACCGGAGAGAGAGAGAGAGAGAGAGAGAGAGAGAGAGAGAGAGAGAGAGAGAGAGAGAGAGAGAGAGAGAGAGAGAGAGAGAGGGGGGGGTTCTTGCATTAAAATCGATAAATTAAAAAATATATTCTGTAATTACGTCTTCCGGTCTTCCGAGCATGGACCAAAGACAATCAATTGCTATGATGCAAATATTAGTATTACTTGCTTCTCTTCAGAGTCAGATCTTAGTTTTTTGGAAGCACTGCCAATATTCATGTAATATACAGTAAGAAGACAAGATACACTAAAGACCTACAAATTATGAATTTAAGTCTTAAAAAAAGATGTGTTATCATGGAAAACGTGCGTACAATACCCATATGACTCAGTGGTGAGGACATTTATTTCTTGTAGAAAATTCCTTGCTTACAGGAGTGTCTTCTCATCCTTGGTGTACAGTTTGACTGTTTTATTCGCGGAGTTAATTTATCTCGGTTTCTCATTGGAACTTTTCCAAGAATCACTTTCCCAAAAATATTTTTCGATCGATTTTATTATTAATAATAAATTCAATACCGTTCATAAAATATGTAGCACATTAAAATGCTTTCAGATATATTAAAAACTCAAGAACGCGGAATGGAGTAATATTTTGTCAGACAAAACAAAAGTGGAAAATCCATTTCAATGTTCCACTTTTATTATCTACATTTTGGTTTAGAGCACACCAAATTGACAAGGGAAATAACTGTAAAAGAATAAAAACTTCAAAGGAGGAAATTATGATGCTACCTTCCACTGATCATTATATCTGTGTGCAAAGGACATTGCTTACACTTACGTGCTTTAATGTATGCTAGCATACCCCATGTATTTGGTGAAGCAATTGTATTAGAGCTCTCCATATGATTGCTGCCGTCACAACGGGAAATCGGTGTCTCCTCATAACTGGATGTACTTTTACATTAGCAGGGACAGCACACAGGGCGACTAAACCTTGAACGAATGTATTACAAATTTAGTGGCATACTTCTCAGTTGTTTAGGATGGGTAAAGTTAAAATCTTGTGCTAATGAACAGACGCCGAACTTACGAACCATTATAAAAATATTCTGTATACGACAATCAGATATAAAAAGACGGTGTTTATTTTTGAACTTCACACACAAAGCATTGTAAATCTGTTTAAATTACACAGAGAATATAGAGGTATGTTTTCTGACGTGAATACATTCAGAGAGATAAAGAACTCGTTTGTTATATAAGGACTGAGTTCACATAGGACAAAACACTTAACTCCTACTATTGACGCGTCAACGACAGTTAACCCGCTTCGCCCTCAGTTTCAATCAGGCATATATATTGTTGATTGCCGAATCTATCAATCGAATCGTTCATACCTTCCTGTTTAGATATATTCGCATTAGTACAAAGACGATACACATATTACGGTTGTGGTTATTCTGGCAAGAGAAGGAGGCAGTATGTTGTACGACTATGAGCATTATGGTGTACCGGATACTTACATAGGTGGAGAAAGACCTGCCAAGGACGTTAGGTTGGTATGTCTATAACTGTGCTATCACCAGAGGCGATAAAGCTAGTGTGCTACTGAAAACCTACTTTGCACAACAATACAAACTATTTATTCATTTATATACATTTCGCATATATTTAAATATGTGTGGTTTATAATGATTTCACTTAGGTATTTTACTTAGGTAAATATTTATTTCATTGAGCCATTCATAATTATTAGACAACCATGGTTTGGCTAAACCTAAACTTGAATATCGATCTGTCCGAGATCCTGCAATAATTAAAAGTAATGACCCTTTATATATGGTATAGGAGAAGACAATTGTGAAGAAAACACGAAGTGTTCGTGTCTAAATTAGTCTAATTTGACACGCTGTATATGTAGTTTTATTTGTATTACCTGCCACCTTTGTTGTTGGTGAGATGAATTTGAATAACGTGGGTTATAATATAGATGTTCACCAGTCATGTTGGCGTATGTTGCATTTTATCAAGAACAATCGTATCCTCAGTTGCATCGAACTTTTTGGAAACAAAATGATGCATACTTCTCATTGGTAGAAATGAAATAAATACAACGAAAGAAATAAAGAGATATCAAAGTCATGCAATGAAGGATACATGTATACTCTGACGATCATTTTATGTGGTGCATAATAATATGGTGCGTAATTATTACGTTAAACTTCAGAATGACAAAGGCTAGTCGGTTGGGTGATTGTTCGGTAATGGTGTTTCTAGCACTCAATTTGCTATATCGTTCATAGAAAACGAGAGCCGAGCGCATTTCCCTTAGATATACAGAGGAAGCCTACTGAACTGGCTTTAGTTGTAATCAACATAAAGGGGAGATATATATAATAAAGAGATTATTATATATATTGACAAGGATTGGATATTCAAAGAGTCATGTGTAACTATTTATAGAGCAACAAGGAAGTGACATTCATATATACCTAGCTAAAGAACTTGTCTATACAAATGTCGGCACATTGCGGGTCCAAGTATTTATCAGCATGGAACAAAAGTTTACAACCAAAATATGAGCAGAAAATATCAGTTGTATTACAAGTTTTTCATGCACCGTACAAAAGACCGGTACTTCGTTAGTTTCTATCAGTGCGGAATGTACGGAAATTTGATTAGTAATTTTATTTCGAATTTAGTGCTATGAACATAATGTTGTCGTTTTTCATGACAAAATACTTTTAAAAAATCCGACGATATATGTTAACTATTTATTAGCCTATATTAACCAAAGCATGTGTATTCTTTTATTAAGATTGCGAATAATCCTAAGATTCTGAGGAGATTACATGCTTTCTGACCGATTTTCTTTTACGAAATTTTGAAGTCCATTAAATATTATATTATTAAGAGTGTTTTTAATTTGTCTCGCCCTCTGTCATAAATATGTTGGCATCCCACTCAAAGTTTCCCTGCCTACCCATGACCAGTGTAGCTATTAAATTGTAGGTTATGATATATTCCCTTCCTTTTCCTATCAACAAACACTATGTTTGCATAATATCTTCTACAGAGTTATCTATAGTGTGTTAACTATAGTGTAAGTTTAATCATAACTATAGTGTAAGTTTAATCATAACTATAGTGTAAGTTTAATCATAACTATAGTGTAAGCTTAATCATAACTATAGTGTAAGTTTAATCATAACTATAGTGTAAGCTTAATCATAACTATAGTGTAACCTTAATCATAACTATAGTGTAAGCTTAATCATAACTATAGTGTAAGCTTAATCATAACTATAGTGTAAGTTTAATCATAACTATAGTGTAAGCTTAATCATAACTATAGTGTAAGCTTAATCATAACTATAGTGTAAGCTTAATCATAACTATAGTGTAACCTTAATCATAACTATAGTGTAAGCTTAATCATAACTATAGTGTAAGCTTAATCATAACTATAGTGTAAGTTTAATCATAACTATAGTGTAAGCTTAATCATAACTATAGTGTAAGCTTAATCATAACTATAGTGTAAGTTTAATCATAACTATAGTGTAAGCTTAATCATAACTATAGTGTAAGTTTAATCATAACTATAGTGTAAGCTTAATCATAACTATAGTGTAAGCTTAATCATAACTATAGTGTAAGCTTAATCATAACTATAGTGTAACCTTAATCATAACTATAGTGTAAGCTTAATCATAACTATAGTGTAAGCTTAATCATAACTATAGTGTAAGTTTAATCATAACTATAGTGTAAGCTTAATCATAACTATAGTGTAAGCTTAATCATAACTATAGTGTAAGTTTAATCATAACTATAGTGTAAGCTTAATCATAACTATAGTGTAAGTTTAATCATAACTATAGTGTAAGTTTAATCATAACTATAGTGTAAGCTTAATCATAACTATAGTGTAACCTTAATCATAACTATAGTGTAAGCTTAATCATAACTATAGTGTAAGCTTAATCATAACTATAGTGTAAGTTTAATCATAACTATAGTGTAAGCTTAATCATAACTATAGTGTAAGCTTAATCATAACTATAGTGTAAGCTTAATCATAACTATAGTGTAAGTTTAATCATAACTATGGTGTAAGCTTAATCATAACTATAGTGTAAGCTTAATCATAACTATAGTGTAAGCTTAATCATTCCAATATACAGTTTTTAGATAATAACTTATACAACACTTGACATATACATAGCAAATTCATCTGCTATACAGAGAAGATTATTTATTGGGAGGGGAATTTATTCAGCTCAAATGTTTGTATTTCATTTGATCTCAAGAAAGTTAGTGTTTTTCAGACAATATAATGGATTTAATATTAAACTATTTGTTATCAATCAGAGAAAAGTTTTTCTAGCCGATGAAAGACGGAAACTTATAATGTGTCAGGGTTGTACCCAAATCGGAATAAGGCTACTGGCAAAATATCCAGAATTATGACAAATCTAAATTTTCCGACAAATATACTTTCCTTAGGTAATCCATGATATGATTTTATTTACTTTTGTTTTGTTTTCTGCTTGTTTGTCAGCAAAACCATGTCTGAGTCTACATCGCAACTGATTGTTCAACATTTTCAGTCATAGATAGGGTCAGGATTTAACAATTTTAATCTCACTTAACGAGATTTGAACGATCTCTTTATGTGGGGTTCATGCATGCTTATATCTGTGCAAAGGTCAGAGATGATCATGGTTTTTGTTGCTCGCATCGGCTTAGATTAAGTGACTTAATTGTAATGGCATTCAGTCGCAAATTAGCAATGCAGCTGAAGGTATTAATCGTATACGCATAGTTCTTCTGGGAGAACTGAACATTTCTGACTTGCTCAAGGGTATAGACGCGTAGACGGCCATAGAAGACAATTAATTTTACTATATAGTCTCTACATTTGTTTCTCAGTACTCAGCTTTCCACTGTGTGACAGTCAATACAAATCATATGTTAATCTAAACTACCTTCGAAGATGAATTTACGGTGAAGTTCTTGTCAAGGGTTGACCTGCATTTTTTGAGGGGCTGAATTGTAAACAAAACACCATGCAACGGAACACGGATTTCACTTCCAAATCATCACCATGGCCTTATTACTCACTGTGCACTGTCGCCGAAATACACACAGACAACCACACCATAAACTCACATTCTAAAGAATAAACAATTGCCTTTAAATCCTTATCAAGAATGCCAAAATCTAACTCTTGTACCACCACCAAACGGAGACAGGGAAAAAATGATCTACAATAGACTGGGACTACATTCGTCGATACTGAACCGGAATTATTAATTGTGTCCTGATTTCAGACTCGTAAATCAATATGTGGCGCATTCGATTCGATTTGATACACTCCCTTACCAACCAGGTTCGGCTGACTTCTTGCGTCTTTGGGGTAAGCATTGATCCAATTTCCTCTGCGACGATATAGCCAATAATGTAATCAAAGTGTCGTTACAAAGCAACCAGCCAATCATAGTTCACGAGACAGTCAACACCAACGGTAAACCGTCAGCTTACTAGTCAAGAGCGCCAGCCACCATCTTACACTGACTCAAAATCTCATGCTATATACTTTTTCTTATTTCTTTTAGGAAGATTGCTGAAAACAGAGCGAGACGACAGGTACATCATGATACGCTGGATAAAAGGCGATACAGTCATTATTCCAGTCCGCTAATCCAAGATAGAGCTCAGGATGTCATACCCAGACACGAAAGCGGCGGATATGGCTTCAAACATCCTCCTCCGACACGTCCTAAAACATTTGCCGGACATTTTCAAATGGCGCCAGGATACGATAAAAGCATAGAGCATGACATAGAACCGTCACGGTTAGAAATACAATCTTTTGACCGTATGGACAAGTCGATAGAATTTAAAATTGAACAGTTCATGAAATACAGTTATTTCCCAGAACCTTCCAGATTTGATAGAAAAACAATCATACACACGCCACCACCCGATTATGAATTAAATCTGCCTGGTGTAGACATACCGCCTCCGGATTATGATGACATGTATCCGCCAAGGACCAAATGGCAGAACAGAAATGTCTATCATTGATATGGATCTGTTGTTTTTTCTCCATCTTTCTAATTTGGATCAGATCAGTCAACTTATCCAGTGATAAAGTATTTTAATTTTTGTCTCCCCCCAAGAATGAATAATGTATGGTAGGAACTGTTGAAATTTTCTTGAGATGGATGCTATATGCTAAGCATGCGTGAAATCTGAAGCAGAAAATAACTTTAAAAAATGATTTTGTAATGTATTTTCTTCCTACAAGTCTGACACTTCATGAAATGATCTAGAAATATTGGCGATCTTGGAAGAAGAGTATGCTGGAAAAGGGTTCATCCGTTCGAATTAATGGAATCCATTCTTCCGATGAATTATTACAAACTATTGTAAGGCACCATTTAAAATTTATGTGACATAAATCAGGAAAGTGTAATCTCCTGTACACGACATGCTAATGAAAATTATATCAATATCTGTAACTGATATTAAAGGCAACAGAAAGAATTTATACATGAAACCCAGAACCCTTTTCCACTATAAAATTTCCTGTTTCAGTGACATTTAGATGGACATGTACTTGAACACTGATATGCAGGCAGAGAGAGAGAGAGAGAGAGAGAGAGAGAGAGAGAGAGAGAGAGAGAGAGAGAGAGAGAGAGAGAGAGAGAGAGAGAGAGAGAGAGAGAGAGAGAGAGAGAGAGAGAGAGAGCATATTCAAATCGTCTATGTTTTATATGTTGCGTCGTTACACATTAACATCATGGACAGGCACATGCAAGTCGAACATTTATTCAACGTAGTCGTCTGAAGAGAACAAGATATAAAATTTTTGGAAGTGTTATGACAGAAATTTCATTGTTTATGTTCTTGTAATATACAGTAAGAAAAAGGAGACAATAACGACTCGTGTATGTCGAATTTAAATCTTTACATAAGGTGCCACAATGAAAACGTACGTAGAATTCCTCTGATAGAAACCAGATTATGCAGTATTGATGACGTTTCTTTTAGTATTCATTAATTTTAAGATGGCTTGCTGATTTAAGATTTGGTGACTTCTCATCCTTGGTGTGCAGTTCTTCTTTTCGATTAACAAAAGTAATCTATCACGGTTTTCTCCCTATACTTTTTTTTTCCAAAACTCGATCTCTGTCTTGATATCAAAGTTAGTAAAATCAAAATAATAACCACCTGGTTTATTTCATTTATTGAAACCGGTTGAACGTGAAATTGAGCAAACTTTGTGTAAGACACAAAAGAAGAAGTAATTCCATTACATTATTACGGTTTTATTTTCCACACCTTAGGTTAAAATCGTACCAATCAAACTAAATTTGGTGAAATTTGGAGCGACTAACTCTTAACGATGTTTAAAAAAAAGAAGTGTTTCAAAATATGAAGGCAATCTCAATTTATACATGACGATGCCTCTCTTGTTGCCCATAGATACAAATTTTGACGGTAAATTTGTAGAGGCATCTGATCAGTACACAAATGTTGCATCTGAACCCTTACGATCAAGACATATACCTCTGTACTAATTGGTTCTGTCCATTTTTTTGTATTTGTAAGAATTTTAATTATGATGTTAACTTCCATTTTTCACTTTACACAGAAGTTCCTTGCTTACGCTTGTTGGAGGAAGCTGGATAGTCCTCTTTATTAGATTGGGGTGGGTGTGTTCTTTTTGTGCTTGTTTTTATTCTGTAACTAAAAGAATAATTCTTGTTTATTAATCACATTTTTGGGTTCTTTTATTGTTTTTTTTTTGGGCTTCTTTATATTCTGTAACTACTGAGTACTTTCTCTTTATTAGATTTGATTTTCGTTTGTTTTGCATCCGTGTGTGTTGAGATTGTTCTTATTCCGTAAGTAAAAAATATTGATAAAATGTAGTAACTAAATACTGTACTCGTCAAGCACATGTGCATTGAAGATAGTAGTTCATCTCCAGGGGGTAAAACAAGCTGAATACGAACTGCTGACGTCACTGTATCTAGCGAGTAGACGTGTTTCAGTCATGTTGAAAGTATAACTATATCAGGCAACGGAAGCAGTGTAGCTACATGCCAGTTTGTCTTATTTAATGGTAGAACGCATATAAAGAAATAGAGAAAAACAATTTTATTTTTTGTATTTCCCTTTAAATATGCATAATTGATTAAATATATCAATTTATCAATGAAAAATATAAATAATATTATAATTAAAACTTTTCAAATATGTCTGACAGTATATAACCTGTGAATCCAATGTTTATTTTAATATATGTTTGATTTTGTACAATCATTGTATGAAGATTATAAGATTGCAAAAGTTTTTAATATTAAAATTAGGAGTAAAATATGGAAAGTATTTTTTATTAGTTTGAATAATACAGAGTTCAAAAGAAAATCCAATTAGAGGATTGTACATATAAAACTGAAAACTACTTTTGTATTGATATTTTTGCAAGTTTGAAAAAAAATGATAAATTACATTATAAAATGTAAGTTACATCGTTATGAGTTAAACAATTCACACACACAAACACAAACATGAAATTTTATGAAAAAGGTACAAATGAGATAGAAAATAAACTCAGCTGTGTTGCATATGTTATCGTCGAAAAGCAGAAATACCACCCAAAAACTGCAGACAAAATACTTTAAAGTAGGTTAAGACCACCCAAACCAGTTATTAAGGTTTCTCATCCAGACCAATAACAACGAAAATGACCGTATACAATACACTTGTGAGTCAAATTCATATATAGCGTTAAAATTTAAACCATATGGATAACTAGTATCAAAACGGCGAATCCAACATGTTTAACAGTTGCTCCATTTTACAAATTCGGAATATTGATAAATGAAAATCTTGTAAAAGGGTATGGATCGATAAAGTTATGCCAAATCTATGTTTATTCATGCATTTACTTGCTGACATGATTGTCCAACATACATGTATTTCTCTTCAGAAGTTATAAAAAATAACATTCGATCTTGCACAGAATCATACAGCATCCTAAATTTTGTGGGTATTATTGTTAATGAAATAATTATTTTCATTAATAAACAATAGTTGGTACATCAGTTACGTTCAGCTGATAACTCTAAATTTTAAGCATTCTGCATCCGTACCATTCTACATTCTATGTCCGTAACATTCTACATTCTACATCCGTAATTCAGTATCAAAATATGATAAAATTGCTAAACCTGATGTCAGAACCAACATGTCCTACTCTTGAAATATATTGTTTATACGCAATATAATACTTATATTACGTATTCGCACCCATTATTATTTATGTTTATATGTTAGTTCATTCCATTCAGCTTTATTCTGGTATGTGTTTCCAAATATTAGACTTTTCTGTCCGATACCATCACTTCACATGCAAAATTTTGTACTGAAAAACACCCATTAAAACAAACCATGCAAGATAGCAATATTTGCAACAAGCAAAACTAAATTCATACTCTTCACACATTTAATGAATAACAATCTTAAAGGCGTAGAAGCTGTTCTCTCCCTTGCATTGAGTCTTCTATAGAGGAGAGAATGGTATGACACTAGCCAACTGTAGATAGTATAACAAGAGTAATGTAGTACAATCACTCGCATACATAAAAAACCCCAGAAAAATAACACCGGTAAAAACGAGCAGTTCCATGCACAATTTTATGTACAAATGTTGTGCTGCGTCAACTTGCTTAAAAAAAATATACAATTAGTGACAAGTAAGATCAACAGGTCTATTTTTATAGTTAATTTGGTCAAACGCACAGATCTTTCGTTTGCAAATGACATGTGACGGGCTGTGGAGTCCGTGTATAACTTTACGATCTATTGCACCGCAACATTTTATAGCAGAATTTCTAAAGAATCGGTGAAATAAATCATCCTGCCTTTTTATACGTGTCTGCAAGAAATGGAAAAACTCTTGAATCGCAGTAATGCATTTATCTCTGCGTGTGCAAGAAAAGAGCGTGCAAGTTCATCACTTTTAAGGAAGAATATTTTGTGTGTAAATAAGGGAATTCGCCAACAGAAATTTAATTGATGTCAAAGTATCAGTACATTAACAATTCAAAATTATTGTGGAATGCTATCTTTAAGCAAATCGAAGGGTAAGGTATTAACTGTATTCCAGTCTTAGCAGTCGGAGTGACAATTATCGATATTATACATCGAACAACATTCATAGAATGAATCTAGCATGACAGATTCTAAAATATCTGACTGGAGGGAGCTTTACACTCGAATATCTCCTAAATAAATTAACAGTTAATTATTGGTACTCACTTTTCTAAGTTTCTAATCAGCATGCTGTAAGGGGGCTTCTCTCCCCTCAGACTTCGAGGGACATGTGGAATCGATCTAAATCAGCACGCTGTAACGGGGCCCCTCTGCCATCAGACTTCGAGGGAAATGTGGATTCAAACAAAAATCAGCACGTTGTAACGGGGCCACTCTGCGCTGAGACTTCGAGGGACACGTGGAATCGAATTAAAATCAGCATGCTTTAACAATGCACCCATCCACCCGCTTCACTCCTACTTTTTGCAAAAATAATCTTTAACGTACTGGAATTCATCTTGCATTCTACCATTGTATGAATTCGGTTCTTTCACAGTCTAGATTGCGTAGGATGTCGTTATAACTTCAGCCGATACCAATGCGACTTTTTCAAATTGTTGTTTCTGTCTCAGATTGCTTTGTGTAACGTATCAAAAAAGTAATTGAGCAATGCGTGTGATTCGCTAAATAAACTACATATACAATAGTATTTTATGCATGTGCGAAAAATATAAAACTTTTCCATTAATGTCAGCAACAATACACATTAGTACCTAAAGTTTTTTTTATGAAATTTGCTTTCTGTACATAGCTCAATTATTTGTTCTGCTTGGCTGTTGTTCTTTTTATCCTGTTCTAAATGTATTCTTCTTTTTTCCCTTAAGACGTGAACTTTATTTTTCATTCAGAATGCTGGTGGAAACACGTGCATTTAATGTACCGAACTTATATACCCCCAAATGTATATTCATCATTCTTTTTCAAGACGTACAAATACGCTTTTGATCTTCCCAAATGAACTCGCTTCTTACATGGACAGTTATTCCATTTTTTAAAATTAATTTTTTGTGCGTTGGCACAATATATTGGGGAAAACAATCCACAAAAACTTTAAAGCAAACATAGCCTTACTACAGACGCTGTTGCAATTCAAGTAACCTGTTAGGACTTATCTAAGCGGGTATGCTTTTACAATTGCATCGGACTTATAAGCGGGTATACACATGGATTGGAGAAATTAGTTTAATTAAACATATCGATCCATTTGGATGGTGTTGCTTATAAATTTTAAATCTTTTATTAGTAAGTCTAACGATACTCTGTAGTATTCTTTACTCAATGGCTTTATGACCTCATTGAGATAATGCTATGTATATTTAATTAGTAATGTGTAGTTGGTCTTGGTCAGTAATTGAGGGTAAAGGCCTACCTGACTAATCACATCATACTCGTCCACAATATACTACATAGATTGTACGTTAAGACCATTATAAAGGCCTACCTGACTAATCACATCTTTCTGTCTTTGGTCATCAATATACTACATAGATTGTATTTTAAGACCATTATAAAGGCCTACCTGACTAATCACATCATACTCGTCCACAATATACTACATAGATTGTATGTTAAGACCATTATAAAGGCCTACCTGACTAATCACATCTTTCTGTCTTTGGTCATCAATATACTACATAGATTGTATTTTAAGACCATTATAAAGGCCTACCTGACTAATCACATCTTTCTGGTCAACAATATACTACATAGATTGTATTTTAAGACCATTATAAAGGCCTACCTGACTAATCATATCTTTCTGGTCAACAATATACTATATAGATTGTATTTTAAGGCCATTATCACTCAGAGGTAAACATGTTCCCAGAAATTGAATTTTTTTTAGACATTAAGAAACAATTCTTAAAGCAAGTTTTTATGAATTTGATGAGAAAATGATCCCTCAACTGCGTGTCTTAGATATTTTCTATAAATGATGTTAACATCAGAATTACTCTTTCCATGTCTTAATATCAATCTTAGTGGAATAAAATTGTGTTCAGTTCACAGTATTTAATTTATTTATTTAAAGCATTTAATGGAATTACAAAGCATATTTTGTCCTCAGGATTAAATTGCACTTTTTGAGGGTATTGCGAGTTCATTTAAGATCATTTTGAATTTTATCATTGTGATACATCAATACATTAGCACATCAAAACGTTGAAAATTACTCGCACATAAACACATTCACAACTGGAATTCATTCAGAACTCAAACGGAATTCATTCGGAATACACTATATTTTTGGACTTGCTAATGAACATTTTGGAACATTTGGGATTTAATTCATAATACAGTACGTTTCTTATAAATTTTCACTTTGTTTCTTGACAAATAAAGAATTTATTGAATTTTACTAGCTTTTTTTGGTTTTGCTTTTTTCTGATACTTAATTTAATACCAGAGTGTCGTAACAAAAAGTGGATTTCTTTAAATCTTTTCAGAGATATTAAAAATTGACTAGGAAATGTAAATTGAAATTGTTTCGGCATTTGCATTGTCCCTTATAAAGATTTTAGTTTTAAACATTTAATAAATCTTTAATGAAGCCAACAAACATTCACAATATTATCTAATGTAATGAACACTTTTTACAAATAAGAACCAGGAAGGGTTTGAGTCTATGGAAAAGTGTTAGCGGCTTAAGACTACATTTTGATATGTCGGAAGTAAAAGCATCTGAGCAAAGTAATAAATAAAAGTTATATTTTAGTCCAGTATTTAGTGTAAACGGAAATTTTGAACATAAATGTGCGTTGTGTTTAGCTAGTAAATCTGTAGTAAGAAATTTAAAAGAAATACAGTAATAAACCAGATATATTCACATTTTAACAAAAAGCTTTAGCTTCAAAAACAGCTTATGCGAAACCGGAGAGAAGAGATTGAAAATGAAAATTTAGGGAAAGGAATATATAT
This sequence comes from Potamilus streckersoni, assembly GCA_016746295.1. Lineage (NCBI taxonomy): Eukaryota > Metazoa > Mollusca > Bivalvia > Unionida > Unionidae > Potamilus > Potamilus streckersoni. The sequence goes on from JAEAOA010000712.1 coordinate 1,013,264, forward strand.
ATATATATATATATATATATATATATATATATATATATATATATATATATATATATATATATCTTCCAAACAATGGGCATCGCTAATGGTAATTAAATGTGTATGCTATGTATTTTAATCCACTTGACATCAAAACATTGAAAGCCTGTTTCCATCTTGTGAAAACACCGAAGGAGAATGTATCAATAGAAAGAAGACAGAAATTATACCTTAACCTATCTTTTGTAATGGAGACAGCTTATTTAAATTTTCTGGTCAGTCAAAACTATGAATTAACTACAATCGGTCTCCACGTTGATTAGACTCCTATTTCATCATCATCATTCAAAATTTGGCTTGAGGAAAGAATAAGTAACACTCATAAGAAATTTAATTTCTTATGTTCACAAACCAAATTAAAATTCACAACAAAAATATTGTTAGTTTTAAACACGTTTAAGTTTCACATTTTATTATTTGTCGTAATTAACATCCTTGATTGTTAATCGAGAAATCTGACGACCCTGCGAAGTTTCCAGTACACACAGTTCCATTATCAAGCTATATGCAACATTTCGAGCAAATAATGATTATTTGGATTTCGAAGTCATGCTCAGAAATCAATAAATTATGCCTTTTTTGTAATTTCTTTTAGTAAAATAAGCGGTAAGATGAAGAGGACATATGTTTTAGAGGGGAGAATGGTGGACAGAGACTCTGGGATAGTTCCTGGTTCGCATTTTATTTTTCCGCTCGCAAAATATAGTGCATAAGATGGGACAAAGTTTTATTGTCCTTATCAAAGTCATAAATATCAGGATCATGCCGGATATTTAAAATTCAAACTTGGGAAGAAGAAAAAAGAAGAGGAGACCGATAGTGAATTATGTGGGTTTGAATTCTGTTTTGAATCCCTTGTGTTCCTTAAGTATCTAATACTTGTGTTTATTACATACGCAATTGCTGCCCTAATAGATAATATATGGATGATATACGATTTTCCAAGACCAAAGTATTCGGAACACATGCAATTAGTTTGAGACCGAAGACAAAAATTAGGAGTTCAGATCCCTCCTAAGTGTTGTGACTAATATTCAGAGTAAAAAATGTCGCATGATCGACTTTTCTTTAGATCATCAAATACCAATCTGGTAATATGTTTACAAATTTCCAAACAAAAACATTTTTGAACAGGACTAAAAGTAGTTTCATTATGCCGGCTTGGGCTTTTCTGCCATTGTTGGGCTGTTGATACATGTCATATCCTCTATCCCACTCCTATGGCTGATAAACATTAATGATCCACGAAAGTGAACAATCATGGGAGATAGAGGTTTAAGATGTTATGTGAGCCCAAAAATGGTAAAAATACCAACACGGAACGATGACACTACTCTTTGACATGTGTTTTGTAAGCGGCTTCTGTCAGTAAATTCACACAAGTCAAACCAAACTAAACTGACTTAGTCATGTAAAACTCAATACAAGTTTCAAGATAAAAACACTTCACCGTGCGACAATCACGTGTAAACATTTTCTTTATTAACGTATTCGACAGATTGAAGTCTCTTTTTCTCTGTAATTTATTTATTTCAAATTGTACATAATTCTGTGGAGTTAAGTGACGTACACACTGTCCTGCAATACAGTTAGGATTCAGTTCATATTCAAGTGGGAGCGTGCTATTAAAACGTAGAAGCTATTACTAGAAGGTCATAAAAAAGTATCTCTGCGGCATACAAATCAATAAATCCTGAAATTGAAGTTCCAGACAGCAGCTATTCTTTTAATAAAAAGAGTTAAAATTGTATAGCAAGTGATGGATTGGTGCATTATTTTGTTTATAAGGGTTGAATGACTATTAAGTTATGGTCTATAGATTTAATGACAATCTAATATGGATAATTGTACTCTAACTAGTGAGAATGGAACAAATGTAATACCTTACCGTTCGAAATCATTAACCTTAATATTCCACCTAAATTTTGGATTGTTAATGTGTTGAACATTTGACAACAATTAAATAGATGTTGTCAAATTCCGTCATCTCCACACAAACTTCTTTAACATTATAAACTTGCACGCTCTTTTCCCAGCTGCCCTGCGTGAAAGCAGAGCTAAATGCATTCCTGCGATTGACGAGTTGTTCCATTTCTTGCCGAACTGTCCAAAACAAAGCAGGTTGACTCATTTTGCGATTCATAAAAGTTTCTGCCAGGAAATGTTGAGGTACAATAGATCATAAAATTACACACAGACTCCACAACCCATCAACTATTATTTGTAAGCGAAAGATCTGAGGACTTGACCAAATATTTTTGCTGAATTTGGCTTGTATATGTTATAATTTAACACTAATGTCGATGTGGGGTGGACATTTTTTAAATGAGTTTTGAAGCTCTAGCAAAGAAAAATACAAAGATGAACGATAAAAAGCTAAGAAAATGAACAAGAGTGATTAAAAAGAAAGGAATAGCTGAAAAAGTAAAATAAAAAGGGATTAAAATATGAAAATGTGTCTTCAAAATTTGGCAACAGTACATCTCAACTGTTTTAGGAGACAAATGGTAGAAGAGGTAATCAAATAAAGCAATACCCAGTTTATTTCGGTAAAATGGACATATACTCAATATAAAACACATGAATTTGATTAAAAGGAATAAGAAAATCTTTATATTTGTAAAATTATGCATGCGTATACTCAATTATAATCTGCATAAGCTGTCTTTAGACATGTTCAATTAACATAAGATGCGAATAAATTATATACATACTCGTGTATGAATGTTAGTCGTAATAAAGGCCAATAATGAAACATATTATCCAATTTAATGACATGCAGGAACAAATTTGTACAAATATACGTACACGAGGAAACTATTTTGTAAAAAACTCGAAATCTTTGCTTTCTCAATCAGGACCGAGTATCACCTATAGAACATCGGTTTAGACTTGTTTAACTTCTGAATCTAGACAACTGATTAGTTAAAAAGCAACTCTGCTTTAAAATTGACCAATCAAATGCCTTAAGTCTAGATTTATGTAAGACGCAATTAGTGAAAATGAGGTCTAATGGAATTGTTCATTAAGGTAACTCATTTTGAATATTTAACCTGGTTCATCATATTATTACAGAAATTGTATCACCCTTTTAACGAATGATATAGCTTGAAAGCGAATTGTGATAATAGATAAAACGTTTCTCTTATAATAGTCATAAATATAATGCGCAAAATTAATTCTATTGAACTATTTGCATTTGCTTTTATGCCATAACACATACTTTAAGATGATACTATGAAATAAAACCCCAAATACCTTTGTAAAAGAACATCTCTAATAATTTATACAGAACGAATACTTTTGCATTTATGTTTTTATTTTTACGATCTCACGAAATAGAGCCTTTATACATAACTCAGTATATTTTTAAAAAAATGCATTTTCATGTTTTGCTCTGTACATTGTTAGAAGTCTATTCAAATCTTGTTGTTTTTTTTTTGCTCTATACATTGTTAGAAGTCCATTCAAATCCTGCTTAAATTTAAATTTGGAAAAGCTGAAATAAAATATGTATGGTTACATCTTTATTAAAAGTAATTTTTGAATTGTATTCGTCTTTATGTAAATAACCTAACATGTACTGAACAATTAGAAAAATACTAAGACTAGATTTATTTTCCACGGCATTTTTAAAGCACTGTCAATTCCGGAGTCCAAGATAAAATCTAAATATATGCTATTTGATTTATTTGTGTGCATAATATTGGATAGTTATATGTATGAGTGTTCACATGTGATACATGACGTGTATACATTTCATAACACACTCCCACCCCTACCCCCACCCCCACACTGAGAAAGGACCATGGGACAATTAGCTTATAACTAGTCGATGTAACATGATCTGGATTATAGCAAAATCTCTCATTCGTTGCATAATATATGGTGTCTATATAATATGAACTAGTGTTTAGATATGGTACATACGGTATGTATGTATATATATATATATATATATATATATATATATATATATATATATATATATATATATATATATATATATATATATATACATATATATATATATACATATATATATATACATATATATACATATATATATATATATATATATATATATATATATATATATATATATATATATATATATATATATATATATATAATGACAAGCACAACACACATTAAAAATGCAATTATGATATTGTGATACATATGAACCTTTCAATATTCATCAATGTTCATAACCATTATGTTTTAATGTTTCGTACATCATTCAAGGAGACCGCTCCGGTGGCCTAGTGGTTAGAGCATCCGCCTCGGATGCGGGATATCGTGGGTTCGATCCCCGGTTGAGTCATACAAAAAACTTACAATATTGGTATTAACAGTTGCCTCGTTTGACGCTCAGAATTAAGAGGTTAGTGTTACGACTGGTCGGCTTAGTGTCAGGATAATGTGACTGTGTGGGACATCATGCTACATGTCTGCGGCATGATGCCCCAGTGCTAGACATCACTTTAAACTGCCACACTGCAGACATCGTAGCCATATAAGTGAAAATTATTTAAAGCTACATTATAAATCATAATCACATCACATCATTGAGTGAGAACTCTTTCATCTCTTTAACGGTTGAATGCATATTGTAACTACGCAAGACCATGTTCTTTAATCAGTGGTTATTGAACCAATTTGAAAATATTCGGCTAATGCATGTTTTGTTTCGTTCTATGCAGTAATACTGGAATCTCATTTTTGTTTCACTGTGAACTTTATAATGAAGGGTAATTATGATTTAAAGTTTTAGTCTCACATAATATGATGTGTTGCCTTTTCTAAAGCATCCTTTCAGACAACCAGACAAGTCCTTTCAATCCTATATTAGGCAACCAATTAGCTGTCATTTGCAGGAAAGCAAAACAAACAAACAAAGCAACAAACAAACAGAAACACCAAAAGACAAAAAATACAAAAGACAAAACATTCAAGGAGTAAGACAAAAAGTATTCGTTCATGCAAAATTGAAAAAAGACGTTGGTTTTTTTTAACTGTGCCTGGGTACAAACAACGTTACCGTCTGTTTAGTATAATCTTAAACAGAATAATACATGAAGTCCTAAAAAAATAAAAGTACAACTTGTACTCTTTCAACTCAACTATTCACGCTCGCAAAATAAAAAAAGATTACGCTCTGAAGGAGCTCGAAAACGGAGAATCTCCCGGTCTATTCATTCAACAAATCCACTGTCATATCCTCGTCGTCAGGGTTATCACATTCTGCAATTAAAAGTAGCACAAAGAACTGCAATGATAGAAATATGACGTCTCAACATGGCCTAGAACGTGTTGGCTTTGCTTTCCATACTGTGTATATCTCTTTCTGTTCAAATATCACAGACACAAATATCCTTCCCAACACCTGAAAGTGTCTAACAAAATGTATCAATTGACCATCTTTTTTTTGTGCAAATCATCTGTTACCTAGTTGCTGCACACCGAAGTTTCGTTTGAACTTCCATGTTAGCTTTTTCCAAAATGTTGATTTTGAGTCAATATTTTTGTCAAGCAGTTCCTTGGGTTGACTATTATAATAGACACTTTCTCTATATGCGTCATCACTAGTTTCGTGTCCACTATCACTACTATTCGGACTTTCAAGGTTATTTAGGGATTTTGATTTGGCATGTAGGAAATTTTCATAATCACCCATTTGTCGCGTATTCAAAAACTCTTCATACGTGTTTGACGTTTGTTGTTCAACATATTGCTGGTCACTGAGTTTCTTCCTGCCCTTTTCTCGTTTGATGTAGCGTCCTTTGGCGGACGTGCTCCGGACGGTTCTATCGCCCCATCCAATTTTCGAGTCAGAGTAGGTGAAATCACGAATAGTACTTCGTTGGTAAAGCCCTTCCTTAGGCTTTTTTGGCGTTTTGAACAAAGAGTCAGGTTTGGATGGAGTCGGTACTGCAGATTTCCTTTTTTGGTGTTGGTTGGACATAGGCTGAGTCATTTTCATTCTTCGCGAGGTAACCGGCAAAGAATCAAATTCGTAATCTTCTTCATTGCTTATATACTTGCCAAAATCATCTTCCTGCATCTGCTTAAATATTTCATTCGCCCGATTCATATGATAGTGTCTGTCATTGTCTTCCTCGTCCTCAAAAGTCATTGTTTTCTCCTCCTCGTCGTAATCTGGTGGTGGGATGTATGGATATTCATATCCATTACTGATCTCATTTGCTGAAATTTCATTGTGTATACTCTCCATCCTTCTGGAACCTTCTATGTTGGCAGTAATTTCGGAAGGACTTGATGTGTCCATGAATTCAGCGGGAGGCTGGATGACTAGATGAGTACCATTGACTGGAGCTCCAAACAAAGGATTTATTTTCGTGTTTCCTGCTAGTACAGTTTCTATTTCTGCTGATTCTAGCGTTTGAGTTGGTGAAAAGGACGCCGGTGGGGCTAGAATTATGTCATTTATAATTTCTGGAGAATCTCTGTATGTTTTAGTTTTATTATCATAGGGACGGTGTCTATCATTTGGAAAAGTTTCCATTTCTCGTTTCGATTCCAGTTTGAGAACGTCTGGCTCTTCTCTAGGATTCATTGGAGCTTGCCTCTTCTTTCGGGGTTTTGGAACAGGCAAATCCTCCTCAGTTTCATTCCCTGTATTTTCTATCAAGAGAGGAACGTTTTTATCACCCATTATAATGAAGTTCATTTTTGCTGGGGGTGGATCTTGAATTGTATTTAACGTTGGTCCCTTAGTTTTGATGACGGAAGACGAATATTCATGACTCTTGTTTTCTATAAGCATTTTGGGTACATAATTTCCTATTTTGGGCAGCTGTATTCGGGCGCTAGGGGGAGCCGGGGCCGGTCTTTTCTTGGGACTCTGTGTCGGTCTTTGTTTTGTTATTCCACCAGAACTGAATACTTCATGCAAATTTGTTCTTCTCCAATCCGTACGGTCGTCCATTTTGAAAATTTGGTTGTTGTCCATTCTAATAAATATCTCGTGCCTCGGAGGGGCTTGTTGCAATATTCTGAAAAGGAGAAGAAGTGCTAACAATGTTATCTAGTTTATAAATTGTGCGATGAAGGTCAATACATTCATTTGACAACACGTTACTATTCATCTAAGCTCTTTCATTTGCAGAAGTTAAGACTGAAACTATTTTCTTCATATGAAAAATTCGTTTCACTACTGCCGTCGAAAATAAAGAATTTACATATATATATATATATATATATATATATATATATATATATATATATATATATATATATATATATATATATATATATATATATATATATATATATATATATATATATATATATATATATATATATATATATATATATATATATATATATATATATATATCGTGTGCCATCCTCGGACACTGGTGTTTACCTTCTGTTAGAAAAGACATTCAATCTAGATTTAATGCAATGCTAATAAGACAAGTCATTCAGTTTATAAAAATAACGATAATGCAAACACGAAACACTTCTTTCCGTATATCTGAGTGGGTTTTTTAACAGTGGAGTATACATTAATATAATTATATATTCTGAATATCTGCAAATATAACGTGCTTTTCGATTGGTACAAAGTAAAAATTTGCTAAAGTAATAAACGATTTACTATACGCGAAAGGGGCCCCGAGTAGCCTAATGATCTAAGGCGCCCACTGTTACGGATCACTGCCATCTCACCTGTCTGCTTGGGTTCGAGTCTCAGGTTCGGCCAATGTATGTATGTGAGAAAGCTTGCCAGTAGCTTCTCGTTGGTCAGTGGTTCTTTTCGGGGTTTTCCCGGGTTCTTCGTCCACTGAGGCATCATACTTAAGACTCGATTTACCAAAATAAAACTACCAATGTCATCAAATTCTGAAACAATCGCTTGGACTATCCATATCTCACTGTCACGGGCTAAGAAAGATTGTCATGACCTAGTCCTAGAAGTCCGCCCTAACATCATTATTGGTATGTTGTTTGGGTTGTGATATAGGATCTCGTTTATTGATCCAACTCTCCAGCATGTTGCAGGCAGATTTGTCCGAAACACACATGTGCACATATCTATCGATTTAAGACGCGTACTGGTATTTTTCGCAGCTCAACATTTGGGTTGAAAGTCATTTGGATGATCCTAACAACATATTTCTCTATCTTATTCGATGTTTGACAACTTGCAGCGGTTTAGCACAACTTTACTTCCTGTCGTCATTTCGAAATGAATTAAATGGATCCAATGGTGGACACTCGGTTGTTCTTCCAATATCAAGAAACCAACCAGATGCGACTTCGCTCATTCGAAATGGTTATATTGGTCATGTGACTAGAGCATCTATGGATTTGTCATGTGATTGTTGCATGATAATTATCACTGTTCAACAATAGGTCAAATTACAAAATGTCAGGATTAATATGACAAGATAACTCAGACTGCTAAATTATTCCGTTCTTATTTTAATTTAACGTGTAAGACCTCATAGAATTTATATTGCTGCGATACACTTTAGACTGTCTGCATGTATGTATAGGTCTAAAAACACTTAGGTAAAAAGGCATCAGATATAATTCGCAATAATGTAATCATCGTGTGACTTCAAGCAGCCCAGTAACCGTTGATTTTGCAAAAGCGGAATATGACAAAGAACGACTTTGTTCCAATATTACATTATAGACTTTATATATTCCGTCATGTAAGTTTCCAGTAAGGTAAAATTTTTAGATTTTCTGTATCTCGTATTGCCGTATCAACTTTCTATCACGAAAGTTGTATATTTGAAATGGACTTCATCCGTAATTACCTGTTTGGCTAGGTGATTGGCGCGTCATTTTTACAGACGGCAACGCCCTTAATACATTGTGGGCGAGATACTTTCATTTACTGATTTTCAAACTTAGATTTGTGTATACCTCTATTGTAGTTGTATACTTAGATTTGTGTATACCATTATATTTGTAATTACACATATATATCTAGATTGCTTAGGATCGATGCGTTTTTGACGCATGTTCACTGGAAACTTGCTTTGATTTAAAAGCAGATATGCAGATAAATGTGGCCGCAGTTATTTATGTTGTATGTTTGTCGATAAAAAGACAACCTTGGCTGATGTCTTGGACACAAATATAGCTGACAATTATTTATGGGACATCTAGGTTCTAAATAAATTAAATCTATTTGCCGGTCACTTTTTATAATCCTGAATAAAAGCATTATGTAATGGTCGTTCATGCAAGGACACATATTCGGCCTTAACAGCGGACACGTAATCTTGCACAAAATGCCTATTTCCATTGCATCACACCTTATCTAAACAGTAATAATGAATCCTTTACAAATTGATTGATATTGCATAACAGTCTACATGTTCGACAAGTACATTGTTAAATATATTAATCAAATAAATTTATTGAAATTGCACTTGATTCTCCATTAAAAAATGTTATTATAATATTCAATATAAGGAAAATGACAGGCGTAATATAAGCAGGCTACGTAAAAACCTAATCTAAGTAACGGACATCCGTCTAAAGACGACATATTTTTTCTCTCCACTGACTGTATTTTCAGTGTTGTCGTCAGCAGTTAACATACCAATACAAAGTTAGGTAATACAAAATAATAACTTCAACTACATCTGCTGTATAGACAAAATATAGGTGTGAGATGAAAACATTCACACATGCGGATGTATCCAAAGGAATCTATTACGGATAGGTTTTTTTTCCGGCTAATAGTACCTTAGGCGCAAGTGAATTACGTTTTATTGCGTTATATTCTACTTTTTTATTGACAAGTTTTCTAATTATACTATTCACTGAGATATTAATCTGGCTAATATGATGTCATATTTACACAAGAACTGTATCCCTGGCTCAATAGATACCCTCTGTGTGTGTGTGTGTGTGCGTATGTGTGCATATGTGCCTGTATATATATATATATATATATATATATATATATATATATATATATATATATATATATATATATATATATATATATATATATATATATATATATATATATATATATATATATATATTGTGTAAACTCCTTTCTGTTCTTTATCAGAGAAATTAATAAAAAAAAAGTACTGGTCTCAATTTTAGGTCGGACAGTTAGAATAGTCAGATGTATGATCGTTTCTCCCAACAGTCTCTACGAGTTCACTGAAAGTACAGCCTGTACATTTGTACATTTAGTAAACAAAATACAGTGTGTGCATTTAGTAAACAAAGTAAAGTCTGTACATTTAGTAAACAAAACAAAGCCGAATTGTTGTTTTCACAAAGAAATTGTAAACTGAAACATTAATAATCCAAATACATACATACATATTGTTAAGTAACGGCTCCTTCCAACGTAACAAAAGAAAAGAGTGAAGAAAACAAGCTTATTAAGTTTTAAGAAAAATAAATTATTTCTCTAGAAAACACGATGAAAAAGTGAAAATGTGTTTTAGGACTTACGGTTTGTGAAGAAAATAAAAACATTTATCCTAGAAATATGAAAATATATAAGTCATATCAATAAACAGTTCTAACTGAATCTTGTTTGAATCTCAAATTGGTTCCAAGATGGAGGATGATGACATCAGATGAAGTCTTTACACAGATTCCAGAATTTTACGTTGAACCACAGTTCGTACTGTACTGTTCCAATTTAAAACGAGTTTCACTGAAAATCTTTGCCCTAAACCACTTGTGTCGTTCTCCAGGGTAAAATTATTATTTAAAAAATAGACAAACTCCGATAGTTGTCATCTATAAAAGATACATCTCATGCTCTACAGATGTAAAGAAAAATGAACTCTCCAGCGTAAGAAAAATAATACCATCTTCTTAATGCATAATAGCAACTCTCACTATTTCACAGGGACATACGTTTTTATTTAAATCGAACTAAGACATCATTTCATGCAGGCGCACGAAGAACGCGTAGTTATTTCATTATCTAATAATCGCAGTACACGATGTAATCACCTATGCTTAAAAAAAATACCAAGGCCACAGCCAATCGTTTACGCCGGTTGTTAATCAACCCAGCATTCTAATAAAAAACAATCGTAAGCTCAGAATCAAATTTATGTTCTAAATTACACGATGTTTCTTTAAAAAATATCAGATCCCGTGAACATAATCATTAAAAAATATACTGACACAAAAATGAAATAAACAGAATTTAAACTTTTTAACACACGCGTAATTAAATTACATAGTCCTAACAAGACACACACACACACACACACACACACACACACACACATATATATATATATATATATATATATATATATATATATATATATATATATATATATATATATATATATATATATATATATATATATGACACCACACCATTTCATTCCAGCTGCCATTATTTATATCATAGTTTGAAAATGTTGCTATTGTTTTTTCTTCTGACTAGATATAAACCCATGAAGTAATCGTCTGATAAATGGGCATTCCATGGCGTTGAACACTTCCACAGACATATTTCTTTTTCATTAAATGCAACACAACCCTTTCTCTCTATTGTATTTGGTTGTTCATTAAATGAATGTAACTTTCAACATAATATTGGTTATACATAGCCAAGGAAACTGGGAGTTAATGTAGTTTTTCAAACAACACGCCAAGGCGGCCGATTCAGTCTATTCTAGGCGAGTATTAAACACGTAACTCTTGTAATACAAGTCTGTCTCTCTGCCAACTGAATGATATAGGTTTCCTACCCTCTCTCTCTCTCTCTCTCTCTCTCTCTCTCTCTCTCTCTCTCTCTCTCTCTCTCTCTCTCTCTCTCTCTCTCTCTCTCTCTCTCTCTCTCTCTCTCTCTCTCTCTGTAGATACAATGTAGTTCTTTTAAATGATGAGAGAAGCTATCGGTTTCAGCCATAATGGCAACTCGAAATGATTTATCAATCATTGGGAACTCTTCTTTTTTGTCCATATTTCTCAAGCGTTGGATGTAAAAAAAACTTTTGCAAAATCTAAACAACGGACTAGTGTACACAAACTGAAGCACATGTAAATATTTGTACGTAATATCTGACTTGTAGATCTAATAAACATTGTTTAGTGGAAGCAGGAGTAAGCAAATACATGGAATTGGAATCATCGTTACGCTTTTCTTATCGTGGCCCCAACGCTAACAACTACCATCATTGCCATTTTAACCATCATCATTGTCGTCGTCGTCGTCGTCAATAGTATATTATAAACAAAAAGAAATACATAATGAGATGTATCTTGTTATCGCACATTTGACATTATTTTTTTGAGGGTGAAAGAAACCACCATACCTGTAATAATAAGTTCAAATCACGAATGATTTACTGCGTCAGAATGAAAACTTAAACAATTAAATGTCAGTAAAGATTAATGAAGAAAAGATAAAAATTACATTGAACAGCAACCTTTCTTGTTACCTTGATACAACCGGGTTTTATCCAAGTTAAACTCCGTGTCCGTCTAGTGGTATTCAACCCGCCAATCTGATCAACCCAGTTTTCTCTGCTACGTACACAAAAAACCAATCCTTTAGACACGAATACATTCACAACAGCTAAAACAATTTTAGAAAGCTATGTTCACTAGACTGGACTTTAATATGACGATAAATGTGAGCTGAGCCATATCAACAGGCAAACAAAGACAAGGTCCAGGAGTATTTTCGTGCAACATTTTAACAAGCTGTATATTTATATCGCCTGATTCGAGCTCGTTAATCAAACGATTGGGTTACAATTTCGCACAAAGAAAAAGGAATATATCAGGTTTGCTTCACCACAACGAAATGAATGGAAAGAGTATCATTTTTAAATACCTTTAGTCAGATAATTTAAAACCTAAATTTCAGGAGAGATTTTCAGAATTTTACTGAAACCAGAAACTTCTTAGAAATCATGACCGTATATAATTTTGACCCATCACAAATGGCGTCACATATGTAAAGTCGTGTCTGATTGACTAAGATGGAAATTCAAATTCAAGTTTGGGAATGTATGATCTGCAGACCAGGGACCACGCTATGCAGTATATAGACGCCTTATTAAAAGACTTAATAGGAAAACCAAATGCTTTCGAGTACATAGATACCGTATTAAAATATTTAAATAGGAATCCCATGTATTCGAATACATAGATACCGTATTAAATATTTAAATAGGAAACCCAAATGCTTTCGAGTACATAGATACTGTGTTAAAATATTTAAATAGGAAACACAAAACGCTTTCGCGCGCATAGATACCGTATTAAATATTTAAATAGGAAACTCAAATGCTTTCGAGTACATAGATACCGTATTAAAATATTTAAATAGGAAATCCAAATGCTTTCGCGCGCATAGATACTGTATTAAATATTTAAATAGGAAACTCAAATGCTTTCGAGTACATAGATACTGTGTTAAAACTTTTAAATAGGAAACCAAAACGCTTTCGCGTGCATAGATACCGTATTAAATATTTAAATAGGAAACCCGAATGCTTTCGAGTACATAGATACCGTATTAAAATATTTAAATAGGAAACCCAAATACTTTCGCGTGCATAGATACCGTATTAAATTTTTAAATAGGAAACCCAAATACTTTCGATTACATAGATACCGCATTAAAATATTTAAAAAGGAAACCCAAATGCCTTCGAGAACATTGATACCATATTAAAATATTCAAAACGGAACCAGATGTTTTCGATGGCATAAAAGTGTTCTTTTGGGTAAAAAAAAACTGCATAATTTGAGGGTATATAAAACACTGATCGACAAGGACAAACTTTTTCCTGCATCACTGTGAGATAAACAATGGATATGGAAAGTTGTTGTTGTTGTTGTTGTTGTTGTTGTTGGGCTTAACGACATTTTTCAGCACACGATAGGCTATTCATGGCGGCCAGTATTAATGGTGGAGGAAGAAACCGGGAAATCACCGGAAAGAACCACCGACCCACAAGAAGCTACTGGCAAGCTTTCTCACATATCCACATTCGACGAATCCTAGACTCGAACCCACGCAGAGGTGAGATAGCAGTGATCCGTAACGGACAGCGCTTTAGATCACTCGGCCACTCGGGGCCCCAGGATACGGAAAGTGATAGTCCAAACCGTTGTCGTAATTTTACAGGATTGAACCATTTGTTCAAGATTAATACATGGCTACAAATATCGCTTTCCTCTTTCCGGTTTCTCTCTTTAACCTTGATCTAAAACTGTGCCTGGCACATTGGTTTACACAAGGTAGATGCTAACTTCTTACAGGTTGTATCAATAAGCAGCCATAAGTTGACACACCAACACACACACGCGCGCGCGCGAGTGCAATAAAATATCACCTTCCTAATATCCTAGATCTAATATTGTGCATGATTGGCTCCTGGGAAAATGTTATGGTTTACGAGATATGTCGAAGACATGTTGACCTTGCTTTGATAGTCTCATACGAGACCATTGCCCGGTCGGTATTATGCAAGCAAGAAAGCGAGTGATTTATATTGCAAATCGCCTGTATATTTGCAACGTTTATTAGGGAAAAGAGTGAATCCAGAATGATTTGGGTTGATGCTTCGCGTTACATCAACACAAATAGCTTACTTAGTGACGAGGCAATTGAAATAAAGAACCTTATTCAAGGACACACCATAGTAATTGACCCAGGCCGGATCCTTTCCGTCGTGCGTTCAGCACGCTAACTACTAAGCCACCACAGCTTCCGAATCCAGAATGACGGATGTGATATGGAATCCTTTAACCATTGAGCCACCGCAACTCCCCACTACAGAACGTAATGTGGAATCTGCGGCTCAATTAATTCGTCTTAAAACTTCTTTCTTTTAATCAATGCTTCGATTCCCTTCACCAAAAAGAAGGCGCAAAGCCTGCATATTTTCTTACTTGCCTAGTCAGAAGCAAATACAATAAATGAAAGAACAGCACTGTAGTTACAATTACATGGTCCAAAATAAATGAATTAATGTATTGGGGATCCCAGAATGAAACAAAATACAATCTAGTACTTGTTTGGCTCCATATACTTACATATCAACTCTGTTCTGTCTGCATATGACGTGGATCCATGACTCATTTCATCACCATTAGGTTAAGTGGTAAATAACATTTGTACTTAAAATTCAGGGCGTTGTCGGACAGGTAAAGCATTCAAATTAGTGAAGGTAGCGATGAAATTTGTATTAGATAAATATAACAAAAAGTATATTGACAAGCATATATGGTACAATTTACATGAAGTAAGAAATCCATTGATTCATTTCAAGCAGCCAAAGTATAGCTTCAGATTTTTTATGTCTATACCCCGTTCGGTCTCGAGATTTAAAATAGGAACCATTCGTTCTCCTGCGTGTAGCAAAAGGCGACTAACGGATGTAGGAGCCAAGATGGAAACAGTAGTTAACGTGCTGATACGAAGATAAAAGGGTCAGATTTTGAAACCTTCTATTGAATCAGCTCGGGTCATCTGTAGTGTCCTTGTCAAGACACTTAATTCCTCTTGCCGTAACAAAATAACTTATTTGTGTTGTTGTTTCGTTAAACATCAAAACCAATCGCCTTTCTTTCCCTTCCTTTCTTCCACCTCCTTCCCTCCATATTCCTCTTCACTCCTCTCTCTCTCTCTCTCTCTCTCTCTCTCTCTCTCTCTCTCTCTCTCTCTCTCTCTCTCTCTCTCTCTCTCTCTCTCTCTCTCTCTCTCTCTCTCGTGCATACATGACTTGCACATTATAATGGGCAATTAAGAGGTTTCTTCAACAATACGTGTACAAGGCGTTGTCGTCTATTCATGTAAATTACTTCTTTAATGGAACTCCATGAATTATATACCATATTCACCTAGAAACAAAAGAAGCGCAAAAATTATGTACTATATTTTTTTTATCGTCAAATGCCCTTTCTCCCAGTATACGATTAAAAATATCACTGTCCAATTTCATTCTTTGAGATGTTGTTAGCAAATGGTGTGATAAAACATATTTATTACACTCATATCGATAAATTAGAGCTAAGCCTATGTATGGCGACCATAGATAGGAATCATACAGAGGTGATCAGTATAACCTAGTCGTCTTTATACGACGGTAAAAGCGTTATCAGTGAGATCTATGGAAGCTGGCCTTTTATACACAGATGGAATATATACACTGACAGTAGTTCAGTGTTCTGCTTTATATTCTTCATCTGTTGAGTTTGATGTATTTTCATTCTGGATTAACTGTGGCTTTCTTGGCTACGTTCATCATGCTGGCAATTCAATACATCATACAAAATTAACGAACTTAGATTCGGTTCAATCTGATAGAATATTATTTACAGGAGCTACCCAATCAAATATTAATCGGTAGGAAACATCTTGTGGCCTCAATGATCGCATTTTTGCCGATTCCTACAATGACTTATTGAAAATCATTTGCAAAAGTCACTCTTCATTTGAAACAGTTTACCGTATTTAGTAATAAAATTCAAACAAGAGTCACTGAAATGGATCCACGCTCTACTTGCCAAATATACGTTCATAGAATTCAAGGCAAGGTCATTTCTTCCTTTTAACTGCCCAATACTGAATCCATCTTTCACGCTTTTAGGCAGGAACAAAATTGTCAAATTAGCCACCGTGTCAGTCATATTGGATAGAAGGCATGAATTATTTTCATTTAAGATTAATTAGGAACTCATTAGAAGTATTCTGGTGAAAACTCCAACTGAGGATAAACATCCGTTCTGGATGAATAGCTGCATTTCTAGATTACTGACACGGTTACCGTATTGGATGTCAGATCAGCATATTTTGTATTTAATACAAACTAACCTTAACAAGAAGTCTTAGGGTGTTAACCTCGAGTCGATACGCCATCTATCAAAAGAGGATGAATTAACAAGATTTTTAGTAGCATTCGTAACTACCTCGGTTATTACTGCGACACAAACGTATGCAACGTATGTATGTAGGCTCATTAATTTACATAAAAATTATATACCTGGTTCGCAGGAAATTTCTTCTCAACAAAGAAATACAATCTATTCGTGCCACCTCGGATAGTCTTATGACTGAATTGATTGTAGAATTGACCGAAATGTTATAAATAAAAGCCATGTTCGATTAATAGTAGTTTCTGTCATTATTTGTGCCTTTAATAAACAAAATAGCACAAATTGCATCTATCGACATATATGGAAGTTGCGAATGCATTATTATAATGAACAAGAAAGGATAAAACGTTTTCTGGTGAGAAGTATAAATCAGTACGAATTTCCGTTAAAATCAATGCCAATACTAAGACTTTGATGAAAGCATCAATGTAGGCTATATGAAATTCATTTTCGTTCAGGGCCAACCAGACATCATAAGAAGTCTTGTACTGACATCATTATGTTTATATATTAATATATTCAATAGTAGTAGTATCCATAACAACAGTATTTCCAAGTTAGACATATTAGAACTCCGAAGTGCCATTTACCCAATATAGTCTGGTGAATACGCCGTGTCAATATGTCTTTCCGTTAAGATGAGTAGCAGTAGAAAGAGGATTAAAATTTCGGCCACGATGAGTATCAGATAGACAAAATTATTATTTAAGACCAACATTACATTACAGACATTTTTTTTACTGAAAACTCCGTGTTTATATGATAATCCATTTAAGATGGATAGTGATAACAAGATGGCGCCTAGGTGGCATACAATATATGTAATATAACTCAAATCACACAAAGACAGTTGGAAACTTGAGGTACATGTATTTAACAGAATGTGTAACACAACTTGCACACATTGTAATCCACTGTGACTAGAGAAAAACTAAACATACATGGTCCAAACAAAACGTGGAAAACAGAGAATGTGATTTATCTCATCACATGTAAGATCTGTAGTCTTCAGTACTCAGTACGTCGGAGAAACTGAAAGGCTACACAAAAGGATAAACCTTCATAGATATGATTGGATGACCAAGAAGATGTACAGAAGCCCGGTCGCAGAACGCTTCTCCTCCCCTGGCCACACTTTCAGTGATATAGCACTTATCGCAATTGCTAACAACTACAGCTGGAGTTGCAAAACCAGGAAGGAAAAGGAATCTTACAGGATACGCCGCCTTAGAACATTGAAACCAAGCGGTCTAAACCAAGAAGACAAGAAAAAGAAAGCTGTGCACTAGTATAATTAGTATTTGCAGCCTACACAGTTTTTTTTTCAAACTTTTCTAAATCTTCTTAGTATCATTTAATTACTACTAGAAGAATAAAATATCAGGTATAGAATCAAATATCCGGAATATAATCTGCGTTACATAAATGTACACAAAGTAATAGATTTCGCTTTGGCTCATAGACTTTTAGGGAATTATAAACATTTTTCAGTATTCCCAACAAGTCTATACAGGCTGGTTGAGACAATGTATATATATATATATATAGGGTTAACTCATGTAGAGACAGCCATGTAGTTTTACAAACTCAACGTTTTCTGTTTATTTGTTTGTTTGTATATGTTTTGTATATGCCTTTGAAAAAGACTCATTAAGAATCGAAAGAGCTCAGGCTATTTAGTTACTAGTTTCGCACTGTTGGTCGTCAGTTTATTGCATCTCTCTCTCTCTCTCTCTCTCTCTCTCTCTCTCTCTCTCTCTCTCTCTCTCTCTCTCTCTATATATATATATATATATATATATATATATATATATGTATGTGTGTGTGTATAGGTGATCATGAGCACTAAGAAAATTAAAGTTATTGAATTTTTAATATCCTAGTATTTAATTGGTTTTCTATGGGGACTGAGTTAATACCGTAAGTCCTGCAGTTAAATAACAGGACTAGCAGATCGTATTCTAGAACTTCCCTCGGTTTATGCCAACCTTAGATACGCTGTATGATGCCATATGTCTGTGTTAAAGATAATGTACAATGAATAGATACCTCAATATAGCCATTTCCAATAAAATTACAAAGGTAACATGGTAAAGAGGCGGAATCAACAGGATAGAGCAAATCAGTCAACATTATCATAGCTAGTTCATTGTTATTGGTAAAAAGATTGAGGCAATTTCACGTTTGAAAGGTCGATAACCATTCATGCAGAACTTCAACTTTTAGGGCTGTAAGGATTATTTTATATAAATATCAAAGAACTCCAAGAGGCCCTTGAGGGTACTTGCTTTAGCGATCGCTACCACCTAACCTTTGGCCGTGTGGGTTCTAGTCATGGGTTCGGCCAATGTGGGCATGTGAGACGTTTTGCCAGTAGCTCTTAGTGGGTCGATGTTTCTAACCGGGTCTGTTTTGTACTTATTTTTCTTCAGGTCTTCCTCCGCCATTCATACTGGGTTTCGCGTATATCCTATTGTGTGCTGAAAATGGCGTTAAACCCATAAGAACAAGAATAACAAATAACAGCTTAGTTGTACGTGTTCAATGTCTAACTGCTGGAATACGATATCGATGGCCCAAGCGCCAACACATATTAGAGTGGAATCCAGGTGACAAACCCCAAAACCTAAGACCATTGTTCTTAGACCTCAGTATGGTAGATATTGAAACACACTCCCAGCTTATAACCCAAGGATGTGCACACCATTGCACGCCACCTTCTTTTGTCCGGTGACATTTATATCATTATAATCGCTTTAAGTATCCCTATTGTGTTCGCGGTCTGGATAACGTCAAATATACCTGTTATAACCAAATAAAATTACCGGTCGTGAAAACAAATTCGTTTAAGGAGGTGTGTGTATGTGTGTGCGTGTGTGTGTGTGTGTGTGTGTGTGTGTGTGTGTGTGTGTGTGTAATTTGGATCTTTTAATGTATCTTTAAAACTTTTTCAGCCATATTGCTACGATGTCTGCAGTGCGGCAGCTTATAGTGATGTCTAGCACTCGGACATCACGCAGCAGAAACGTAACATGGTGTTCCATCCTGTCACATTATCGTGACACAAGACCGACCAGTCTTAACACTATCCTCTTAATGATGAGCGCCTAGAGTGGCAGCTGTTAGTACTATTGCTTATGTCTTTGGTATGAATCGGCCGTGGTTCGAATCCGCGACCTCCCGCATTTGAGGCGGACGCTCTAACCACTAGGCGACCTGAGCGGTCCGTTTGGCAAGTGAAAATGGCCTTGGTCTGTCTTTAACCTATGGTACTTAGCGTCTGGGTTATAGCTTAAAACTATATTTTAAAATTCGTAAGTATATAACTATGTACATACTTGCATGGAAAGACAAATACACACGCCCACCTGGCATATGCCACTGGTACATTGCTTACGCATAGGACCCTACAACTTAGGCCCAGACTTTGGGAGCAGAATACGTCAAACCGGTAAGCGTTGTACAAACAGAATTCCAGTGAGACGAGATCTTTTTTTTACTGCAAAAGAACGTCATTTATTTGTCATACATTTTATAACTGAATAGTTTCTATCACAGAACTATAGTTTTTTTAAAAAAATTATTTGGTGTATGCACATACTCTTGTGGTTATTGTGTTCACACTATACAGACTTTTCCCAATAGTGTCACCTGCTGATGATTTTCAGTCCAATTAACCTTTACCGGCAGTTCGTCCAATATAGGTCTAATAACATGTCACTTTCAATAAGGCATCCTGAATAAATATAGTGCGTTGATAATATCAATACAGGGTTTTTGTTTAGGATTGGTAAGGTATATCACAACCTAACAGGAAAGACGTTTGAGCTTAGCGCATAAATCGCTTAACACGCTTATTCCTAAGGTGCATGCACGTAGAAGCTCCTTTGACATTCATCGTCTATGCAATGACATCCGCGGCGTATATAGGGTATTTGCAAAGACCTCTATGCAAACCTACCGATGAGGCTAGTCACAGTCTAACGTCGAACTGCTATTGTAAAAGTCTATAGCGATTGATATTTTTCATGTGGAAATTTTGTTATTACAATTAATGTGAAGATCACTCACATATCAAGATTGAATAAACTTTGCTATAATTATAATACGATTAAACGATTAAATTTTTAAATTAGAATTAGTTTTTAAATTTATATCAGTAAATGCGCTTACATGACCCGTGGGACTTTTAGTATAGTTGGACTCGTCTTATAAGCGAATAGAAACTGTATATAATAATCCATTTTTGATCGTCCTCAAAAACTTGAAATCAGGTGATATTTATAACACTTGGAGCATGCGTGTATGTATTACCTTAATGTACATTGTAATGTAATCTGTTTAGCTTATGAATTAGTGAGTTACATTTGTATGGCAGTCTAGTTTAAGTTTGAATTACCGGTAATGTGCGTTTCCAGTAATAATGAGGGACGTAGCTACCATGTAGCAAGAGTATATGACAAGCATAGGCCCAGGAATGCAGGGGGCCGATGAGCCCATCCTAACAAACTAATTTTGTTTACCGGTATATTATGGTAAGGAAATAAGAACAAGCAATACACCATCCATCAAAAAGCTTTATTTTGGACCCGCAGAATTCCTATTATCTTTGCTAGGGGTAATGGGGCTTACATTGTAGAAATTAGTGCTACCTCAGCCATCTGTTTGATTCGACTTTTCTCACGCGCCTTTAATCGCTTTAAAATTGCAAGACTGAAACACTACATATATCCATTTAAAAGACAGTAACGTACCAACGCATAACTCTCGGACGATTGGAATTGTCCATATTATCGATTGATAAGTGCTTCTTTCAAAGAGAAACTGGCTAATTCAAACAGCGTAAGAGGCAATGTTGCGGCAGAATTTCTAGATATTGTACACATATTGTACACGTAACTGGTTTTATGCGACAATGGTCATATAGCCTAATTCAGGTTATGAACTTTCCTCCTTTTAGAGTTTGTTTGTTTGTTTGTTTGTTGTTGGGCTTAACGCCATTTTTCAGCACACGATAGGCTATTCATGGCGGCCTGCATTAATGGTGGAGGAAGAAACCGGGAAATCACCGGAAAGAACCACCGACCCACGAGAAGCTACTGGCAAGCTTTCTTACATATCTACATTAGCCGAATCCTAGACTCGAACCCACGCAGACAGAGGTGAGATGGCAGTGATCCGTAACGGACAGCGCTAAAGACCACTCGGCCACTCGGGGCCCCCCTTTTAGAGTTTCGTTGGTTCTAAAGAACCATGGAGATCAGGATAATTTGATGGAATTTTTGTTTCTAAGTCTCGAGTTGATTCTAACGGTCATAGTACATATAAAAAGTCCGTGCTTACAATGATAATTCAAACCTACGCAGAACTGTATCGAGCTGAGAGCCACAACATCCCATCCTATCAATGCTGGGTTCTGCATACGTGTGCAATCTTGCACTTTCTGTTCGCAATTAGCATTCAATTTCTTGCTTTTGAAAAAAGTTTATTGCGTGACTACATTTGACACCATACGGCAGATTATAGCTTTGAATATTCATAGGCAGACTGCGAAAAAAAAAACTAAAGTTGGATCATGATTTAACGGCAGAAATAACTGAAAACCAGGATGTAAAAGCAAGATTTGAACCAGAAAATACATTGGAACTAATGAAAAGTTCTTATTGTTTCATTAAGTATGGACAAAATTGCCTACTATTATTGTATATGACTTTAAAAATCTAGCTACGAGACATTCGATATATTTAGGTTGACTAGGCCGTATGACTGACTGGTCGTCCAAAACATCTCTCCATCAAATATAAGACAATATAACTGACTACACATTTTTCGTCACTGTACAGTTATTGTGTTACGATGTAATGTTTAGGAAGTTTTAGAACGTATGATCTTTGTAGTTGTCAATTGAATTCATATAATTTGAATAAAATTATGATTATTGGAATTGTAATTTACATTCACATAAGGAAGAAAATAATTGTTTGAATTTCTGTGTTAACTGAATGTAAAACAAAGCCAACAATACTACAGCTATATATTGTGAAATAAGTAGATGCTATTAATCATTGTATATTGTGGTTATATGCTAGCTTCATTAAAAGACAACAGCTGTATCTAATAAACTACATTCATTATAAGCTTGGATTTACGAATTCCTAGACATCAGTGTAAACAAAAGCTAGTCAGTGTCAAAGTGTAAAGAGAGCGGTTCTGACCAAGCCAGGTATCACTGTAGCATGAGGGTCAAACCAGCCAGGTATCATTGTAACATGAGGGTCAAACCAGCCAGGTATCATAGTAGCATGAAGGTCAAACCAACCAAGTATCATTGTAACATGAGAGTCAAACTAGCCAGGTATCATAGTAACATGAGGGTCAAACCAGCCAGGTATCATAGCAACATGAGGGTCAAACCAGCCAGATATCATAGCAACATGAGGGTCAAAACAGCCAGGTAACATAGTAGCATGAGAGTAAAACCAGCCAGGTATCATTGTAGCATGAGGGTCAAATCAGCCAGGTATCATAGTAACATGAGGGTCAAAACAACCAGGTACCATAGTAGCATGAGGGTAAAACCAGCCAGGTATCATTGTAGCATGAGGGTCAAACCAGCCAGGTATCATTGTAGCATGAGGGTCAAATCAGCCAGGTATCATAGTAGCATGAGGGTCAAACCAGCCAGGTATTATTGTAGCATGAGGGTCAAACCAGCCGGGTATCATTGTAAAATGAGGGTCAAACCAGCCAGGTATCATAGTAACATGAGGGTCAAAACAGCAAGGTATCATTGTAGCATGAGGGTCAAACCAGCTAGGTATCATAGCAGCATGAGGGTCAAACCAGCCAGGTAGCATTGTAGCATGAGAGTCAAACAAGCCAGGTATCATTGTAGCATGAGGGTCAAATCAGCTAGGTATCATTGTAACATGAGAGACAAACCAGCCAGGTATCATTGTAGCATAACGGGTCAAATCAGCCAAGTATCATTGTAACATGAGGGTCAAACCAACCAGGTATCATTGTAGCATGAGGGTCAAACAAGCCAGGTATCATTGTAGCATGAGGGTCAAACCAGCCAGGTATCATTGTAACATGAGGGTCAAACCAGCCAGGTATCATTGTAGCATGATGGTCAAACCAACCAAGTATCATTGTAACATGAGAGTCAAACCGGCCAGGTATCATAGTAACATGAGGGTCAAACTAGACAGGTATCATTGTAGCATGAGGGTCAAACCAGCCAGGTATCATAGTAACATGAGGGTCAAACCAGCCAGGTATCATAGCAACATGAGGGTCAAAACAACCAGGTACCATAGTAGCATGAGGGTAAAACCAGCCAGGTATCATTGTAGCATGAGGGTCAAACCAGCCAGGTATCATTGTAGCATGAGGGTCAAATCAGCCAGGTATCATAGTAGCATGAGGGGAAAACCAACCAAGTATCATAGCAACATGAAGGTCAGATCAGCCAGGTAATATAGTAGCATGAGGGTCAATCCAGCCAGGTATCATTGTAGCCTGAGGGTCAAACCAGCCAGGGATCATTGTAGTAAGAGGGTCAAATCAGCCAGGTATCATGGTAACATGAGGGTCAAAACAGCAAGGTATCATTGTAGCATGAGGGTCAAACCAGCTAGTTATCATAGCTGCATGAGGGTCAAACCAGCCAGGTGTCATAGCAACATGAGGGTCAAACCAGCCAGGTAGGAATGCAGCATGAGAGTCAAACAAGCCAGGTATCATTGTAGCATGAGGGTCAAACCAGCCAGGCATCTTTGTAGCATGAGGGTCAAATCAGCCAGGTATCATTGTAACATGAGGGTCAAACCAGCCAGGTATCATTGTAGCATGAGGGTCTAGCAAGCAAGGTATCATTGTAGGATGAAGGTCAAACCAACCAAGTACCATTGTAACATGAGAGGCAAACCAACCAGGTATCATAGTAACATGAGGGTCAAAACAGCCAGGTATCATAGCAACATGAGGGCCAAAACATCCAGGTAACATAGTAGCATGAGGGTAAAACCAGACAGGTATCAGTGTAGCATGAGGGTCAAACAAGCCAAGTGTCATTGTAGCATGAGGGTCAAATCAGGCAGGTATCATAGTAACACGACGGTCAAACCAACCAGGTATGATAGTAACATGAGGGTCAAAACAGCAAGGTATCATTGTAGCATGAGGGTCAAACAAACCAGGTAGCATTGTAGCATGAGAGTCAAACCAGCCAGGTATCATTGTAGCATGAGGGTCAAATCAGCTAGGTATCATTGTAACATGAGAGTCAAACCAGCCAGGTATCGTTGTAGCATGAGAGTCAAATCAGCCAAGTATCATTGTAACATGAGGGTCAAACTAACCAGGTATCATTGTAGCATGATGGTCAAACCAGCCAGGTATCATTGTAGCATGAGGGTCAAACCAGCCAGGTATCATTGTAGCATGAGGGTCAAACCAGCCAGGTATCATTGTAGCATGAGGGTCAAACCAGCCAGGTATCATTGCAGCATGAGTGTCAAATCAGCCAGGTATCATAGTAACATGAGGGTCAAACCAACCAGGTATCATAGTAACATGAGGATCAAAACAGCAAGGTATCATTGTAGCATGAGGGTCAAACATGCTAAGTATCATAGCAGTATGTGGGTCAAACCAGCCAGGTATCATTGCAACATGAGTGTCAAACCAGTCAAGTAGCATTGTAACATGAGAGTCAAACCAGCAAGGTATCATTGTTGCATGAGGATCAAATCAGCCAGGTATCATTGTAACATGAAAGTCAAACCAGCCAGGTATCGTAGCAACATGAGGGTCAAACCAGCCAGGTAACGTAGTAGCATGAGGGTCAAACCAGCCAGGTAGCCTTGTAGCATGAGGGTCAAAACAGCTAGGTAACATAGTAGCATGAGGGTAAAGCCAGACAAGTATCATTGTAGAATGTGGATCAAACCAGCCAGGTATCATTGTAGCATGAGGGTCAAATCAGCCAGGTAATATAGTAACATGAGGGTCAAACCAGTTAGGTATCATTGTAGCCTGAGGATCAAACCAGCCAGGTATCATTGTAGCATGAGGGTCAATTCAGCCAGGTATCATAGTAACATGAGGGTCAAACCAACCAGGTATCATAGTAACATGAGGATGAAAACATCAAGGTATCATTGAAGCATGAGGGTCAAACCAGCTAGGTATCATAGCTGCATGAGGGTTAAACCAGCCAGGTATCATAGCAACATAAGGGTCAAACCAGCCAGGTAGCATTGTAGCATGAGAGTTAAACCAGCCAGGTAGCATTGTAGCATGAGGGTCAAATCAGCCAGGCATCATTGTAACATGAGAGTCAAACCAGCCAGGTATCATTGTAGCATGAGGGTCAAATCAGCCAAGTATCATTGTAACATGAGGGTCAAATCAGCCAGGTATCATTGTAGCATGAGGGTCAAATCAGCCAGGTATCATTGTAACATGAGAGTCAAACCAGCCAGGTATCATTGTAGCATGAGGGTCAAATCAGCCAGGTATCATACTAACATGATACTAAAATGAGGGTCAAATCAGCAAGGTATCATTGTAGCATGTGGGTAAAACCAGCCAGGTATCATTGTAGCATGAGGGTCAAACCAGCCATGTATCGTTGTAGCATAAGGGTCAAACCAGCCAGATATTATTGTAGCATGAGGGTCAAATCAGCCAGGTATCATACTAACATGAGGGTCAAATCAGCAAGGTATCATTGTAGCATGAGGGTCAAACCAGCCAGGTATCATTGTAGCATGAGGGTCACACCAGCTAGGTATCATAGTAGCATGAGGGTCAAACCAGCCAGGTATCATTGTAGCATGAGGGTCACACCAGCTAGGTATCATAGTAGCATGAGGGTCAAATCAGACAGGTATCATTGTAGCATGAGGATCAAACCAGCCAGGTATCATAGTAGCATGAGTGTCAAACCAGCCAGGTATCATTGTAGCATGAGGGTCAAACATGATCCAAGGGTGGAGTGAAGCTGAAGATTGTAAGGTATGCCCTTGGTAAGGCCGACGTATCGCAGAATAGAAATCACTACATATATGCTACGATCGCACGGCTTCGTCAAGAACTGCTGCCGTACGACTTCCTGTTTTTTAGGCAAGAGTAATGTAATTATAGTTAAAGATTACTTTCTGTGAAATAAGTTTAGAAATTATTTCATCTGCGTCTGGAAAGCTTGTAACATGCTCTTATTATTTTTTTTATTACTATTATTATTATTATTATTATTATTATTATTATTATTATTATTATTATTATTATTATCATCATCATCATCATCATCATTATTATTATTATTATTATTATTATTATTATTATTATTATTATTATTATTATTATTATTATTATCATCATTATTATTATTATTATTATTATTATTATTATTATTACTATTATTATTATTATTATTATTATTATTATTATTATTATTATTATTATTATTATTATTATTATTGCTGTCCAATATGAATTTTTAAATATAGTTTTCTTCGACCGTTTGAATTTAGAGTTTGTGTTAATGTAGAATATTAAGCTTGGTTTAGTACCAATTTCATAGTATGAAAGAAATCATATAGAAATAAATTACCTTCATGTCATTGCTCAGTCCAGTTTATCGGGAAATCTATAAACTTGGATATTATTATTGCGTTTGATGTGTAAATAACACCTTCCTTATGCAAGTTGCCAGCCACTTAGACTATAGAATAGCCGCTAGTAAAAGGCTTGTTGTCCTCACACACAGGTGTTAAACAATGGTTCAGGTATCAAAAGAAACCCGCAAGGTGAACGGAGCGTGTTCTCACCCGGCACGTAGACAGAGAATACATTGCCGCTAAGTTTGATTGGGACAGTCCTCAGCGACATCCAATCGGAATTAAGACAGAGAGTGATATTAAACGTCAGATCAGAATTATTGCTAAAAACTCGCAGAAAACTATCCGTAGATCTGGCGGTTTTAAGGGAAAGGATACTCCGGGAAAGCCACTCGTAATCTGGATGGAAAAGCTTTGAAAAGGTCTGTAAGTTATTTGCTCAATATTTTCTAAACATTAAAGTGTCATAATTGTCATATTTGTAACATGTATAATTAATTACTGGGATTGTATAGTATGTAGAATTACCTTGTAGTGTTCCATTTACAAACGAATTTGAGATATAAATTTGAGTTTATGCAGAGAATTTTAAGACTGTTAGCTCGACAGACTTAATATTGTAATTTGCTGGTAGGTTACTTCGTAGTAACCAGTACCTTTAGTAATGTGTTATGTTAGGAGTTACCCTTCTTTGAATTGGAGTTTAGGAAAATGATTGAAGTATGTAAGATTATTTACAATAGATGTGTGAATATATCAGAGCATGGATATTTGAACATTTGTATATTTGATATGGGTTGTGATGTAAAAAATATGCGTCTGGTTGTTGTTTATTGGTTGTGTAATAGAATTATGAGTATGTACTGATGTTTGTCAATTTATTGTTGTATGTATACAAGTTATTTATACCGTGCTTTTACTGTGACGTGTTTATTATGCTTTGTTTTACCATTCAAGAATGCATGCGTATTTCAGTGTGAATGAATACGTGACCAATGAAATTTAAAAGCAGTTATCTAATGATAGGATGTGTGTTGTGTGAGATGTCAGCGCTGAGGAAAATATTGTATATTGTACCATCCTTGTTTTCACAGGAAGCTTCGTAGAACCGAGTCTTTAAGAGGGAGATGGAAGTGAGACTGACAGTGCAGTCTGATTCGGCAACGTGTAATCGACATAGAGAAGAGGGATAGAGGGGAAGGAGGAAGAAAGTGGTCTGGAGGAGGAATAGAGGAAGAGGAGGAGAAGTAACTTGGAAGGAGTCAGGAAGGACGAGAGGGAATTAGGAGATATAGAGTAATACACAGCTAAGTAGAACACAAGGACAGGTGGAAATATCTCACACTACAAATCAAATGATGCGATATGCTAGTAAAGAGTCGAGCGGAAGAAAAGTGTTTGGGAAATCCGAACTATTGACCATCCAATTCTTATGAAATTGCAATTATTGAACTTAACCCTTTCTTGAATCTTTAATCATTTAACCGTCGGCATTACTGCCTGGGGACTCGAAGTTGTTCATCTAACTTTCACTAAATCAAATTCCAAACCAAAATCAAGCCTAGGTGGGAATTCAACAATAATTTCATTAAATATTGGAAGCACCACTGCCAACTCCCCCCCCCCAACCATAAACCTCACATTAGGGACAACCTTTACACTTCGAAATTGCAGAAAATAATATTCGAATTGAGAATTAAGATTTAATCAAATACAGCGATTGAAAATATCCTTGGTATTGATTTGTAATATTTAACTCGAGCATTTCTGCACCTTTGGCAAGTTATATGGCTTTTAATTCTGAAATACGGAAATTATAGAATTGTGTATAGTTGGTAAGCTCTAATTAAATGAAACATTTTTATAATATATTTTAAATGAAGTGTTTGTAATCTGTCTTCTATATCTAATGTAGTTTAATTTAATAAAAGAATTGCTGCTGTACATTTAGACCACAATATCCTGCTTTCCAGTTGATTCCGTACCCATCGCACGTATTAGCGATGTTACACACAGAGAGACATCGACGCTTAAGAAAGTCAGAATGACACCTGTATCTCTCCTCTATTTCGATCTAAGACTACAACAAAATGGAAAGAAGAATTATTTAACTTTCTCATTTCCATTCTTTCATGAAAATTGTAATAAACAACAGTACGTCAATATACTATTATACAAATATTGCATGAAACTACAATAAGCCAATACAATACGTCAATATACTTGGACATAAATAGCAAACAAAACATTTAATTCATCTCGGGAAAAATACCTAAATAATAATAATAATAATAATAATAATAATAATAATAATAATAATAATAATAATAATAATAATAATAATAATAATAAAAAGACCTCTGCGTTCTTAAATTGAAGTAGGAAGATTTTATTGGCATAATGTAACTCAAGTAACAGACTCATTTAAAAACTTAAGTGATTTTATAATTGAATAAGGAATGAATATCTTACCTAAGAAACCCAAAGAACTATTTACTTCGTTCAGCAATTATTTGCAGTGTTGACTGGTTATAGATCTGTACAGAAAAATGAAAGAAAATTAGTGAACATAATGCAGTCTTAGAAGAGCCAAGGAAACGAGTGAAATTTTTTTTAATAAAAACATCAGACAAGAAAACTTATAATATATATATATATATATATATATATATATATATATATATATATATATATATATATATATATATATATATATATATATATATATATATATATATATATATATATATATATATATATATATATATATATACAGAATAATGCAAATATATAGCCTGTGATAGAAAATTTTAATTCTTACTTTAAGGAGATTCGATTCCGGGTATGCGGGTAAAGAGCACACATCGCCTTGCCTGTGAGTATTGACCCCAACCATGCACACATCCCTAAAAGATGACGTTACACGGTTGATGGTACGTAGTAAACATATCCATAGATTAACCTAGTAATATATATTTGTTTGTCTCGCTTATTTGTAGATTCAGGTGAAGGGTGTACGCTGTAGAGATGTAACCATTATAACACTGTTAAAAATACGTACTTTAAATTAATTCACATCAGAATGATTCTATCGAGGATTACAAAATGACAGTCACGAGTTTATACGCAAGTACTAGTGAAATGAGAATCGTTCATGCTTGACTGAATCTTAAGGATGTCCCGTTTTCATTTGAAAATATACCACGTACAGTGGCGGCGGATAACTTAAACTTACTAATGATATACGGTTGTGCAGCTAACGTGTGATCTTCGACTGCATACTTTACAAATGATATCCGGTTGTATAACTTTCTAAAGATATGCAGTTGTGTAGCAGTATGCACTTGTATATGTTTATTTTCTATCTATTTGATCATCGAATATGTGTTTAGATAAATATTTTTCAAGATAGCTGTCAACCACCTCTTTCTTTGTTCCTTTTTTTTCTATGTGTTGATATTATCGTATACCCTTAAATATACCCCGTCTCTCTCTCTCTCTCTCTCTCTCTCTCTCTCTCTCTCTCTCTCTCTCACACACACACACACACACACACACACACACACACACACACACCATATATTGAATATATTCCATGCAAAACCCATCGCATCTACTAACTGTCGGTATTCCATAAAATAAAGACCAATGTTTCAGAGAAAAACATTTAGTCAAAATGCATCACATGACGAATATTATCATTACCTTTCAAATAATGCACAGTTCCTAAATACTGAAAAAATGCCTGCGTATATCTCAACCATTTGTATGACAAAGAATTGATTTAGGATTATACCTATGTTTGTCTGTCATGCATTAGTCGTTTGTTTTTCTTATTTGAGAAGGTGGATGGTTGGTGTGCATACCCCATTTCCATACAACCTATGTTTTTTGAATAATGAATTCTAATTCAGCATATAATTTGCTAATATTCTTTTTAGGAATTTATGTTTAATATTAAAAAGAATATTTTGTGGTGCAAATGACATAACCAGTCGATTTTACAATGTAGACTTTACATAATTGACCTTCAATAATATAAATGCTACACTTAACAATTGCAAGGGGATCAAAGTTAAGAATATAACTCTTTATTGACGATGATAGCTTTCCTAAGTACAACTATAAGACGTGATCATTAACGACCACAATCAATAAAATGCACGCGAGGCCTCGAAAAACTAATTATGACCTATCGTAAATTGGTAGCGCAGGCTATCATTTGCAGAAAACAAAGGTGACCTCAATATATATGTCGTGCTGAATAAATTGACTCACAAACATGCATTTTTCTTGATATATTGCATAAAAGGTATCATTGACCTAATCAAATTTGATGAACTCTTTCAGTTATTATTTACGGGCAGTTTATTACTAGGTACTTTTTCCTTTAATTTTATATATAGTAACACTTTCTTGGTTATAGGTTTACAAAGAGTAGCGCCAGAAAATGCACATCAGTTTATGACAATCTTTCTATCACTCTTCAAATATATATAATGTTACACAGTATCATATTGGATTGTTTGCACCCTTAGATACTTTAACAAATCATTTCAAAAAGTTAAGTAGGCCTACGCAAGCAAATAACAAGCTATCATCAATTGAATGATAATATTCTCCGTATATTCTAGTCCAGTTATCGTTCATGTTTTCTATCTATTCACTTCAGGCTTTATAGGATACGATATGGTAACTGAATACTCTCCGTTTTTATAGGTTTTGTATGGGCATTCAAATTATTTTTTTTTAAATTACGCTACCCATGACGCCCCAACATGTTGCCTGCAAAATGACCTAAACGTAAAAGATAAGCTAACGTACGGACTGACCGACGGACAATTATAGCACAACATGACCCTCAGGATCGCGGGCAGGGTAGAACAACAGTGACGATATTCCGGGGGCCTACAATGGTCAGGGACCCTTCGCCGTCACAATTTGCAATTCATTAGGGGGTCTACTGGAGAATTTTCCCTAGGGCCCACAAATCCTGTCGGTGTCCTTGATGACACTAGCACATGTCAGTTGTGGCATTAGGTAAATAAAGACGGAATTCAGGGTTAATAACTATCACAACCTTTTCAGCGCATAAAAAGCAACGATCATTGGAACAAAATCATTTAAACAAAATCACTCTCCCGGAAATTATCAATCAAACTACGTCCGTATTGATTTTCTACCAAATCAAATAACTAAAATAAGCATTACATGTACTCAATTATGACTGTGTGGTATTTGAAACGCCGCCCTGGCACGATAGTACTGCAATCTGACTACCTTAGTCTTCGCAGCGTGCGCGCGTATGTGAGTGAAATCGATACGGTTATCACGTAAATAAACATCCATTCTGACACAATGATTGACGCTCAGACGATGCCCGACGAGATAACCACCAGCTACTGTCATGTAATCTTTTAGACAAATAAGCGCAGATGTACATCATGGTGCACCCGATGTACAGGTGGGTCAGTCTGACCCTTTTGAAGAAGATAGCTGAAAGTGTGTCTTGTTTTAGTGACTAGATTAATATTTCGCAATCTGCTGATGCAGGCGAGGCAAAAAAAGAGATAAAGGCCCGGAGTGGGTCACAAAAAAAGAGATAAAGGCCCGGAGTGGGTCACATTTTATCCATCAATTATTTTGACTGACATTTCTTGTCAGCAACACGAAATAGATCGATCAAGTGACGAGCTGTTTACGCCACAAGTGTGACGGCAAGACGCAAAAAGCTATTACCTACGTTGCTAGTATTTTTAAAGTCTACAATTGAAATATATGGATGAAAAGTTCCTTGCTTATAGGCCTAAGATTTTTTCGCGCGAAGAGTGGTGATGCATATCGAAACACTGATGTAGGTTTTACTCATATTAACAAGAAGTGTATGACTGTTAACTTACATTTTTACAGATTACAAAATGTCAGACCACGGGTTATTAGAAATGTAGGAAATACAGTCATAAACTGACGAAGTGATATCCATATAATTTTACACACAAGAGGGTTTATTGTTCCTTTTCCTCTATGTCAGCAGGCAACACGAAAGATGTGAAATGTAACAAATGATACATGAAAAGTTTTTATAACATGTAAAAATGTGAAATTAGTTCTCGCTTAAGAAGGTACATTTTTGCATATATATGGTTTTATTTTTTTTACCTATTTTACATTTTTCATTTATTCATTTCTTCATTTCTAATTCATTCATTAGTTCATTTTCTTTTTTAATTGCTTTTCTTGATTTTCGTGAAATAATTTCTTCCTGTCTTCTTTCCATCTTGAAATTATCCAGGATATAATGCGTGACCAGTAAAATATTCTACCTCTGGCTCAAAAAGAAAGGAAGGAAGGAAGGAAAATATTACAAGAGTAAAAAGTAATCATTTCCAATGTATTGTCTTAATTTTATATTACATCCGCGGACATTAAGAAGAAGCCGATAAAGGTCGTAAAGTACCTAAATTACATTTATCGGATCTTGAACAATTAGCTTGCGCACTTTAAGGTCTATCGACCGTCCCTTAATGTATACGGACAAATAAAAAGAATAATACATTTTATTTTTGGCTGATATATAAATTTTTGAAGATGGGATAAAGTGTATACACGTGTTGGTACCTTCAAAAAAGTTTGTGTGCAAAATGCTCTCTCTCTCTCTCTCTCTCTCTCTCTCTCTCTCTCTCTCTCTCTCTCTCTCTCTCTCTCTCTCTCTCTCTCTCTCTCAACATTAACTATAGATCAAGTGCACACTTAAGTTTAAAGTCATTTTGGCCTTAAGCGGTTTATTGCAGACGACGATTAACTAATAAGCAATTCAACAGTGATGGTCAACAACGGGAAAAATACGTTGAATAAGACAGTACTTCTATTCCCTGTTATCTGTTCTTTTGTCTGTATCTTTCCAACATAAGTCTGGTTGAGTTTAATTTAAATATTCGTTTATGGAATGCCGCAGGCATTATATAGAGTGCGTGTTTTCTGATTTAGGTACTTTCATACAACACATTGATAAATGTAGCATTTCCAACCATTGGTTATTTGATGAACAACTTGGGTTCTTAGTTACTGTCGATGTTAACTATATTCCTACTGCCCCTGTCGACCAGGAAACAGTTTGGCCGTTACGCAGATACTGTGGAAAGGTTTGTGTGGCCTTCTTGGGTCATATTAATGCAGTAACGATATTAATCTTTGAGAGATAGACGATGATGGATGACATCAGGTTAAGATTAACTTGAAATACGTGCGTATTCTTCATTCAGGTCTACTCACTCATGGACAATTCATGAGTGATTTGCTGTCATCTGCTCCGATTATATAGAAAAATTGCAGGCACGGTCTTTAGTCTGTAATTTAGCGTATGGCACTGTTATTTTGATGAGTGACTTTAATTCCAATCCATGTTGTATACAAATGATATTCGAAATAAAATGCTGATTTTCCTATTGGTTCGCAACAATTTTCTTTCAGCTGTCTTGACTTTTGAGAAGGTCCTTGCTAAACAGTTTTTTTTGTTTTGTTCTTTTTTCTGGTACAAGTGAGTCTCTAACTGATAGCATCATTTTTCAAGCTTCAAAGATGGATATGTTCAAAGGCGTAATGATAATTGATGATAATTGATGTGGCTTCCTTATATTTCACAAATCACCGACTTATACTTATAACCTTGGAATTTCAATTTTACAATATGTCTGGTTCAAATTTCTATCGTTTGAACTAAAACTAAAAAAAGCTGTCCAAAGCAAAATGTGTGAATATAAACAAGAATTAGACCGATTGGTATAGGGCTATGAAAAACATCTCGATTCATCCACATGAAGCAAAAATTTATTTATATTATGGTAAAAAAAAAATCACGCCATAGCTCTTGCAAGCAAAATACCCTCCTCGTTTCAAAATTTAAACCCTTCTTAAAACCTTTTCGAATAATGATTAGAAGGGACTGCGTGATTAAAATCAAGGTAAAAGTGGAGTCAGAAATGAGAAGCTATCGATCAAAAAGATGAAAATATGTTTTATGTCCGTCACAAAATGCGAGAACCTTTCGAAAAGTCCACTGAAAATATGTGTTAGGTTATTTTAAGCGAGAAAATGATGATATTGATAAGTTCATTCAGGGAGATTAAACTCAAGTTTTCGAAAGCTATCAATTTACGAAAGAAACTGCAAGTCAGAGATTGTTTTTCGTGATCCTGCGGATACTGTCAATCATTGGGCATTCCATTCTAAAACTTTTACATTCGCCTCCGATGATAAACAAGACGTTTGATGATTTCTACGCGGAAGTCAGCGAAATCGTCCTAACAGGGAAAGAGTCCTCTTGTAGTAAATAATTATATTACTTCACACATGATGCGCTTTCATCTGTGCAGTTTGATGCTGAACATAAAAAGACTGGTGGATTAGATAGTATAAACGATGAACACTTTTAGTACGGTGTAAGTACACATAGGGCAGACTTGGTCAACCTTTTCAACTCAATATTGATATTTTCTGCATGTTCTTGATCGTACACATAGGGCAGACTTGGTCAACCTTTTCAACTCAATATTGATATTTTCTGCATGTTCTTGATCGACTAAAAGTTGTCTTATTGTAATGTTTCTTAAATGAGCGAATAGGAAGTGATTCCAATATTTATCAGACGACAACGCTTCTACCAGTTATTTGTAAGGTTCTGAAATTTTTTTTTATTAATCTTAAATTGTCCATATTTTCAGTTAATTTTCCCAAAAAAGACGGTGGTGGAGGTGGGGTTGGTTGGGGGGTGGGGGGATGGGGTGGGGTGGGGTGGGGTGGCGGGCTTTCAGAGGTGGACTGGGTTGCAATGTGATCTCCTGTATAGTATATGAACTAGCTTGTTGCGCTAATGAAAATCAAAGCATGTTCGAAGCAGCTTTTCATTACTGTGGGAAAGCATTTGCAAATGTACGATTTATTTTATAAACTGTAACATATTGACTCTAGATCATGAAAAGTGATTGTCAGCTTATCTTTGAATATGTAAATCAGAATTATTCTCCCTAAAACAATTTCTCAAAGATGACCCGTTTTTAAAAAGAACATTTCAAGGGGATTATTATTCTTGTTATTTGACATTGTATTTATAAGTGAACTCCTTGCTGTTTTATGAACGAGTAAGTATAACTTTGTACGTGTTGTTGTAACCCATGCCTGTGTCCTTCTATAGCAGACTATGTGCTTCTTTCAAATCTTTTAAAGTCAAGCTTGGATCAATTACTGATTAAATATAACGAATACTCCATGAAATGGTAATTTTAATATAATTCCAAGAAAACTGCCATGATAGGACTCAAAGAAAGCTCATCTTACTAGAGAAGAGCAAAAGAGCCTTTTGGATATTGAGATTGTTCAATAGCTTGAGTCTTGTACACATTTAGGTGTTCAAGTATCAAATAGAAAAGATACCAGTCTTAATGAGGTTAAAGATAACTTGTACGTCTGGTATTCAGTAGTTTTGTTATTTTGTTATTGGAGTAAACAAACATGTATTTAATCGCTCAAAGGTAATATTTTGTATGAAAATATCGTAATACCCCGAGCGTAGTAGGGATATTAAACGTGGCCTAACCCAAGCATTCAGGATATACTTGTACTAGATAACGGGGTTAAAGAATCGTACATTATTCGGGGTCGATTTCCGGTCATATGAAAATGCTTTGAAATGTAGATTTTATGAAGATGTACCACTTGGTAAATTTCAGAAGATGATTCGTGGCAGCAGTTTGATTCCATCTCTAATATGGGAAGTAGGATAAAAAAAATAATAATCCAGGATCCCTTGAGACATGTCCGCTCGTTGCCGATATTATAACTAAACTTCTTTCGTATTTGGAAGAAGCTTTTTGTACTCTATTCCAAAGAGTCTGCGCTTCAAGCGTTCTTTTTCTATTCATATGGTTTTTATGTGGGTTTTATTTTACACAAGACTGGAAAGTTCAGTGCCACGTTTTGGCAGTTTTGGGGTGCATATTTACATGCACTTTGATTCAATCTTCAATACTGATATTTTAAATACAGTATTTCCATCTCATTTATCTTTTAACTGTTGTTTCCATAAGGAGAAAATATTCAAAGCAATTTTGACTGTATTGATGCTGATAATAAACGTATGCTAATTTAAACATTCGCTAATTAAAATTCGTCCGTAACCCTATAACTTAGTATAACAACATCATGTATTCTGTGTGGTTCATCATTGTTGGTATCTACATTAGCGCAGTGGATAACCACCCCATGATTTTTATAGGAAATAAACAACGACGGCATTTGACAAAGAGCTTTGGAATAAGTATATTGTGTTTATCTTTAATACTAACGAGATCAGCTGTTACTTCCGTTCAGTTTCCTTAGTTCACCATACACGCATTTATTTAATCATATTTTCTAAATATGTGTTAATTCGTGCCTTTTATTACTGTTATTATCCATTTTGGCTGTATTACTTTAAATATTGGTTGTAAATAACTACAATAATCTCTCTCTCTCTCTCTCTCTCTCTCTCTCTCTCTCTCTCTCACACACACACACACACACACACATACACACACACAGGTATGAATCATTTACACATACTATAGAACAGAACAAGTCAAACCACGGAAAAATCGACGAAGGCGAATTGACCCAATTACTTGGACAATATGGCCTCAAGCAATACTCGACCATCTTCACATACAACTTGGCCCTTAAGTCGTACCCAGTTAAGGGGAGCGTGGGCCTTATCGATCCTCGCACTGAAAACTCGATGTTATTTGAAACATACCGGACCCCGTCGTCTTGTGTTGTACTACAAATTAAACCGATCCTAGTCATCTACCGTTTTCATGACCTACACAATCCTTAAATTATTGATTTTGCAAAGTGGTTTTAGAATTACATCAATTAAATTTCAGTTGACATAGCTACCGTAAGCGAACGCCATGAAGTGTAATATCCTAGATAATCCGAATTAAAAATGAGATCTCCCATACAACGGTGATCTGACTGACAGTGATTTTTATGTCATTTTTGTGTCATATCGATTCAGAAATCGAGTTATAGACTTCACATTTATGAATGTAAAAGACTTCAATCTAAACAGATACCGTTTCTAAAGATTACTCTCCCAAACACCGCTCCTGTGGCCTAATTGGTTAATGCGTCCGCCTCGGATGCGTGAGGTCGCTGGTTTGAACCACGGCGGGGTCATAAAGCAAAGACTTATTAAATAAATGTTACAAGCACCTGTCTCGCTTGGCGCTAACATTAAGAGGTTAGTGTTAGGACTGTTCAGCTTGGTGTTAGGATAATGAGATAGGTGGGAAACCATGATATGCGTCTGCTTAATGACGCCCCCCAGTGATAGACATTACTATAAATTACCACACTGCAGACATCGTAGCGATATGACTGAAAATTTTTAAAGCTATGTTAAAATTCCAAATCACACACACACACACACACAAACACAAACCCAAACACACACACACACCCACGCGCGCGCGCGCGAAGATCAAAGCTCGTTCTGACTAGAATTTCAAGGATCAGCAACACGCGTATCTTTAGCGGTGCTTGTGAAATGTACTAATTGTAAATAAGTCCCGATTTCAATCAGACTGTATCGGAGAATCAGTCAACCTGCCAACAAGAAACCATTTACAAATTAGGGGTAAAATAAGATATGGTATTATTTATCGCGTCAATATGATCAAGATCAGGTATCTAATGTCGTTCTACGTGAAGATCTGAGAGACACCGATAGAAGTTCACGTTTTGGATTCATTTGGAATTCCCTCCTCATTCGTTCTTTTTACCTAACAGATAATGCATTAAAACAATTTTGGTAGGGAGAGTTATTGTTAGTAACGACATGATCCGAATGACGTTTTTCACTTAAAAGAATTAAAGATATGAACCGAATGATGTGTGTCACTATAAAGAATTTGAAAGTTGTGAACCACAGATCAACAGAACATGACTTCGTATTAATCAACATCATATCTCCACGTACAACTGCCAAGATCTTACTTTATTCCGACTGTCTATCAAATATACCCCAATGCGGCTCCTGACTTCAGATTCCTTTTATTTTGTGCTTCCTGTGTCCTTTATTATTTTAAGTGGGGTTCGGATTCAGATTGAAAATAATATTTCAAGAAGTTTGGATTTACTCGAAAAAGTGAAGTGTATAAATGGAATTTTTCCAAATTTTAAACAGTTTTGATATGTAATTTTATGAAAATGAAAGTGTTAACAGTGCACTCTTTAATAAAAAAAAACAGTGCACTCTTTAATAAAAAGCAGCTTCATTCGAGGTATGTTTACATTATCCGATATAATGTCAAAGTATAAATGTGTCTAGAAAGCATTAGTTACTTTATCACTACGTGCTCGATCGTGGCTTGGCAAATGTTTTTGCCTTTATACCCTTTTCTCAAACGTCTTCACCGTTTATTTCAATAATATGAAATACAGTTTGACAGGTGTCGTTCAATTACTCTGATGACTATTGCCTTTGACGTAATCAGAGTTATGCATCATCATTGGAAAGTTTGAGAATGGTCTACTATGGTCAGGATATCGTAACTAATATCTAATTACTCTCCCACATTTGCATACAACGTATTCTAAGAATCAATCGAAAATGTCATAGTGACAATGCATGGATCTGAGTCGATCCAATAAAACTGGGCTGAGATTCCCAAACGGTACATAAGGGATATCTCGTAACTAGTGAATGGAATCGAGTTGACTCTCAACTGGACCAAGTTGATTGTATCTGTTACTTTGCTCACACGACATTCCTCCGCTTATGACATATACCAAAATAGTAGATGCTGAGAAGGCTGAAAGATAGAACACACTATCATGTAATATTATAATCTCTTCACTGACATGTATCCCAAAATTATTTAAAATGCATAAAGAAACATGTTTAGAAGTTCAAACGTTGATACATGCTTTAAACCCATCAAAAGTTTGCTGTCCGGATTATATACATCCAAAATTACTCCAAACCTGATCTTCTCAGTTGCGCCTGATCTTACACCTCTTTCAACAATCTCTATATGCCCAATATTTAAAATAGGTGTTAGCACAACGGCTACTAATTGCCGCACAATTTACCGGTGTTCTTTGCAACGTAATTAAGCATACTTTTTATCACCATGAAGCTCTTCGATAACTATTCTGTCATACTTGATAAACATGTCTTTCATAAATGATACAGCTGTATAAGATTAATGTTACTAATATTGACTTGACTAAATAGGTAAAGGTGACCAAAGAGCCATGTTTGTATTAGATTTTGAAAATGTTTTTACTCTGTTGCCCATAAATTGTTAAAAATCAAAACTATTACGTTATGGGATTGCAGGCAATGTTTCTGAGAAAATGTGGAATTGAAAATGATTCCAAATCTAGTTGGTCCAAAAAAACATTTGTAGTACCTCAAGGCACAGTACTATGACTAGTACTTTTTCTTTGCAAATCAAAAATATCATGATTAAAACTGATTCTAAACATTGCCTGTTTGCAGACGATTGTGTATGCTACAAAAAAATCAAAACCGAGCAGGATACGAAATTATTGTAACACGATATCTCTAGGTCAGGGCAGCGTCCACGAAATATGGCATGCGATTCTCGCCTAAAAATTTCGTCATATTGCAAATGACAACAATGAAAATATATAAAACCAGACTGACAAATTAACTGGAAAAATACTTCTCTAGAGAACCTAAATCAAAATTATTTTATGAGTTATAATCATTAGTGATCTGAAATGGAATCTTCAAACTCAATAAGTATTCCCCAAAGCAAATCATACTTTAACCCTATTGAGACGTAACTTGTCCTATTAGCCACATAATCTCAAAAAATAGTTTTCACAAGTTTAGTTAGACTTATTATGGAGTATAATTGCACAGTTATTGTTATTCCTAGTTGCAGGATTTAGAGAATGAAAATAACGAAGTCCCAAAAGGAGCAGACATGTTATATCTAAAAAGTATGACCTCAGTATTGAATAAATTCTCATGGAAACCATTAAAAAATGTAGACTGGAATATAGATTAATATTTTATAGATTATTATATTAACACAAGTTTTTTAAAATAAAGCTAAATTACCCTCCCACAATATAATGAAACCAAACAGAACCAGTTGATATCAACATGAATACCACATGTATCAACTGATACCTACAAACTTAGCCTCCCCTCCCCAACCACTCACCCTTCCAAATGTTGGAATTCGTTACCACAAATATTACTCACAACTGCCGAATCTGGAAACCAAACTTATACAGAATTTTTTTTTTTTTTTATAAGGGTTGACGCTTCGATGTGCAAGAATGCCATTACAATGTACCACCGCGCTAATAACGGCAAAACCGTAGCTTGTTTAATTGTTGCAGTAAGTAAACGGATCAAGATATCTGTTGTGAAATGACCAGAATGTGACGATATTATTCTAAAGGTTTTCGTCGCTTTTGTAGTTACCTTGTGATAAACGCGGTACAAGCAGAATAGAGTCAAACGTACCTCAGTCGGGTAGAAATGGGTATTATTTACCTAGGGCGGTGGTTTGTTACACATTGTACGGCGCACCTTTTCTGGCCACGCTCAAGTGACTTGTTATGGTACGTGTAACCAACTACTGATGCAGTATATGCCGTTGTTGTTTTGAGTTTAACGCCATATTTTCATCACAAGATAGGCTACATATGGCGGCCTTTGTATATAAGAACTGAGAAGAAGCATCCCAGCAACTTTTTATGGGGGAGTGGTTCTTCCCGGGAACTTCGTTTACCAAATATATTGGTCGCCATGCAATGTCTGAGATGTACTGAAATATGTTAAAACACCAAACCAAATACAGGATTTCCAATGAGTTGTTGCTATTTATTTAATTGTGACTACTCTGCTTCAGTGTGGCTTCACTTACAAGTAAATTTAAACATAGTCTAGTCTTGCTTCTCATGATAATAAACCATCTGCTCTGGTATGATTCAGTAAAGTCTAGCCGTAACACCAGCATCATAATTATCGTGAAAGATGTTGTGTTTTCATTGTACATAAACATATATTTTATTTACATAATTTAAAATGTACTTATTACATGTTGGCACATGGAAACGATCAGAAAACGACAATTTCAAAATCTCGAAACGAATTACAAGTGATCATTTGCAAAGTTGTGCTGATTCTGTGCTTTTTTATTTTCATCCTAACTTATAAAAACGTTATTATTATTATTATTATTATTATTATTATTATTATTATTATTATTATTATTATTATTATTATTATTATTATTATTATTATTATTATTATAAACCATTTCATATTAGTTTTAATATATGTATTTGCAATAACTGTGGTATTTTAGGTATTATTAAATGTTAGGAGCAATTTTAAGGTTTTCGCGTGTAAGGAAGTGTTTGGAAGCAATAATTGGTTTGTTTTTGGTATTAGGAGGTGTTTGGAATAGAATATCTGAACCACAAAGTGTACATGGCACATAATGGCATAAAGAAATAAAGCCCATTTTTATTCTAGATTTAGTAGCGTAACAGCAATTTTAGCCTGTCGTTGATTTTAGTGCCTTTCTGCATTTTCTAGTGTCACTGTTGTGCTCTTAGTACAGTTTTAGTGTTCTTAGTGCCTTTTAGCGGTGTTTAAGTAGGACCATTTTTGGGGTTTAACATCATTTCCCAGGGCATGATTGGCTATACATGGCGGACAGTATAACTGGTACAGGAAGAATTCAATTTGAAATTTGCTCCCATGGACCCACTACACGACACAGTAGAGAAATCGTGGAGGGAAAGCTTCAGAATATGAAACGTTCAAGAAAAATATAGGATCTAAAATATAATGTATTTACAGTAAATTGATACTTTTTCATAATTATTAAAACATGTATCTACAGTGAACTGATTTGCCTCGAATATAGACCTTTTAATACCCAGAGTTGACTCAGTTGTAACGCCTGAATTTACAAATTTCCCATCTCGACATGCATTTGCTACTTCCTGATGCTGCAGAATATCTGTTGTCAAAAATGTATGTATGTATGTATGTATATGTATGTATGTATGTATGTATGTATGTATGTATGTATGTATGTATGTATGTATGTATGTATGTATGTATGTATGTATGTATGTATGTATGTATGTATGTATGTATGTATGTATGTATGTATGTATGTATGTATGTATGTATGTATGTATGTATGTATGTATGTATGTAAATTTAAGCGTATTTAGTTGATATCATTATTCCTCTTATGAACTATTATTTCTCTTCCCCACCACACCCCCATCCCAAATAAACAAAGAAAAACGTGCTGTTGTAATATAATAATTTATATATCCGGGTACACTGTAATTATTCCTTTGTTCAATCTTACAAGGTCATAAATTTTTTGATCTTGTTTTTGCATTACTGACCGCATCAGCATGTAAGATAATTTTTCAACTAAAAATTTTTTCTTAAAAAAATTTCGACAGGCTATGTACAACTATTAGATGTTTTTGAATATACCTTCTGTCAGTAGTGTAAACTGGTTAAGACCGCACAGAAACAGTCCGTCTTCCTAAACGTTGCGAAAATTCCTTTCATACTGTTTTCTAATAAAGCACTTACCTTTATTCCAATTCTCTATGTCCAAATGATGAATATTTATCACAATTATGACGTCTTATCAAGCTCCACTTTCGATAAAACCAACTTTTTAAAACCATATGTGCAGAATTTTCACCTGTCAAACATTACACAGACATTTTTATAGTGGCTTAACTACGTTTAGGTTCTGTAGAATGGATCGTGTACTGTATAAGATTTGATCAGTAGACCGTAACCGAGGCGTCCATTCTTAAGTCTTGGTGGTATGCGGTTTTCATTGGTTGTCAACACAATGATAGTTTAACTTCTAGGCAAACCCCATTTACAAATATTCGTGTATTTTAAAGTTCCTTCAGAACTACTGCTGTGGTACAATGCAACGATTGTTAGGTGTGATAATACCAACCAGGAAAATCAATAAGGCTGATTTTTAAAGTTAACTAAATAATTTGTACTATTACGTCATCACAGTGTGCCTACGCCACTTTGATTTTTGTTAACAACTGGATGTATGTATGGATGAGAGATGGCTATAAAATTATTTGATGAATGTTCGGATAGCTGTTACAAAAATAGAAGTAACATAATAATAATAATAATAATAATAATAATAATAATAATAATAATAATAATAATAATAATAATAATAACAACAACAACAACAACAACAAGTAGAAAAGGAAGAAGAAAAAGGTTCGTGTCCTAATCTTTGATCATCATCACAATTAATATTTTATGTGATGCTATCATCGT
This sequence comes from Potamilus streckersoni, assembly GCA_016746295.1. Lineage (NCBI taxonomy): Eukaryota > Metazoa > Mollusca > Bivalvia > Unionida > Unionidae > Potamilus > Potamilus streckersoni. The sequence goes on from JAEAOA010000712.1 coordinate 1,058,204, forward strand.
CATCGTTATCTATCTATCTATCTATCTATCTATCTATCTATCTATCTATCTATCTATCTATCTATCTATCTATCTATCTATCTATCTATCTATCTATCTATCTATCTATCGATCTATCTATCTATCTATCTATCTATCGATCTATCTATCTATCTATCTATCTATCTATCTATCTATCTATCTATCTATCTATCTATCTATCTATCTATCTATCTATCTATCTATCTATCTATCTATCTATCTATCTATCTATCTATCTATCTATCAATCTATCTATCTATCTATCTATCTATCTATCTATCTATCTATCTATCTATCTATCTATCTATCTATCTATCTATCTAACTTCACCAATTTTAATGAAATATAAGCAACCTGCGTGTTAGGGCTTGCCATTAAATGGAGTATAAGCGGGACTAGAATGATTATCTGAGAGTGGTTGTTAAAAGCATTAAATTGTATTGGTAAATAAACATTTAAGCAGTTAAGAAAATAAAGCTTCGCAAGATTTACGATCAGTCACAAAAGCATGGTTTGATTTCATAAAAATTCCTACTTGTTGTTCTGAACGACTCCAGACATCGTAGTTGCCGTCGTCATCATCATCTTCACCATCAATCGGTCTCCATAAAATTCGGATTTCAAAAGACATTGTACTAGATGTCAAACTTAGAAGCTTTATTTGCATGAGTAACCATGTGAGATAAATCTGTCATTTACATCACAGAAGTGTAAATACATTTCAGTTTCACTTTCCGATCGGTAGTACAACTCGCGATTAATGCATTTCACGATCGTCTGCTATCGGAACATATCTCGGCAATTTCCGTCAAGTGGAGAACTAAACTCAGCTGTTTTGAGATCAGTTGGTGAATTTAATGATTTTCTTCTTTCGGAGTGCACCGCATCGTTTGTAATAGAAAAGAACCGACGGTGTTCCTACAGTGACTTTGTCTCTCTTGGTCATCTTTTTTGATGTGAAGGAAAGTAGTTCCAATTATAGTTCTCAACGACTGTGAATTACATTTAAGGTTTCGTTTTCGACTTCACAGAAAAAATGGACAATGTTTAGTTTGGATTGAAAACATAAATAAAATACGTCATAATTTCAATTATTAAAAGCAATTAATATTTCCATTTTGTTAAATAGTATAGTGAAATATTAATTTATTCTGAGTTTTTGGTACAACAAGAGGAAATGTAGGCTATGAAAGTAAAATATGAAGTTTGTATTAGATATTGGTATCAAACATTAGACGTTTTCTTTTTCAATAAAGGTATATCTGATTAACCTAATTTATCTATTGATTGATGATTATCTAACAATTATTGTTGTCCTACCTACCTACCCAGATACAGGCAAACCTACCTACCTATCTACCTATATACATACATAAATACATGGTGTTTAACTAAAACTAAAGTGATTTCAAATAAATCATTAGAGGTACAAGAAATCTTTCTTTCATTAAGAATAAAAACAACAGCAACCACAAAATAAATAAAAACAAGTTTTGCCTATTTGTAAAAGAAATGGATCTTGATTAGACAAGAGCATTATGCACGAAATCATTTTTTAAAATCATTTAAGAAAGGAACTCCTAAACAAATTAGTATTTAAAGATTAAACTGTTCATGTCATCTTGAGTTTTTGTGCAGCTTGCGTCTGATTGGTCGATTTAGATCATACATTCGTCTGCATCTTGGTCCTATATTTTTAGTCAATGAAATAGTAGAACTTTATGCATAAACAAATCTCTCTATTTGCTTAAAAGTCGAGTCCATTAGTAAACTGTATAGACCCAATATCAGTAGAAAGCACAACATAAACCTGATTTGGCTGCGTATTATGCGACAGCAGATCGGAGTCTATGTTGTTAGTTATTATATTCGACTGATAAGAATTTATATACGGTGCTTGGTGATTAAGCTTTTGAATTAGAAAGAGTGAGCCAACTACGCATGTACGCTAGTCAATGTTCCGGCGTGTTAACCCTACAGACAGATTTTTTTTTTTCAATTATCACCCTTTGAATCGATTGAGTCATTTTAGCGTTCAGATCATCAATATTAGTATCTATATTTGTAATGTTATCATTTAATCTTGTGATCTCTTCTCGAAATGTTTCAACCGATGAGGACGTTTGAGAGAGCGATATAAAAATCGATTCAACTGAGGTTTTAACTTTGACCATATCATTGAGCTGTGTGCGAAGGTCAGTGATCTTATTGCTTGCGGGTATTGGTCTCCGTCCACCTCCTTCCATAAAAAATCGTATGCGACCTGAAGAAAAATCTGATAGCTTCTGAGGTGGCTTGTAATCTCGTTTAAACGGCCATCATACTCAGACTGTAATATCGTTGATCTGTTACTCGTTGTTGTTAACGAATTTCTTATCGCGACATTACCGTCGTCCACACACATCTTCTTTGCAGTGTCATCGGCTAATTTTGATTCTCCCAAACCAGTAATTATATTTCCAGTCATAACCAGTGGACAGGTCATTGAGCCATCTGATATAGGAACATATCTACGAAACTCTACAATTGATATATTCGAGAGTTTTTATTTTCCGTCGCCGGTAAATACCACGATGTTATCGGTTGGTTGCACCTAAAACTCGCAGGATAATATCGACTCATTTGATATTATTCGTCTTTAACCACCGATGCTGATCCCAAAATCAAAAAACCTCAACCGGATCAATCCCGGTAAGACGAATAAGATCAGGAAATTCATCTCGCATCACAAGGGGCCCTGAGTGGCCGAGTGGTGTAAAGCGCTGTCCGTTACAGACCACTGTCATCTCACCTCTGTCTGCGCATGTTCGAGTCTAGGATTCGGCGAATGTGGATATGTGAGAAAGCTTGCCAGTAGCTTCTCGTGGGTCGGTGGTTCTTTCCGGTGATTTCCCGGTGTCTTCCTCCACCATTAAGTGGAGTTTTGGCGAAACATCCCCACCTTCCAAAGAGTGTCAGAACTTGACCATACCGCGTTCTTAGTAATCTTAAACCACATCCCTTTTTTGAGGTGCTTCTGCCGTGTCATGTTTCTTTTTCAGTGCCATACCGGCAGCTGTTCCAACAGCATTAAGTGGAGCTGCTTTTGCATCTGTTGGAGTTACTGCTGAAATTAGCAACATGCCTATACTCATTGTGTTCTTGCTGTATTTTAAATTTTATTTATATTGGAGATCGGAGTGTCCACGAAGTAATGTGATGTGATGCAAAGTCTCACCCGTTTGCTGTGAACGATCTGACATACTTTTTTCACAAGTCCACAAAAGATATGATGCTTGGACACGGGAACAATCTTGTGATGATCCGTCGTTTTCACACGAAAATCTTAATCTTTACCGAACTATAAAGCTTCTATTTACACGTAAAAGTTTACTGCTTGATTAAAACGGTTATTAAGTATAATTATTTGTTAGTTCTTACATTTTTTATGACGTTATCCTTCTTTGTCTCTTTGATATTAACCGTAATTATTAGGTCCTTTACTAGCAAAAACTCACAATAACGTCTTCTGAAAGTTCGTCGGACATATCGCCTGTACGGACACATTCGATACGTGGGTGATAGCCTCCAGGTTGATTCATGTGTGCTGAAGTAAAGAACACGTTTTCCTAAACGTTCTAAAACGGAGTAGACTTTTAAATGCACATTATCTGTCACTTATGGTGTAAATATTGACATTTCTAAACTCGATCTGTAGTGCTAACTCAGGAACGTCTTTGTAATTCGTTTTCCTTTATCATCGATCATTCAAAAGTTTCGCTTTGGATCTAATAAGTACACTGAAAATAAGGGACACTCAGTTAGTTCACCCACAAACACTTCAGCATGACTTTGACAAACAAACGACTTCATTCTTTTTTTCTACCTTTTACAAAGTGGTGCCTTCTAAGGAATAGAACCTTTTTTATTTGTTTTTATTTTCTCAATTCAGACATTCCGATGGATAGCCGCTTAATGCTTTAATTTTAGAAATTCGCTGATGTAGAAATACAAAATCATTCACTAGAACTATCATTCTGGTATTACTCTGTCGTAAGAAAATGCGAAATTACACACAATTTTAACAGATGGTATCCACAGTCGAGAGGACTATACAATTCAATACTCATTCATGTTCATGCAAATGCGATTTCATGGTTTTCTTCGCAACTGCACTGGTCTTGATTACACTTTCAGCACACGTAGGACGTATCGGAAAAACGGCTTTTCGTACGATAGAGACCATTTTAAGAATGATGTTGGGCCGAGGTTTACGTACTTTCAAACATACCGCTTTGACTCAAGAAAACGAACATCTTCCACATTAAAAAAAATACAAAAGAAGCTTTCTTGAGAACAGGCAAAAATATGTGGCTTTATGCTAGAAATGACCGTTTGGGTCTCAGAGACAGCCCATTTAAGTAGCTTCACATTTCTGAACGATGCATTCCATCTTCTAGGCCAAGGCAATTGTCAGACAGAAAGAGGCATCGAAACTAATTGAGATTTCATTGATGCTATTAGAAATAATAAGAAAAGAAGAATGAGCTGTAAGAAAATTAGACATAATTAATTACAAAAAAAAAAAATAAACAAACATGATTCACCGAGATTCTTGTGAATGTTCTTTATCAGAACCAATATATTTGCCATGCCATCAACTATGATGACGATGTAAGCATCACATTCGGTAGAATATTATTCTGTGTCGTCTCTCACTACCTCTGTCCTTGGCGAATTCAAATCAAACGTCAAACCGATGATTACATTGATCTAAATAACAGTTACATGTAACTGAAAGTCAACGTTGTCAACGTTGATAACATAAACCCATGGCCAATGACAGAGTATCTCCCGTATATCATTCATTGTTCAGTGAAGTGGACTTGTACTTGAAAAAGAAACTAGTCTGCAGCAGCATCAATACTTTACCGATTGTACCTGGAAAACGTCTTGACTTACTTACTCGTACGAAGCAGGATATGTTTTGTTTGGATTTTATTTAACTCCTGACCATGACAGCGACGAAGGATATTTACACCTTTTTAAATCGGGACAACGTTTTGAGGAATATCAGTGTGCAGTAGCTCGGCTAAAAACAGAGAACATTATCTTATATGCGGTACTTGATAATGTTATGGAAATCAAGTCCGAAAGAAGCGATCATATATTATTAGAAAAAAAAATGATGAAGCATGAAGAACCAATGGACGATGAAGATGTGTTTGATCCAGAACGAGAAGAACAAGACAAAACTACAGCAATGATGTCAAAATGAAGATAACAAGAACAGTAGTAAGTCTTCTATTTTCCTCATAAATTGGCTAAAATAATTATAGGTTGAACCAGAGATGGATGTAATATTGATGATACTGGTCATAAACAACAAAGCAACTGTTTGATGATGAGTCAAATATAAAGTAGAGTATCTGGAAGAAACATGAAGTCTAATCTCAGAAGAGACGATTTTAGGAAAGTGATGTTACGCGTTTTGTATCGACTATGCATATATGTTCAAAGAAATAGGTGTGAATTGATGAATTATCATTACTGTAAAAAAGAAATAGGAAATATAAAAAATGGAAAACTGTGAACATCATTATCTTCTGATTAACATATCATACACAACTTATTAGATTCCTATAATGAACTTCAAACTTTGTCGCAAGCCTAAAGATGTTTAACTCAATGTCATGAACACATACGTCGGTCGTAGACCAGCAACCCATTTGGTAGCCGTCCACGTTCTCTACGAACACAGAGTGAATAATTTGATTGTATTGAATACCTCCTGTACAAAACGACATCATTGACATTATGAGAAGAAATGATGTATCGATTCAATTGAACAATGTGACATTGCAATGTTGTGTAGACAAAATTGTGTGTATTCACTTCATCAACGGAGTCTTTGGTGTCACTTATAATATTTAGTGACTTTTTATGGTGATTACTGTAAATATGATGACAAATTAGAATGGTTTTGTGAACATTACGGTTATCTCTTTTATTTATCTCAGTAAACAGGTGTGCATCGATGGCAAATATGTAGTGCCTTATATCATTGGAAGTCACGTTTGGATTCACAACGTTGTCAACCCATTCTAAATATATTAATGTCTAATATCATTTGTTTGTTTGTAATCATTTTTAAAGCTTCTAATTAGTAAAAATGTTGATTTGTTTACTTTTACTCACTCAAATCAAAATTTTATTGACACGCTTGTTCACAATTCTCTCTAGCGATCTTGTTTATGCTCTCCTTTATTCATTATACCTCTGTTAAGTTCATTGTCAGCGACTCGGAAGTGAACTTCAAAATTAGTGACACTTTGGTACAAATGGACTGCACCTTGGACTACTTCATCTCTATGACGTCTATCCCTCTATTTGGAACAATAGATAATAACATAGACATAAGCTGCCCCAAAATGGGAGTTGCGATAGTATATAATCTATCCTACACTTATCAAAAGCTTACACGAACCCGGCCGCTCTACCCCCTGGACACCCAAAACCACAAATAACCACTACTCTGACCCAAAACATCAAAAAACAAGGAAGGAGTCAAATGAGATCATCATTATCCAGGACTTTCCTCTGTCCTGCCCCAATCAAAATACACAGAGCACAACTAACCAAGACTAACCAACATATGCTAATATCACTACACAACTTGGAAATACTTCAACTACATTAATAATTAACACCTAATCCTAGAGTACATAACGAAAACAAAAGCCACCCAAGAAGATAAAAAATAACTATTCCGCAGGCAGAACATTTAAACAATGTCCCAGCACCTAAAACTACTCACAAGAAAACATGTATCCAAGGAAACATAAACATAATCAAACAAACAAGTCAACAGAACTGACTAAAATAAATACTGAAAACTTATCATACATCAGGATTCACAAGAGAAAATATCAGAACCATTATCGAAGATAAGAACAAACTCCAAACAAAATTACTCTTAACAAAGCGTTTCACTCACGCCCAAAAATACATCAATAGTAGGTTCTTAGCCAATTTTAGGAAAACCAACCCTTAAAGAGCCAATCAAGAGTCAAACAAATTCATAAAATATCAATACAAATCAAATTATAAAAATACAACAGTTAACATATAGAGGCAGTCTTGTGATAAATCAAATAGAAACAGTGGACCCAACAATACATTTTTGGATTCAACTAGGGCCCCAAAAATCATTTCCCTGCACAAAAACAAACATGTATACCATTCTAAAGAATTTATAGGTTTTGTCAATAGCAAAGAAATCAATGATAAAAATAAGTGATATGAGCATTTCAAAAGACACATTAAAATTGGGGTGTGAGACAATTCTAATTAGTCCCAGCAAGACAAAAATTATGTAACTGATAAATGCTTCATTTATAATCAAGTTGCAATATACGTTGAAATCACCTAAATCGGGCCATACAAAGTCAGTGTCATTCAGCACATCTCTTTCAACACAAAACCAAATATAAAATCATCAGGAAACCAAACTGAGTTGATTTAAAAATTGTGAACATCAGAACTGACAAAGATACTGAAGAGATATTACAAGAATTAAAATGTAAGGAGGTAAACATTGCAAAAGCTCACATCCTGAAAAATAAACAAATAAATATCAACTCTGAAATTTGTTAAACAGATTGTCTGAGAAGAGATTGAAGTGGAATTCGAGAAAATTAAAACAACGTGAGTGGTGGAGAAGAGGAAAAGAGAGAATGAAGAAGGAAGAGGACTTCAAAAGGATCACCACCAACTTGACGAAAATCCAATAGCAATTAAGCACAATGGTTTGTCTATATTGGATGCCAGATGAGAACCACGAGCCTCGGTTAAGACTCGCTGTCTCTACAAAAGCATCACGGCTGTAAAGATGTTTGGTGTGTGATTTCCGACCCGTGTGGTACAGTGGTATCCACCCAGAGCACAAGAGAGAAATGCTAGTATTGTTTGCAAAACAAATTGTATTTAATACTTTTGTTTATGTATAAATTTGTATATGTCTATGTTGTAGACAATTTAAACTTACCCCCCCATTAACCACTTTCTCTGTGGAATTATTTTTGTATATAGGGGTATAGTATTGTGCCTTTAAACACTTCATACCCTTGTGCGATAATATGCTTGTGTGAAAGTATGTACATCGATACTTTCCACTCTTGGTTGGATTGTAGGAGTGTGTGTTTGTCTAAAGGTAGGGTGCGAATGTGTATGTTAATTTCCCTTTTTCTTTAAATTTCGACCCTTTGAGGCTATAAACCTTAAGACTATAATATTATTAGATTGTTCGTCTTATGGACCATTTTAAAATGGGACTTCGCATTGAAGACCACATTGGCTTCCTCATAAGATCCTCATACAACTACTAGAGTCACTTTTCCGTTGGTGATGTGAAATTTGTGATTCCATTGTTGAACGTGAATAAAGAAGGAACTAGCCATAATCCTTAAATTCATTTTAGTGAACGGAGGTTATTTCACAGATGTTGATTTTGTAACAGCATTGTCTCGTTTTGTATCTTTTCTACCTCTCTATCTCTCTCTTTGTTTGACAAACATACACACAAATTGACAGACAGACAAATTCCTCGTCTTGAATCATGGCATCATACAAAATATTTCCATACAAGTGCTGAAAGTCACCTCGTACTACACTGTTACTAAATCTATGAACCGATATGGCGCCTGTTAAATTCCCGTTTGGCGCTATAATCTTTTGATCTATTTAAAACAAGACATCCTTTAGTTCTGATTTGGTCCCCTTTGCTACTCTATAGGTACCAAAAACAGTACGGTAATGTAGCAATTATGGTGATAATTTTATTGATTCATTAAGTTCTTTGATTTTTGACAATTTACTTATCACATCCTTCTAGCATAAAGGGAATTATCTCCAAATCAAATTTTACATACATTTAACTGTTGATATGTACATTTACTCATTTCACATTTTAAAAATCAAATTCTTTTTTATAGAAGCTTTCAACATTACAGTGGTGAAATTATTTAAAAACAAATGAAATAAATGCGGGAATATCAACTTTTACAATTCTTGTCAAAAATTAAAAATGTAGTTAGATATATGTAAAAATATATTTTTTATTTTTGATCTTTTGTTCTATGTCCAAAAGACAATAATTTGAAGCAACTACTATTTTGCTACTTGTGCAACATTTCATATATCAGATGCGTTTTACAACATTACTGAAGAGAAAGCGAGGGGAAATTAAAATTTAAAATGGGACCTTAAAAGTAGGCTACATTGAAGATATTTTGTAATGGTGAAATCATGACAGACTCATCATATCATAATAGTAGTGGATGTATAAGGTGATAACGTGAGATACAGACCGAACACCACGGCAATAATAGGAATAAATAATACGGTCCCAATCTTTGCTGTGGGACACTATGAAACAAGTGGAATTTAATATTTATCCATAGGTTTAACATTATGGGACCGTCTAGGAATAAGGAGAAAGTTAACATTAAAAAACGTGCATAGGTTTGACTTTATGGGATGGTAACTAGAGAAAGTGTCATGTAAAATAATATCTCTACATCTGGAAAACTTTTAAGGAGAAATGTAATGTTAAAACTGTAGACCCGGAAGCACCTATGCCTACGAGCCAGCAAATTGAGTAGGATTGCTTATACAAACCACCAACCATGAAAATTTGGTAGGAATAAGCACACTACGCATTCAAACGCATATATCAATGGAGTGTAAGGTGAAAAAGGCAGGGGTGCTTTTACATCAACAAACTTTCTATCATCTCAAATCAGGGGTAGTATAACACACACACACACACACACACACACACACACACACACACACACACAGATAATATCACATACGAGACAGAAAGGTGTGGAGTTTTAGTAGTGAAAAACATAGAAAACATAGAAAATCATATTTGCAATGCTTGTCTCTGTTTCTGAAAGATCTTAATGGCGATAAAAAATCTTAGTAGTGGTTAAACAGTGATTTTTAATACTCTTTGCACCACTTCTATGTCCTTCGTAGCAAGCTTCTGCTCACTGTAGACAATAGATCAGTACTATCTTTATACACCCTTGTCTTGCAATGTACACTTTCCTTTTCCAGACAGACGTGACTGTGATCTTGGCGATGACCCACGATGACCTCGCATAGGTAAGATAGTCTGGATCAGAAATTATGTTTCAAATGATGGTCGATGACTACATGATCCATAAGTGCCAAATCAAACATATCAAGGGGCCCCGAGTGGCTGAGTGGTCTAAAGCGCTGTCCGTTACGGATCACATCCATCTCACCTTTGTCTGCGTGGGTTCGAGTCTAGGATTCGGCGAATGCGGATATGTGGAATCGGTACACAGTTAGTACTTCCAGTTCAGTACCCACGAATGTAGTTCTTATCTATTTTTAGAACATTTTTTGCTCTCACATTATGTTGGTGATAGAAGAGTTTTATTGATGCATTTTTGGTAGGGTTTTAAAGGTAATTGTTTAATCTTTAGAATGTGAGCTGATGGTGTGGTTGTCTGTGTGTATTGCCGCGGCAGTGCACAGTGAGTGACAAGGCCTTGGTGATGAACCGGAAGTGAAATCAGTGTTCCATTGCGTGGTGTTTTGTTTACAATTCAGCCTCTCAAAAAAATGCAGGTCAACCCTTGACAAGAACTTAAGGGTGAAGTCATCTTTGAAGGTATTTTAGATTAATATATGATTTGTATTGATTGTCACACAGGGGGGAGTTCAGTACTGACAAACGAATGTAGAGAATATATAGTCAAATTAATTGTGTTCTATGGCCATGTGAGAAAGCTTGCCCATAGCTTCTCGTGGGTCGGTGGTTCTTTCCGGTGATTTCCCGGTTTCTTCCTCCACCATATATAAACTATGGTGTGCTGAAAAATAACTTTAAGCCCAACAACAACAACAACAACAACAACAACAACATCAAACATATCAATTCCACTCAGTCATAGAAAGTGCTTGCATTCGTGTGCTGGAGGGTCTATTAATGTGTGAATACATTGTATATAGTACATAAAGAAATATCTAGTGATGGAGACACATGCTTTCTTTGGTACATCCCCGTTAAGGAGCGGACCTAATGAAGTCCAATGTCATATATATATATATATATATATATATATATATATATATATATATATATATATATATATTCTGGTTTATCATATATACAGGTCTATTCTGGTTTATCTCAGGAAGAGTAATCTGTATTTTCTCCAAAAGCCCTTTTGTATGTGTATTCTAGAATATAATACCTTTCTCCAGAATTGATATGTGCTGTCACTAACGTTTCTTGGTTGGTTCAGTTAAGTATCTTCATGGAAACTTATTACTTTAAAAATGATCTGTAGGGAGGGAAATGTTTATGTCGGACATTAAATATGTTGTTATTGTCAGCGATATATATATATATATATATATATATATATATATATATATATATATATATATATATATATATATATAAACAAAAAGTGGTTTAAGCAACACACATTTTATCTTTTATAATTCAAATATATACACTGGCAATGGTAAAATCTATTCATTTTGTTATGGCATTGATATTTTACTTTCGTTAAAAAATGCTGTTAATTCTGTAAATTACATATATAAGTTTAAGTTTCATATATTTATTTTATTTATTTTTATCTTATTTATTTTTATATTTTGTTTCTTTTTATATTTTTAAAACATACACTGTATACATATTAAAGGGTGCGAATACGTCTATGAAAATGTGTCACTGCTAAATGTAGATCAGCATATATTCATACAAGCCAATAATCTTAAAATACGGTTTCTACGTTTTGAGCTTTACCACAAAATAGTCACATATGTAGATGACGAGGTTAAGCAATATTATTTGAAATCCTCACTACTCCATTTGATTTTAAACTTTACAGGAGCAGAACAAAAACTATATTCTATAAAAGATACATTAAATTCCCATACTTTAGTTCCAGTTTTTCCGGTCTAGTTCTACTAATCTCGTTTAATTGAACAGATAGCACTGGTGACTTAGAACGCCATGATTTCTAATCAAGTAAGAAAAACGGGTCACATTGACCCACTTTGTCTTAGAACACATGGATCGTGCAGATTTTCCCATGTTGCACAAGAATATCACCATTCATTGATATGCCTGCAGTGCTTATTGGATGATGGGCACTGTCACAGTATTCTCTGATTCAAATTAGCAAAACTGATTTATTATGATTTAATAATGAATGAAATGTTGAGTAAAACGTGGTCCAAAATGACCTAATAATTTATATATAACATTTCGTACAGGCTGGGTCTCAAATGGACGAAAACTAAACCATAGCATTTGTTATATAGCATAACCCGACAGAACAGCGTATGGTAGCGTTTCTTCCTAGAATCTTCGAAATTAGAACTGACGTCGTTTTCCATGATTACTGGTGCACGTTGGTATCCGATGTCTGTTACCGATACACTCTGAAAACTTTAAATCTATAAAGGTACTTCTTAAAAAGTTCCTTAACTTTCCTGGAATAATCATAAAACAATTTTGCCGATAACTTTAACTTGTGTTTACCAGTTAAATACAAGTCATTGGTGTAAATAATGTGGAAAGAAAAGAAAACAAAGGAAAGAGAAATTATGGTACATTTCTAAAATAAAGATAATATTGCATAATTTTAGGTGTATGCATGTAGTCGGCCATATTAAAAGAGGTGAATAAAAATGGATTGGCGATTGGAAATATTAGATAGATGACACTCCACTATTTGACACGGTAATTGTTCTTTTAGGTATCAAAATGCGAACACGTAATTAAAAGATGAGTGAGAAATTTTTTTTTATTTTTCTGTAATTGAATGTATGCATTTTAATTATATTATAGTCTTCTTATTAAAACAAAAGTGAAAATTCACCTAATGTGAGTAACACAAATAAGACTGTATTGTCTTTTCAGAAATTAAATTGAATGTTTCGGGTAAGAAGGCGTTTGGATTGTTAAATACAAATATGTTACAAATTTTAAAATACTGATTTGTGAAGAAGGCTATAATTATATGACAAAATAAGCAATGATTTATCACATCATAACCATGGCTTGTTATAATATTATTGTTTGTGTCTGTTCTGTGAAACAGTTGATAGATAACATACTAGGATCTGTAACAAAACACATCATTCATCAGCTGAAACAATAAACCATAATAGCGATATGCATGTACTTAAAGGGAGTAAGGGGGTACCTTACTGTGATAGCTTAAAATGTAAGCTAGTTTGCAAGCACTGGAATATAATAATCATAGTTTTAAGATTATGGCTAAGTTATCGTAACACGAGAGAGAGAGAGAGAGAGAGAGAGAGAGAGAGAGAGAGAGAGAGAGAGAGAGAGAGAGAGAGAGAGAGAGAGAGAGAGAGAGAGAGAGAGAGAGAGAGAGAGAGAGAGAGGTGACTTTGGGACTGCTCTCCCTATGGAGGTGTTTTTAGAATTAGTTACATACTAATGCGCTAACAATTTCATTAGTCATAATTCTTCAACTCAACAAAAATTAATTTAAAAAGTAATTAAGTTCGACAATTTTCTTTTCTCTAAGTCTACATTTGGATGAAAATCAGAATCTGTACAACGATAAGCATGGTTAGTGCGCAGATCAGGTGGTTTATGATAAAGTGGGTCATCTCCCTGTTATAAGAAAAGGCATTCAAACTTAACATTTCTCCAAGATATGTTAATAATGATATAAATAATGAGTGCGAGGCCTTAATTACTCTACAGTCGGAATAGCTATTAACAATTAGATATGCTATCTTTAATTATACGCCGAATAATATCTGAGTTTGTGATAAACACGGTACTCTATACGTTACATCCAGTGAGACTAATCGTTATGCATCAACCATGTATTTTGATATATTCCTGCACTAAGATTATGGCTGGCTAATAGACTAAAAAAAAAAACAGAAGTAAGGAAAATATCGATTTAGACCCACAATACTTGAGTATTGTCTGTGACCTCAAGTACCGGATTAAACCCTGTGGAGGCCCCTAGGCAGAATAAATATCAGGGACCTCATCGCAAATTATCTCCTAATAAGTCAAGATCAAATCAGCTCAATATTATTTTTATCCGTCGACGCAGGGCCACTTAAAGGTTTGGGACCTACAGACTTGTGCCTACTCTGTCTATTGTGTTATCTGGCACTGTCACGTCACCGTCACGTTTATCGTCACCACACCTTTTTGAAACAGGGTTTGGATAGATACACTCAACTCGCTTGGTGGACGCCGAGTGGCTGAGTGGTCTAAAGCGTTCACCGTTACGGATCACTGCCATCTCACCTCTGTCTGTGTGGGTTCGAGTCTCAGATTTAGCCAATATGAGTATATGAGAAAGCTTGCCAGTAGCTTCTAGTGGGTGGTGATTCTTTCTGGGATTTTCCCGGGTTCTTCATCCACCATTGATACTGGCTAACATGTATAGCCAACCTTGTGCTGAAAAATAGCGTTAAACCCTACAACAACAACAACAACAACAACAACAACAACACACTTGATTGGTTCATATCCTATACTTAACAGACAACATCTATACTACCAGGTGCTCTTTATGCAAATTCCGTCAGTAACTGTCGGAAATTAACTTCTTCAAAAGAATCCGCGTGCATCAGCCTTAAAATTTGACACGAGCCAATGAGTCTGTTCAATAAAGATGGGACAAGGGTAATATGCACGTAATCAGCCTTAATGCATAACGTGGACAATATAGTGGCTGAAGGAGAAATTAAACCATTTTGGCAGATACTACGATGGGCAAACAGCGATTCAAATCTTACCTGTTTCAAGTACAGGTTACATTCCAGGATATGGCCAAGAACCTTCTGTCTCATGTAATGAATTACACCAAACACATTAGTAATGAAATCATTTCTCAGGTGCATATTGTAACTGGCAAGTAAATTGACAACAATATCAAGACACAAACATGGAGGTTCCAAGCATTGGGAAATCCAGCCGTGTTTATATTGTATGGGATGAAGTTAAGGTACTAACAAATCGGAAACAGTACCTCACTGTGAGCAAGTCAAATCATGCATCTTTGTACATAAGGTACATGAGAGAGAATAGTGTTCATTCACTGGCCTCAAACTAGTCAGGTTTTGTTAATGTTGGGCATGAGGAGGTAGATGTGGCCATCTTCTCCATCTCAGTGCATAATGTTCTGAATTGCATTTCATTCAAGAAGATGCAGACACAAAAATTATTTTGCATATCATAGAAAAGTGCAATTTCATTGACAAAATAAATTTTCACTTTCTTGAGAGCAATGAAGCTAATAAAGATATAAGTGTATTTTGAAATATTGCGGCAGGGTAGATGTTTCCTGACCATGAAGATTCGAACTCCAAGGACTTCCAATGAAGAAGAATTTATTGATTTCCAGCATCTGAATGTAAATAATTGAATTCTCACGAATAGTTGGCCAAACTGGAAAGCAGCTTGTGCAACATATTGTCGACGAAATATGCAAAACATGAATGTAGAGTGGCTTTTCATATACTTTTTTGAAGCGATTATATTGTTTGAATTTATAGCCTGCAGCATTAAATCTGGGGGTTGCAAATTTTGACCTAAAATCACGGGGTGAGTGTGGGGCTTGCTTTTATTATTATTATTATTATTATTATTATTATTATTATTATTATTATTATTATTATTATTATTATTATTATTATTATTATGTAAGGCGTTGGTGTAGATAAAGTTTCAAAGAATATGACATAGAAAATGATTGAGAACCAAAAGCTGTCCCCAAAATTTATGATGCGTAAAAATGGCAGATCTCGAAATCAAGTTGTTCCAGTTATGAAAAAATAAACTGTTAAAAAAACCTAATGAAATTCATCATATTTTATGTCACTCATAAACAGTGATAATATGCACAAGATGACTCATGCGAAAAAGTCCACGTAAATAGAGACGAAATATATAAAATTAAAATAGACGTAATATGCTCTGCGTTCTTCGTAACTGTATGCATAACGGCGATGAAATAGCAACTTGAAATCCTCTCATTAGTGTGATTTGCCGTTTATAAACCTTAAATAAATACATAACTTGAAATTCGATCATGACATTGGTTTGCCGTGTAGGCAACAGAGCACAAAAACATGTTTTACATATGTGGAAAAAACACGTTTTATTTTCACCGAACATGTAGCAGTTTTTATCAATTAAATAATTCTATATCTAAATGAATAGAGAGAAGTTGGATTTTTCTTTGGTATACATTTAATTTAAATTTACCATTTAGCGCTAGAAAAATTTACCATTTAGCGCTAGAATGGTAGTTGTAGAAGCCAAACTTTTATTTATTAGAGGACCATTCCGGTGACCCAATTGGTTAAAGCGTCCGCCTCGGATGCGGGAGGGGTTTTTAACCCGGCCGATTCATGCCAAAGAGTTTTATAAATTATACTAACCGCTGCCTTGCCTGGCGCTCGTCATTAAGACATTAGGTTTTGGAATGGTCGGCCTGGTGTCAGGATACTGTGACTGGTTGGGACATACGTGTATGCGCGGTATGATGCCATGGAACATGACATCTCCTTAAACTGCCACACTGCAGATAGCAATATGGCTCAACTTTTTAAGAAATCCAGAATAACACACACACACACACACACACACACACACACACACACACACACACACACACACACACACACACACACACACACACAGATTTTATTTGAGTTAACACCAACTTCTAACATTTGAGTGTAAAGTTCAATGGCTCGGTATAAACTGACTAATGGCAGTCATAACGATACATATGTGGGTGTAAAGTGGAGTTTCCAATTCACCCTTGCCATGTCATATACAGATTATAAAAAATGTTATATTTTACTTTTGTTTCCAAGTATTTTAATTGCTTTAGAAAGCTTTCTGGTCGAACATTTGTCTAAATTGAATTTAAATTTACAATTATAATTTAAAATTAAGGATGCAAAAATCGTGTTTTTGTCTTGGAAATAATAAGGAGCAGTGCACTTTTCAGTGTGTGTGTGAAGTCTAAAGGTACAAATGGTATTGGCTATGAATAGGTTATAAATCCATTAATATGGCGCATGGAGAAATGTGTAAACGTTCTGACTACGTTTGATCCACGGAGATAACAATAGATCGTGGAACTTGAATATCTAGCGCCTGCATATAACTATGCCGAGTGTGTATTTGGGGCGGGGGAATGAGTGGTGTGGCAAAACAGGTATGCCCCTCGTCACCAGAGGAACACAAAACCTAGCGGATATGAATGTGTGGAGTATTGGTAGGACTGAGAATCATTTGTTGAGTAAGTGTGTTTAATATTTTCTCGCCCTCACTGAGAAATGTCTTGTACGGGAATTGGCATCCCACTCAAAGTTTGTTTAATATATCAATAGTGTTGCGAGAACATTGTAAGCTTTAGCATCAACACTTCCAGTTTATATCACTTGCCTCTCTAATGTCAGCACGATGTCTTTCATACTATCAGATGTAGTGTAAACTTAATCCCACTTTAGTTATGACGCACACAACAAATTCGTCTAGTACTGGCCATTTAATTGTGGATAGGCGGGACTATGATTTTCTTTTGAGCTGTAATGTCTTTCTTTTCTTTTAATATCAAACAGTATCATGGATAGAAAATAATGTTATTTTGCTGTAAATCAGAGCAACAATTGCATTGATAGAAGAAAATTAAACAAGAAAAAGAAATTTAAAAAAAAAAAAAAACAAACTGTAGGGATCTTGTCCGGTATTCTCACGAGATCTAGGGTATGAAATTATTGAGCTGTGACCAGATTAAGCCGCTATCAAGCGATGGTGTTATTGTTTCAGAATTAATACTAGTAATGGTCTAGTTTGGGCCAGTCATTGATAACAGTTATCTGAGGTATAATAATTAGATTTAGTGGGACATAGACATAACTGTATCGTGCATTTTGCAGAATTGATGCTGGCGTGGACGCAAAAACCCAAACCAAACCCTCTTAAAAAGTTGTTTTATATTTCTAGTTTTATGTTATACGGGAAGTAACCCAGTGTGCAAAATAAAATATAAGCTCTGAAGTTGTCGCCCTGGTCGACCTGATTCTGACAAGGACGGGTAATCCAGGATAGACACCGTGAAAGGCATGTCTCGCCTACCTTTCCCATGACAGTATATATTCAATTTTCTATGCTTTTGTCAATCCTTATCTGCTGTTTATTTCTTGTGCTTTTTCATCCATCTGTCGTACAAGGTATGGAAACTAAACCATTGAGCTGTAGTATGTTATGGTGCAGTCTGTGCTGAAGAGAAACGTCATACTACTTTCCTTTTGCTCATTATCAAGTTGAAGTACTTAGCATGTATACCTGCTTGTCTTTCAACAACTGCTTTAAATAATACTTGTTTACGTGCGGTCATAGCCATAAATTTGATAGCATCATTGTTAGTTAGATGTTCTACGGAAAAGTCAGATCTGGTATCTCACTATTTTGGGTCGATGTTGTCCTTAAACCTGGGCAAAGACAGTCTAGGGGAGAAAATTCTAGTCGTTAATTGTTCTGATATTCCACCAATAATACCTCTTCAGCACATTGTATGTTTAGCCCTTTCTTGCTCATTTTGAGAGAGTGAAGAACTTGATTAAAATCTGACTAACTCATTCAGCAGCTGGTACACTTCCCAATGTCTTCGTCCGAAGAGCATTGACTATATGTTGATTATTTTCAGAAAAAATAATATGCCAGTCCTATTGGATTTTAAAGTAACCCAAGTTTGCTAATTTTACAACAGCGGATCACTGTCTTGTGGTATACTTGAATATACAGTCCCAGCACTGTTTTTGCACATTCTCTATGAAACAAAGTTATGAGACCTTCATTTTGATTGTAATGTGATATCATAGGAAACATTTAGACTCAATTTTAAATGTTGAAGTATCTCAGTGTTGATTAATCGCTGGACTTGACAATCAGAGAAATTATGAGTGTGAAGATGCATCGGTGTCACTCCAAATTTGCTGTTATGACTAGTGTTAATAAATAATTTGTCTCTGCTCAGAGGACTTGGATGGTGAAGGCAGTGTCGGATTAAACCATGTGGTTATATAACATATATCCTAAGCCTTAACATATATTGAAAAGTCTACTGTTACTTATTTTTCTGAAGATTATATTTTTGCATTCTTTGACTTTTAAATAATAGATAACAATTCACATGGGTGAAGATAACTTTCAACTAGTTGTAAATTTTTGTCTGAAATCGATGTTCCTTTAAAAAAAAAGTCAGAAGTGAGCTATTATTTCCTATCTACTTTTGGGAGAAATTATGTATGAATCGCAATTTTAGGAACTTCAGCTATTCAAGTCAAAGAACACGCCCTTTTGACGAGATCTCTTGGTTTCTCAAGATCATACAAAACGTTTTATGAAGACTCAACTACAAAGATAGGAACGTATGTGTGAACTGCAAGGATAGTAATGTATCTTTGAACAGCAAGGATAGTAATGTATCTCTAAACTTCATGGATAGTAATCTATTTCTGTGAAGTGCAAGAATAGGAATGTATCTGTCTGTGAGGTTCGTCAGCTCGTTTACACTTATAGCTGTGTAGTCGATATTCCCTTCGAAAAGTCCATAACAAATCGTCCATAGTGTTTATTACACATGTATGTGACTATAAGTATGAAGACTTGTATTTCAAATTGCTCGCCTTATGGACAACTATACCTTACATATAGCCCTATGGACAACTATACTTTACCTATAGTCCTACGAACAACTATTCATAACTTATAACCCTATGGACAACTATACCTGGTTGGTTGGTTGTTCGTCTGTCGAGTTGACGAAGACCACTCTAGTCATCCGTGTGTTGGAGGGGCTGGTTCTATTCTGTATGTGCGCAGGTGGCTGATAAGGCCAATCCTTGCACGGTAGGTTCGGTTGCAGAAAGGACACGTGATGAGTGGGACATCTCCAGGAGGATTGCTGGCACGTACTTTTCTGACTTGTCTCTTCATCTATGCAGCTACTGTCCTGCTAGATTAGCACAGATTGGAGCCTTTTTGCAGATAGGAACGCCAAGTGACTCGATCGCTAGCTGTTTGCTCCCATGTGTCAGGGTTTATGTTGAACGCTTTCAATGCAGCTTTCAGATTGTCTTTGAAGCATTTCTTTTGACCTCTGTGGGATCGTTGTCCTTGCTGGAGCTCGCCATAGAAGAGTCTCTTAGGCAGCCGGTGGTCTGGCATGAGTACAACATGTTCTGCCGAGTGTAGCTGGTTCTGCATCAAGATGATATGAATGCTGGTGAGACCTGCTTGGGCGACTACCTCCGTGTCTAGGACCTTGTCCTGCCATTTTATGTTGAATATGTTCCTAAGGCTTGTGGTGTGAAAGTGGTTCAGATTCTTTGCATGTCGTTGATACACCGTCCACGTTTCGTATACGTAGAGTAATGTGGGGAGTACAACTGCCCTGTAGACTTTTAGTTTGGTCGTGATGCTGATGCCTCTTCTATTCCACACGTTCGCATACAATCTGCCAAAAGTTGCGCTGGCTCTGACAATGAGGAGGTTCACCTCGTCGTCAATGGTGACATTCTGTGAAAGTGTGCTGCCAAGGTAGGTGAAGTGGTTCACTACGTTGAGTTTTTGCTGTTGATGGTGATGTTGGGCTCAACATAGGGCTTTACCGGGGCTGGCTGATGTAGTACTTCAGTCTTCTTAGTATTGATGTTGAGACAAAAGCTTGTGCAGGAACTGGAGAACGTGTCAACGCTGCATTGAAGTTATACTTCTGAGCCAGCAATGAGAGCGCAATCATCGACAAATATGAACTGCCTGAAGTTGTCTGTCATAACCTTGGTTTTCGCTAGTAGCCTTCTGGGGTTGAACAGTTTTCCATCTGTACGGTACCTGATGCCGACTCTAACATCTCCGTCTCTGAAAGCATTAGTCAGCATAGCGAAGAAAAAAGACTAAACAGTGTTGGTGCCAGAACACAACCCTGCTTGACGCAATTGGTTACTAGGAATGGTTCAGATGACTCTCCATTTTCCTGAACTTGCGCCTGCATACCGTCGTGGAATTTCTAAACCATGGATATAAATTTTTTAGACATCCATACTTGGCCATTACCTTCCATAATCCTTCTCCGTTGACAGCATTAAAAGCCTTTGTCAAGTCGATGTAGATGGAGAGAAAGTCAGAGTTTTGCTCTTGACATTTCTCATGTATCTGCCTTGCAACAAACACCATGTCAATAGTCCCACGTTTTATCCAGAATCCACATTGGCTTTCTGGCAGTAGTCCCTGATCAAGGTGGCAAGTGAGGCGGTTCGGTAGGATTCTGTTGAGTATCTTTCCTGCGATTGAGAGCAAGGAAATAACCCCAATGGTTGTCACAGGCCTGTTAGTTTCCTTTGCGTTTGTACAGGTGGATTATGGAAGCATCTTTGATTTCCTGCGGGATTGTTCCTTGCTGCCACATCAGTAAAAACTGTTCGTGTAGCCTTTCTATCAGTGCCGTACCCACTTCTTGTAGACTTCTGCTGGGATGGCCTCTGAGACGGGGGCTTTGCCACTGGAGAGCAGATGAATCGCTTTTTGTGTCTCAAGCAATGTTGGAGGGTCATCTAGTGCTTCGTTGATGGGTAATTGAGGGAGACGGTTGATGGTTTCATCGTTGATGGATGAAGGGCGATTCAAGACGCTTTCAAAATGTTCTGCCCAACGTTCTAGAATTTTCTCTTTGTCTGTAATTGGAGTATTACCATCTCCGTTGAGACGGGGTGATGATCCAGAGGATGTAGGTCCATACACTTCTTTCAGGGCATTTTAAAAGTTCTTCATGTCATGCTTGTCTGCTTTGCACTGGATCTCATCGGCTTTGTTGACAAGCCAAATGTCTCGTATCTGACGAAGTTTTTGCTGAACAGTTCTGCGTATGTTGCTGAATGCAAGTTTACTGGAGGTAAAATAGGGATTGTTGAGATAGGTTTGATGGGAGCGGTGTTTCTCATCCAGAAACTGCTTGATCTCATCCCAGTTCTCATCAAACCAGTCTTGATGCTTTCTATTTAAGGGTCCTAGGATTTCCGAAGCTGTACTGTAGATCAGCTCTCTGAATGCCGCCCAGTCGGTCTCCACATTCTGATTGTCCTGAGGGGTGAATTTCAGACGTTCTTCCAGGGCATCTACGAGCGACCGTTTAGTAATAGAGTGTTTCGGCTTGGTAAGACTTCTTTCCCTTTGGGCGTCTTTTGGGCTGAATGCAGAATTTGAGCTTGGTGATGAGTCGGTGGTCTGTCCAGATGTCAATGCCACGCAAGGACTTCGTCACAAGCACATCCTGCCTGTCTCTCTTCTTCGGAAGACTAAATTGGTGATCATGCTTGACACAAGTCTGGAGCAGGAGGAAGCCATTGCTGTTACAGTGACCAACTCTGTGCTTTCATAGCACACCATTCCAGGCAACGTGATCAAAGCCAACTCTTGCATTGAAGTCGCCAAGAATGACGAGCTTCTCTACCAATGGAACATCAAAAATAACGGAGTGAAGATCTTCATAGAACTTGGCCCTCACTTCATCCGGGTTGGTCATGGTTGGAACGTAACAACTGATGATGATAAGGTGTTTTCTTCCAGACAAGAGTAGAAGTTTCATGGTCATGTGTCTACCGTTTACTACCTTGGGAGGTCCAGCCAGTTTACCAACTAGTGTTGTCTTCACTGCAAAGCCGACACCAGCCTCACGGCGCTCCTCACTTCCTCGGTCGCTCTAAAAGAAAGTTTATCCTGAATTCCTTTCATATAGCTCACCTCCTCCTGCAACCTGGGTCTCGCTTCTCAAGGCAGCAATGTCCACATTGTATCTGGCAAGTTCATTTCCTATCAGTGCGGTTCGCCTCTGGTGTCTTTCCTTGTCGTCTCTGTCCAGTAGGATGTGCACATTCCATGTGCCAAGTGTGAGAGGAACAATCCTCATTTTTGTTCTTTTTATTTCGACTGCTGTAGTAGGGTCCCGTGGTAACCTGGCTAGGGAAGAAGGGTGAGCAGGCAATGTTTAGAGCACCTATTCTAGCCCCTTCGTCATGTTAAGGAGGTGAGCAGTGCATTCCTGAAGAGGGCTGCAAGTCGCTCAGGAGGCTGCCGTACTTCACTGCTGCACTGTGTCAGTGGTAAACGACCCTAAAGACCTGATCCGTCTGTGTGCAGGTTTGCGGCTACGGCTGCCATTGTACCAACACCAGTCGCTTCGTCGCTAGCCACTCGCCAGAGGACTTTGGTGGCTGATGAAATGGAAAAGGTGAATGACAAGAATGATTTGCGCAGTGATTTTGTTTTAAGTGAGGAAGAGTTGCGCAGTTCGTCGACCTCACTCTCTTGCCCAAAACCATTTGAGTCCAGCAGCACGACAAAGTCGAGACGGCCGGAGACGGAATTGAGTGCAGTGGATGACCAGGACATCATACATGTTACGTCGTGCTCTTAGCACTCCACAGCGTTTTGCTGGGAGTCGCCTTTCTGCCCGTTGAAAAGCTGGTGGGTCCTCCCCGCAGGCTGCACATGCTAGGTAGACAAAGCCTGACTCACCGAGAGTTTAAGACCCATCGGCTACCCTCAACCTAGTTTATTCGGCCAGTCGAGACCATTTTCCGGGGTGTGACCGATGAGAATGTCAGCTTCTTGGAGCCACAGGTGAGACTTGAGTGCCAAGTGGTGAACAAAAGTAAGCGAGCTACCCCAAAGGAGTACGACTGCTTTCCCCAACCAGAGATGCTACCATTCCTTGGACACCCCATACACCCCTTAATAAATAGCCCTAATGACAACTATACCTGACATATAGCCATATGAATAACAATACCTAACATATAGCCATATGGACAACTATACCTAACATGTAGCCCTATGGACAACTTTACCTTACATGTAGCACTATTGACAACTATACCTTACATATAACCCTTTGGACAACTATACCTTACATGTAGCCCTATGGACAACTATACCTTACATGGAGGCCTATGGACAACTAAACCTTACATGTAGCCCTATGGACAACTATACCTTATATGTAGCCCTATGGACAACTATACCTTGCATATAGCCCTATGGACAACTATACCTTACATGTAGTACTATGGACAACTATACCTTACATGTAGCCCTATAGACAACTATACCTTACATTTAGCCCTATGGACAACTATACCTTACATGTACTATGGACAACTATACCTTACATGTAGCCTTATGGACAACTATACCTTGTATATAGCCCTATGGATAACTATACCTTACATGTAGCCCTATGGACAGCTATACCTTACATGTAGTACTATGGACAACTATACCTTACATGTAGCCCTATGGACAATTATACCTTACATGTTGTACTATGGACAAATTTACCTTACACGTAGCCTTATGGATAACTATACCTTACACGTAGCCCTATGGACAACTATACCTTACAAGTAGCCCTATGGACAACTATACCTTACATGGAGGCCTATGGACAACTAAACCTTACATGTAGCCCTATGGACAACTATACCTTATATGTAGCCTTATGGACAACTATACCTTGCATATAGCCCTATGGACAACTATACCTTACATGTAGTACTATGGACAACTATACCTTACATGTAGCCCTATGGACAACTATAACTTACATTTAGCCCTATGGACAACTATACCTTACATGTTGTACTATGGACAACTATACCTCACATGTAGCCTTATGAACAACTATACCTTGTATATAGCCCTATGGATAACTATACCTTACATGTATCCCTATGGACAGCTATACCTTACATGTAGTACTATGGACAACTATACCTTACATGTAGCCCTATGGACAACTATACCTTACATGTTGTACTATGGACAAATTTACCTTACACGAACCCTTTGGATAACTATACCTTACACGTAGCCCTATGGACAACTATACCTTACAAGTAGCCCTATGGACAACTATACCTTACATGTAGCCCTAAGGACAACTATACCTTACATGAAGCCCTATGGACAACTATACCTTACATGTAGCCCTATGGACAACTATACCTTGCATATAGCCCTATGGACAACTATACCTTAGATGTAGTACTATGGACAACTATACCTTACATGTAGCCCTATGGACGACTATACCTTACATTTAGCCCTAAGGACAACAATACCTTACATGTAACCATAAGAATAACTATACCTGGCATATAGCACAAATAACAATTATACCTAACATATGGTCTCCTTGAAATATCAGATTTCGTAAATTTGCTGAATATTTGACTCCACTTTTCTATCGCACAGTAGTAACATATAAACACTGATACGAGTATAACCATTTTACCGTATTGAAAAATCCTATGATGCCATAGTAGGGTATAGCCCATGCTCGTGCTACCACGTGTTATGTCTTCGTCTTGGTAACAATGGGCAACTATGGGCAACTATACCTTATATGTAGCCCTATGAACAACTATACCTTACATGTTGTACTATACCTTACACGTAGCCCTATGGACAACTATATCTTACACGTAGCCCTATGGACAACTATACCTTACATGTAGCCCTATGGACGACTATATCTTACATTTAGCCCTAAGGACAACAATACCTTACATGTAGCCATAGGAACAACTATACCTGGCATGTAGCCCAAATAACAATTATACCTAACATATGGTCTCCTTGAAATATCAGTTTTCGTAAATTTGCTGAATATTTGACTTCACTTTTCTATCGCACAGTAGTAACATATAAACACTGATACGAGTATAACCATTTTACCGTATTGAAAAATCCTTTGATGCCATAGCAGGGTACAGCCCATACTCGTGCTACCACGTGTTATGTCTTCGTCTGGGTAAAGAGGCATAATCTAGTCAGAACAGCATATATTTTGTTACCTACTTTATAATAATGTCTAGTCAAAAGGTATATATTTTTACGTTCTTGATAATAATGTCTAGTCACAAATAATATATTGTTTTGTTACGTACTTTATAATAATGTCTAGGCACAACAGTATATATTTGTTACGTACTTGATAATGATGTCTAGTCACAAACAGTATATATTTTTACGTACTTTATAACAATGTCTAGTATATATGTAATTGATTTATAAATGAAGTGGCAGTTAGTAGTACTGACGTTTGCAAGTTTACAAAATCATTTCTACATTTGGTTAGCTTTAAACTTCTGGTGGTTTTTAAGTTTGCAGTGGAACTAATTAGACGTTTATAATGGAACTATTTACAATGGAACTATTTAGACGTTTGCAATGGAACTATTTAGACCTTTGCAATGGAACTACTTAGAAGTGGTTAGTGGTTAGAGATTATCATGAATCTTAAATACGTTAGTTTGTCATCTCGTGTCTAGTTGTGTTCATCTGTAAATACATTCCAACTAAATCTTAGTGGATTAAATGGACTCCATCTGCAGTATAATATACTAACCTCTCTTGGTAATGTTTAAATGAAAGAACATTTTTAACTAATCCGATATTTAAATATGCTACAAGTATAGTTTGACATAGCAACTTTAGTTTATTTAAATCTAATTTCAAGAGAATGTATCGAGTTTCATGTAATATCATCACGCTAATTTTGAGTCCATTAGTATTGGTATCGAACGCTGTCTTCACATATCGTGTATATGCAATAATTTGTAAACTGGTTTTGAATCATAAATATACACAATGACAGGAAACATAATCGATGTACATCAGATAAGGTCAAACGACTTCCAATATATTATACGAATACATGGTGAAACACTTGTTATAATATTTATTTATTTTTTTATTTATTCTTATGAGTTTACAATTCTATTTGGACTAATTACCTAGCTAATGACGAGAACAGAAACAGTCCTTTAAAACCATTGATGATGAAACGGAAAATCTATATTTTGTTGACAAGTTTCATACTACCGTTCCTATACTATAAACCCTGTCATTTTTGTGTGTGTATTTACTGTAAGATATGCTGTGTGTGTATGTGTGTGTGTGTGTGTGTGTGTGTGTGTGTGTGAGAGAGAGAGAGAGAGAGAGAGAGAGAGAGAGAGAGAGAGAGAGAGAGAGAGAGAGAGAGAGAGAGAGAGAGAGATTTGGATTTTTAACGTAGCTTTAACAATTTTTTACTCATATCGCTACGATGTCTGCAGTGTGGCAGTTTAAAGTGATGTCTAGCACTGGAGCATCATGCCACAGACACGTTCCAGATGACACTCATAAATACCATCACAAAGTCTACGAAGTGTATTTAAAAAGCTTTGAATATTTTGTTAAAAAACAGTTTTGTTTCTTTGAAGCTGTCGGTACATTACTGGTAATCAACAGAAAATATAACGATGTGCTCTAGATAAAATAAAAGCACGCCAAACACCTGCCGATATACACGTGTGGTGTTAAACGTATACATGACAGTCAGGTAAAGCTATCCTAAATGGAGAACAATTTTCCTGCTGTGCAAGCAGCATACTGTATATCCTGGTGATCTTTAAGTACTCTCGGACGGATATAAAGGCAGACATATATAAAGTTTACAGATGTAATTTCATCGTTGTAAAGATGATTGCGAATGCACAGATGATGGCCCACGTTCTGGAGGATCGTTCTCCGCGATTTTTGAGTAGAAAATGGTTGCTGTTAAGGGAGTAATTGATGTAGATGCTGAACATACACTGCAAGATAATTATATTAAAAGAGGCATTCATTAGTCGGCTGTTTTAATTTATTTGTTATGGTCTCGAAATAAGTAACAAGAAAGTACAATACAAACGCACTTTGTATCATTGAAAAATATATTTTATCTCGGATAAAAGTGAAAGAATTAAAAATAACTTACAGTATAAAGAATAATTTCTAAAGTCCTAAACGCTCTAGCAATTCCAAACGTTTCGCATAATCCGAACAAGTTCTAAAGGTATTCCGCGTGATAGTCTGTATTGTAATCATGTATCAATAATACAAAATAATCACTATTTTATAATCACAAAATGTCTTCAAATGAATTCACTGTAATCCAATGACGGCTATAAATCCAACATGGTTTTTAAATGAAATCGCAGTAATTCCATATGGTTATAAATCCAAATATCCCTAAAAGAATTCACAATAATTCCGTACAGGTATTAACTATCCAAATAGTATTGAAATGAATGTTAGAGCACTATAATTCTAACGAGTGATTCAGTTAAATACTGACAATCCTCTCACTATACATCTTCCAAATCTACAGAGCAATAATGATTCTACAAAAAAGTTGTATGATAAATAATTTCAACACGCCTTGGAGAGAATGCAATATGAAGCTTGAATGGTATTTCGAAATCACTTTGTCAGTAAACACGGTCACGCTGTTAACCCTAGCTAATCAAACATTGGGTCAGCTTGGCCTCTCCCTAGAACGCACGTCATTGTCTGATCACATGCTCTTTACTTTTCTTTATAATAGTATTGGCCCTAGAACTTTATTAATGATCCATGCACTTAATGCATGACTTATCTTACAGATATCACAAGATATCAGCGTTAAAAATGTCATTAACTTAGACCCTTACAAATGTTATTATTATGAAAATAATACACATTATATATATATATATATATATATATATATATATATATATATATATATATATATATATATATATATATATATATATATAAAGCATAAGATATTAAAAAAATCATTTGAACTCGGTTAAGTTCGTGCAAGATGGGTCACGCCTTTCTTGACGACTGATCGAGGAAAGCCTTTGTTTAAAACGCAACAAAGCTATTCACGAAATCTGAAAGGAGTGACTAGGGACGTTTGAATGAGATTGTGATAGGTGATGAAACGTGGATTTATTTTTCAAACGCAACCTTAAATTATAACGTTTGGAAAACTAGTAGAGACCACATTTTGATGGACATAGTCGGACTGTCAAGAGAGTTATATACGGACTGCAATGCACAAGGAAGGTACCTGTGCTTGAATCTCCTACCCTTCCCTGCACCAGAACCAGAGGTACATTATGTCCCTGTGCACTACGACAACTCAGTGATTGGAGCCTCGTAGGCTTATTTGCCAGCGTGCTGGACTCACGATCTAGAGGGTGCCACTGGCGCATAAATCACCCGTTGTGACAGACTTTCTGAAGAAACACATCATCCAAAATTTGCTATATACTGACCAGACTTAGCTCCAAGTAATATTTGGCCGAATCCCACTATCAATGGGTCTCTGATAAACAGACCTTTTGAAAGCCGCATTGACTTTGTAAAGTGCAGTTTTCCTGTGTACGAACAACATACCACAATGGTGAATGCAAAATAGTATTTAATAAGTGGATTCTAAGACTAAAAATGTTCAAAGGGGAATAATGTGTAGATGGGTTACACAGTCGAACTGTTCACTGATAACGAACTTTGTTGTACAGCCCACAAACACGTTTTTTTTTCTTCTCAAAATTCCTTTATTATTTTCTTTCAAAAGTGTTTAATGTAACAAGTATTCATGGACTACAGGAAATAGCATGTCAATAATTTGTAACACCCCGCCTGACCTCATCAGATGATAATCTTTTTTTAGATACTTGTGAAAGATTTCGTCGTGTTTTCCTTTTGATAAATATTTTAAAATTATGTTTTAGCTTCTTGAGACTTTGGATTTGAGCCTGGATAAAACCGATAATGGCTCTATCAACTTTGGACAAAGCAAAACTTTTAAAAATCGTTATTATTCCTTATAATGTTAAATTCCTAAATTTTCAAATTATTTTCATTTTTGAGACAGAATTTACTCATTTTGATTCTGAATGAAGAGAATTTTCAAAAATTTTGTTCCAGATTGTATCCAATAAAATCTTGTGTTAGGATTTATTACCAACATGTATTACACCATTAGTTCTACTAGTAAAATAGCTGCGATAAATGTTGATGGTTAACACTGTAGTATCCTTAAAATTACACAACCGGTGCTTACTGCATATAATAGTTTTGAAGTGATGTTGCATTCATTTAGATTTTATATTCGCTAGTGAATAAATGTTCTATTTCCACATAAAACTTCTCAAATAAGACAAAAGGCTAGAATTTAAACGTAATTTTAGTCCACGTATTGTATTGTTGCTTTTTCTATTTACCAATGTTTTATATGAGCAACAGTTTCTAAAATAATAATTGACAGCGTTACAAAGGTTGATACAATTATCAAATAATGCGACTAAACTTTGGAGTAAATATCAGAGCAATAGACGACATTGTGTCAGGTGTAACTGTGTAACCAACAGTCATGATCGTTGATATTGTACCAATGATGCAGGATAAGTTCGTAGGAAGTAGGATAACATTGCAACAGATTTTAAGCATATTTTTAAAGATTATACACGTGTTGCCTTGTATGTACATTTTACAGAATTTAAACGTCTTTACATTTTGTTTTTAATCTTTACGTAATTAAACACTTATTTGGAATGCTTTATAGTCTTAAATGTTTGCAAAGTTGAATTTTACATTTCTTGAACTTAATCTTTTGTTGGCACTACATAACCACGTTCGTCTATAATGTGCCATTAAACAGTACATATATACATATTACATATATACATATCTATCTTTCGCTCTACATCCATCCATCCATCCATCCATCCATCCATCCATCCATCCATCCATCCATCCATCCATCCATCCATCCATCCATCCATCCATCCATCCATCCATCCATACATCCATCCATCCATCCATCCATCCATACATACATACATACATACATACATACATACATACATACATACATACATACATACATACTTTTCCTAAGCAGTTCGAGCAAGAATTAATATTAAACGGTGTATTTTCGACAGTTTTGTATGTATGTCAAACTGAGCATTTGTTTGTAACTTTAAAGTATTTTTTGTACATAGTTTCATTTTTCATCATCTCAAAAAGGCAGTGAAAATAATTATTCCTCGGCTGAGGCCAGGAGAAATTATTTCAATTATATCATCTTCAGTAATAATGTCTTGTGCAAATATTATTTTTAATGCGTACCTTGACATTTATAGAATGTAATGGATAATGTGTTAACACTTGTCACATAAACGAGAAAATGAACACCTGGAAAGATTTGAAGTAAATATTTCATAATGATAAGTTCATATAGATTTTGAATAATGAAAAAAAAAACGTAATGAAGCTATTATCGATTAGAATTGGTAGAAACAAATCCAGCTATATTTGATATGATGGAAGTGAGTTCCATAACAGTGGAAATATGAATAAGCTTGTAGTGAGAAATAGCGCTTGGATTGGGTTAACCGTATACTTACTGACATTCAATTCAAAATGCTCTAAATTGCTGTGATGTTTAAAAAACGGAGCTATATCGATAAAAGTTTCGCATAACATACTCCATAACATGTACAAACAACCATCTGATATAGTACATGCATATAAAAATGTATTATTGTTTAATCTACCACAATCCAGGAGCATTTTCACGGGGACCCCTTTTGACATGATGCCACTGAAAGTAGACGATAATGCAATAACACCGACTCCTTATTCAATAAAATTCAAAGTATATGTCATCTCTGTCAAATCTCAATAAACTCTCACAAGCTAAATCCCAAAAGTGTCTACTAATTGTGCAGTTCCGAAAAGAAGGATTGTAAAGACGTCACATGCACGGAACCCGGCGAATAATGGGATTAATTATTTATGATACCATACACATAAACCCAGGCATGCTCATTACCTCTAGTGTATCATAACGTTTCTGGCATTCTTTCGACATGACAGGACACTGCAATTCAAAACTGATGCTGGACGCATGGTTCTCCAAAATGTAAAACTTCACATGGTTGCACAACTACTTAATGTCTGACTTCTGATGTAATGGATGTTTCAAATGAGTTGATCATCATGAGCTAGCAATGCTGTGGTTGGACCTGACATGGTAAGTAAAAATTTATCTCCATGCGAAATTTATTTTATGTTAATTTTTTTTTTATTTGTCAGGAAATAAATTTCACGTAAAGAGAAGATGTGTCGAACGTGTTGAGACCTTCGCAAAACGTGTTAACAGTTATATGTAAATGGAGTTTTGAGTCGATTGTTAAAACACTTTGCGCTTTGGAGCTATATACTTGCAGCAGACCAATTTGCAAATTATGAAGGAAAAGAAATAAGTAAGTAAGCTGCAGTGTAAACCTTTTTCTTTTTTTCAATTAATAAATGTACATCGTTCTGATGATGTAATTGGTTTCTGATTTTGGTGAATACAAGAATAAAGAACATATATGAGATAATTTTGCCAGTATGAAAATAAACTAGATACAGTGTCTTTTAATGAATAATTGTCTTTAAAAGTGTGCGAAAATCTGATTCAAAGGATTAAATACACGAAAATACATGAGACTATTTCATATATCATGATTTCTTTAATTAAAAAACATTTTTTCTAATAAAAGGGTACATTATTGGGTTTTTGTACTAGTTTGTTTCCATCTACAATTTAGTATTGGTGTTTGATAATGATAACTATTATAACCTGCACATGACTTCTTATACAAAAATGCTCGATGTGTTAGAATTTAAGCCTAAACATGTCACAGCACGGTACAGGAAATCACAAAAACTGATGAAGAGCTTTCGGAATCTACGGATCACTTTTTTCCACGCGGACGACACATACAAATACCAATTTCCAGCAAAAAACATAAATACAATATATAAGAAGGAAAAACAAAAGGGAAATCAGATCATTTTAGCAACCATGGTATAATATTTAAATGTACTAAGAACAAATGACCAATCAAGCAAAATGAGCAATAAAATAGAAGTTTAGGCAAAAAAAGAACAAGAACATATATAAAACAGTTCATTGGACATTGATTGCTTGATACATATATAAATCCATTCATAAATACAAATATACATTATGTTGGTTATATATCTATTGAATAAATAAGTGAATGCGTTTTATTTTTATTTTTTTTAGCTAAACGTCTCTTTTGCCTTTAAGCACGTTTAGTTGATATCTTTAATGAAGGTTCAACATTTATCGGTAGGACTTTAAATACTTTGGGCCTGGATCGGGTAAAAAATGTTTATAAGTAAAAATATTGAAGCAACCGAGTTTAAACAGATACCATGTTTAAAGGAAGATGAACTTGAATTTAATATTTAATGCTAATGATTAGAAATGAATAAACAGCATTCATTTCTACATTAGTGATGATGTACAATCAGGAAGACAAGTGCGTCCATGATCAATTACTATTGTAATATGTTACTAGGCAATATATCAAAGATATAATATGGTATGTAGACTGTATAAAGACATAAAGCTTCTTACTTTAAGCCATATTTCAATAGCCACGAAAATCTCTGGAAAAAAATAGTTTAGAAGGAAAAAGCGTGTTTATTTTGCCACCGCGTTGAAAATGAATAATAAATAATCACAAAAGTTAGATATAGATCATTGTGGTGTAAGAAAAGACATGCTTTATTTATGCAATTAAAAGACGAGTATCAGAACGGTTGTATTTTTATACCTTCCCGAGCCTATCAACGTCATCCTTTCCATTAAAATACCTGATTTATATGTCCGTCAGCTCTTCAAATTATTTGATAGATCAATGGACTAACTATATGCTCTAATTATTCGTCATTTCAAGTAATTGTTGTTATATCAGTGTCAATTTTTGTTTCCTTTAACATTGTACCTCTTGTTTTCATTATGGTTTTTATCAATCTCTTGTTTTATCAGGTTTTCAAAAATATATAAGAAAATACTATTTCTAGAAGGCGTAGAGCATTTAAAACATCTCATACGTTTTTTTTTCTGTATATTTGTGTTTCAATTAGCAAATTGCAAATTCTAAAAGTTTATTTGTTCTTATTTTGGAAGCAAAGACAAATTACGAAGTGTTTGTATAAAACACATTATAAAAATACTGACATTATTTGCGATTAGTATACCATCTTTGCCTCTTAACCAATATTAGAAAACAGGAATCAGTCACATAAGCAGAATTTTCGTGTTTATATCTCGTGTGTAATTCGATTTATATACTATTGTTTTCATTAAAAAATAAAATCATAATTGAAAGGCCAGTCAGTAAATAGTTCCGACTCTGAAACATATACTATCTAACGTTACTCTTGAATGCCGCGTTCTTTTAAATCCCAAAACTTTAGTCCTTCTTACATAATTTTCAATATTTGGCTTCTTTTGGATCTATCATAAACACTCAAGCTATTAACGTAAATCTACAGAATTGCTTTCATAATTTATCCATATCACTGTTGTTATTCAAAGGAATGATCAGATTGTTTGTAGTCACATGTAGCAGAGCTGACAAGTGTTACAGTCATCTCATTTAAAGTTGTTGTTGTTGTTGTTGTTGTTGTTGTTGTTGTTGTGGGGCTTAATGCCATTTTTCAGCACACGATAGGCTATACTTTGCGGCCAGTATTAATGGTGAAGGAAGAAACCGGGAAATCCCCAGAAAGAACCACCGATCCACTAGAAGCTACTGGCAAACTTTCTCACATATCTGCATTCGCCGAATCTTAGACTCGAACCCTCGCAGAGTTGAGACGGCAGTGATCCGTAACGGAGAGAGTTTTAGACCACTCGGTCACTCCACCCCCCACCCCCATTAAAGTAACGTCAGGATAAGAACAGTTTCAAAATGTTGATTACTCAGTATAGAAGTTTATTAATCTTGTAATATGATTTGGTCATTTCATTTCTGTGCAAAATAAATAACCGCTGAAAGAAATGTAAACATATTTTAAAATATGAAATGACAGTTGAAAAAGGAACATTACATCCACATTACTTTTATTTAAATTGTAAACCAATTGGCTGAGTATACATAATGGACCGAATACCTTATGTACAGGTCGAGTTCGTTATGGACCGAAACGTGAATGTGCAGATTTTGCTAATTACTGATTTGTCCCGGAATCTTATATATAATGGCACAATAATATGCATATATAAGCATTCATGCAACGACGCCATTGTAACTGTATGCCGTCGACACATTAATTATAATTGACGTATGAAAATAACGGTAAAATGTATTAATAATCCCTGTTTTCTAAATTAATTTAATGTTACACAATTTCATCGCAATCCTACGGTAATTTCCTCGGTTACGTGGAAAATATACTGTGATGTTTTGTTGTTGTTGCTGTTTCTTAAAGCTATTTTAATGCTCAAAAATTAAATATGAAAATGTCCAAAGGCGGCCCCCTTCCCCAGCATGGATTATCGTAGCAAGATACGGTTGAAAACCTATGAGAAAATTAGCGTAGAGGAATTTCGCTTGTGTTATACCACGATATCTCTGGACTTAAAAATGATAGTAAAAGTTTAGTCAAACCGACCAATGTATGAGAGAGAGAGAGAGAGAGAGAGAGAGAGAGAGAGAGAGAGAGAGAGAGAGAGAGAGAGAGAGAGAGAGAGAGAGAGAGAGAGAGAGAGAGAGAGGTTTTATGGTTGGTAGTGCTGTTATTAAAGCTGAATAATGACAGATTAACTATTAATATATTTAGTTATTTTAATTACCTTTTGCTATTTCGTCATTTCGCTTAGTTTCTATTCCACACTAATTTCTTTGCGCCGGTATGTGAGTCGCTGAACTAACCATGTGAATGGCTGAGTTAACCATATGTCTGTAGTGCTATACTTTCTTCATTAAAACAGAGAATGTGATTTATCTCATCACATGTAAGATCTGTGGCCTTCAGTACGTCGGAGAAACTGAAAAGCTACACAAAAGGATAAACCTTCATAGATCTGATTGGATGACAAAAAAGCTGTACAGAAGCCCGGTCGCAGAACACTTCTCCTCCCCTGGCCACACTTTCAGTGATATAATACTTATCGCTATTGCTAACAACCACAGCTGGAGTTCCGAAACCAGGAAGGAAAAGGAATCATACTGGATACGCCGCCTTAGAACATTGAAACCAAGCGGTCTAAACCAAGAAGACTAGAAAATGAAAACTATGCACTAGTAAAATTTAACATTTTCTAAATCTTCTTATTATCCTTCAATTTTTACTATAAGAATAACCGGTATAGAATCAAATATCGGGATATAATCTGCGTTACATATGTACAAAAAGTAAAAATGAATGTCGCTTTGGCTTGTAGACTTTTAGGGAATTATACAACGTTTTTAGTTTCCGCATCAAGTCTATACAAGTTGGTTGTATTTATAGTCTTAGCACATGTGAAGACAGCCATGTAGAGGTTTACAAACACAACGTTTTTGTGTTTATTTGTTTTTTTTATCGTATATATGTTTTGTATTTGCCTTTGAAAAAGACTCATTAAGAGTCGAAAGTGCTTAGGCTAGTTAGTTACTAGTTTCGTACTGTTCGTCGTCAGTTTATTGCATCTATTTTAATTAATCCCTGACACACGTGATCCCTTGGCGGATCCAGTACGCTTGAAAGGGTTGTTATTCTCCATATGATTTGTATTATTTATATATATATATAATCCTAACCAATAAATACTTGTGGACGTTCATTATACTTTCTATTAGATTGACAGACCTTGCATAAACAGAGCATGATTATCATTATACCTTTTCTGTGGTACGGTTCGCAGAGTTTGTTATGTATTCTGGTCCATTTTAGCATTATTGAAGAAAAAGGTTTTGTAATTTGCAGTATTGGTATCAAATGATAAATCATCGGCTACAATCCATTAACGATAGCTGTGAAAGCTTTGCTCTTACACATTCTGGAGTCAAGTTTCATTTTGTCGAAGGCATACTTGTAAAATATTAATTATATAGCGCGCGTAATTTTTGAATAGGATCAATGAGTCATTCCAAACGTAAGAATGTCAATACATTCCTGTATATATATATGTTTTCATGTTATTTGAAGACTTGATAAAACAGAGCTCGACGTGTTAGAAGCTGTTAAACACTGAAGGGTATCCTTGCGTCCATTTTGGGGACATTTGTTGTATTCATAAGAGTGTTATATCATTACTCCATGGTCTTTAGTTTAGATAAAAAATTATATGAGTTTCATTCACTTTACTATTTGCATCATTTACCAGATCAGCTTCATATATATAGTTTTGTTCGTTAAAACATGACTCTATACAATCCAATATAATTGTAACAATAGTGGTTTTGTTTTTCTTCGAGATTTTGTCAGGAGTTAATACGCAGTCATGTTGAATAATTTACTCAGGCTGTTTCTGTACAAGATATCTCATGCAGGTCGATGTGCTGAAGAAACATATAACCTTCTTGGTATGTTAATATCTTTTGAAAGAATTATTCCAAGAAATTTATGTCAATTGAACATGATGACGGCATTCTATCTCGACTTTCAATGTAATAAGGTTGTGTAGATTTTTCCGTCATAACAATATAATGATCCATACATAACTATATAATGATCCATACATTCCCTCTCAATATGAGAAAGAAAAAAAAGTTTTTTAAGAATACATATCACAAGTTTTAGCTATTGATATGTTAATAATCGTATATTTAGAGTGCAGATACTTTTTTCTCAATTTGAAATTTATGGTTAATGAGTTATATACAATTTTCGAACATATGCCAAAAGCATATTTAAAACAAACATTTGCGAATGATCAAATTCACTGAGAAGTGTGGCTAATTCTATAAGCGTGAAATATTCTGATCTGGTTTTGTTCTGCATTTAGACCACATTGATGAAACAATTAGTTGCTGTTTTCTTATTTTAAATTTAAGCATTGGGAATGTTTCTTTAGGATGTTCCTTCACATTTGTTCTGTTTTCTCAATGTGAATGTCATTTTAGCAGTACGTGAATTATTTGTACTGCCTTTTTTCTCCAAATAAACTCTATAGCCCCATGTTAAACATTGTTGTGTACAACACGTATGTGGTTCTAACCGCTATCGGTATAGTCTGTTTGCTGCACGTTGTGATCCCGTAATATTAAAAACTTATTTGAGCTGAACACTTAGTATTATCTTGGCGTCATACCTTTTATAACTCTAAAAATCTAGCTTAATACTACAAAAATTATATGGGGTGGCGGGCAATCACATCTTATCCTGCTTGACTAACAGATGTGGCGTGTCTCCCTGTTAGTTTGTTAGACATCGGGATAACGAGTACATATTTTAGCACACATTATACGGTTCTGCAACAATTGTATATGGTTATATCCAAGATTAAAGTTGGTTCATGTTTTGCTAGACATTCAAAATTTTGAGAAAAATACTGGTGACTCAAATTTACAACAGACTTAAGTTAGAGATTTTATGATATTTACTGTAATATTTAAGTTTCATGGACCGTGATTAAATGTACATTCATCACACGTCTTATTGATATTAAAATTTTTTATATGTCTCAGAAAGTATGAGTTGTAGAAACTAACATTCTAAGAACTTGTTTTCAGTTCCAGCTTAAATTAGATGCCGCAGCTTGGTGAGATGAATTTAACTGTTTCTTCTATAAAATGAAAAAGTATTAAAAAAAGCCGTACTCCTATTTTGTGATAAGAAAAACAAAATCTAATAAAATCAAATACAGATTGAAAGCAAACTACAGAAAGGCGGCTCAGACCAATTGAATTCATTTATAAATCCCATAGAAAAACTTATGTTGTACTGCTTGGGCTTCTTGTTTCTTTGTCGCGATAGCACGAGCTAAAATATCCTTAATTATTTCTTTATCAAACAAAATAAAAGTAAAAAAAACCCAACAAATAAAGAGCTCATCTTCAAATATATCAGACCGGCACAAGCATTACATTTATATCAGTTATATCGACAACAATACATCCATTATATAAACTCGGGATCAATGTGGAATATATTCCCTAATCAAGTATACGTTTACAACCATACTTTCTCGTCAGGACTGTTAGTAGTAAGATTGAAAATCTAATTAGTTTGGATCTCAATAATTGCAGCTCAAACTATAGGATAATATCCTCGTCATATAAATGAAGATATATGAAAACTGCAATAAGGTAAAACACGTAGAAAATTGATACATTTTGCAAAAAATGGGGTCTTTGTAAGGATATAGTTCTAGGAAAAGCAGTCAAAGCAGTCAGATATCGACAATTAACCATTTCGAATGTTGTTGTACATAAAATTCGAACATATTAATTAAAAGTCACGTAATACATGTGCATAAATATAACGTACACTTAATTTTCAACATATTTAATCTGAGAACAACTACTAGAAACCTGTCGATATCGCAGCAAGATGGAGAAAACCAGATTTTCATCAATTTTTTCAAGCTGCTGCAAAATTTATAAATTTCTGTTTCTAGAATAAATACTTTTAGAAGTTTATGTTCTTTAATTTCTTATAAATATTACGTGACTTTCATTTATATGTTCGATTTGTTTTCCTACAGCAACATTATCAATGGTATATTGTTGATACCATGTGACAGTTGGACCTCTGATGTCATTGACATATAGGTCGCGAGATTTGTGTAGAAATGTGACTCGGAATGAAAATGGAGACTTTCAGGTTATATTTCACCAACGTTATAGTTTCGGCTAGTCAGTCAGCAGATTAAAAAATATATCGAATGCTTTACTCGCAATATCTGAGAAAATAAATCATTCCTATCGATTTTATGAAGATATATCTCGATGAAAGATCCTTAAAGTTTGCTAGGCAGGTTAGTAAGAGGCTTGGGGTGGCAAGGGGAAAAAGAAACTCGGATTACCCCTAAGATAGGTCACATGGTTAGGATATTAAAACACTGATCCATCTTTGCAGATTATCCATCTTTATCAATATTAATTTTATAATGATTGTTTTCTTCTCTTTCTTAAATCAGATTGGTGACACCGCTGTAACTGAAAGAGTTTAATTTAGAGAATGTTGAGGGGTATTTCAGAAGGAAGAGATATTATCCCTGAAGTACTAAAGCTAAGACATGTACAAGTTTAAACAGATTGTGATGATCACGAATATGAAAGGCAGAAATATTGGATTAGTAAAATGGAACGCATTTGACGGATCTTGTAACAGATGGGCGCCAGATAAAATTATTGTATTGAAAAGATTAAGGAAATAAATAAATGGATACTCCCAAATGTGTGTATGTATGTGTGATTTTTTTATTTTTAACGTATCTTTAACAATTTTGCAGTCATATTGCTATGATCACTACATTGTGAAAGCTTATAGCGATGTCTATCACTGTGGCATCATCATGTTGCAGACATGTAGCATCATGTTCCACCCAATCACATTATTCTGACACCAGGCCAACCAGTCCTAACACTATCCTTTTTATGCTGAGCGTCTATCGAAGCAGCTATTAGTACCATTTTGATAAGTTTTGGTATGGCTCGGTCAGGGTTACAAACCATGACCTCACCATCCGAGACGGATGTTCTAACCAACAGGCCACCGGAGCGGTCCACTCCCAAATGTAGAGAATCAACCAGAACAAAACACAGTAATTCATAATCAAGGACAAATTTTGTTATTGTCGCATATTGTGTAAGAAATTAACCCCACTTTAAAGATTTCAATATGTCTGCCAGTATTGCAACGGATGTTCGGACAAAATATAAAATTTCCCTCATTAGCAGCAAAGGAAATATTTAATAGCGATGCTCAATTTTTTTCGAGTAAGTAGTGATATATTTATAGAAACGAACGTTTTAACTATTGCAGACAACAAGATGTTTTATATCTTGGTGGCAGTATACACTATTAACGAGTCTCATTAAACCAATATCAAAAGCCTGTTTGATTGTTTTAACTGGTGTGTTTGCCATAACGAGCCTAGAGTGTAACTACACTATTTGAATCAGCTGCAATACATTCAGATAAATGGAAATAAACAGTCATTATATGATGTTACAATATATGGAGAGGATATGTCAGCCAAACCAGATAGAAAAATACACAGTAATATAGATGCAAGCAGCACGTTAATTTGATGGAATTATATTTCTATCATAATAAAGTAATATAAAGGTTTGGGGAAAATAGCCAGGATATAAAATCTTTGGATATTGTGACAAAGAGATGTCTACAGTTACAAGAAAAGTAAATTTCATCATATTTTATTTGTACTGAATATTGATTTTGAAACAATTTGTTATGCAATCGTGTTTGGAAGTTCAAAAACATCATTTAATGCTCACACTATCTATATGTCAGATAAAAACTTTATTTGTATGACAAAA
Organism: Potamilus streckersoni; assembly: GCA_016746295.1. Classification (NCBI taxonomy): domain Eukaryota; kingdom Metazoa; phylum Mollusca; class Bivalvia; order Unionida; family Unionidae; genus Potamilus; species Potamilus streckersoni. The sequence continues at coordinate 1,099,502 of JAEAOA010000712.1, forward strand.
ATGCTTTGTTTTCTTTTCTGTCTGTCGTAAAGAGTTAACATTTAATGTTTTGAATTTTTTACATCTTGTAGAAACTGCTTCTATATTTATTTGGTTGTGGTTTAAAGCGTGACGGATCCATGTGTTGGGAGGTTTCATTTATGTGTCTCTTTTACTCATGGGATATACCATGTATTAGGAGGTTTGCGGCCTTTCCCGTCCTCCTCCATACTCAACATGACCATTTACCCTCTATGTAATCGTTGTCTGATGTTCACCTTTAAGTTCGACCTTACACGGACAAGCAGACACAAGACTCGAATAGTTTGGTCATGGTGGGCATACGGATGAAAATGTAGGAAAAGAGGGCCAGTGGGACAAACAGCCCCAGTTTCGTTCTACTGGGCAATGATATTTTTTAATAACGACAAACCAATTCCGCTATAAATGATGTTCTCAAATAGGCATGTCCATGATAGTGATTAATATACGCGCTACATGAAGATTGTTTTCTATTTTCGTTTCTTCAGTTTGTAAATCCACGCCGTTTCTTATTTGTTATTGTCACTATCTCTGATTTTCCATTTTTGCACCGCAATTTCAAATTCGACCACACTGATTATTTTACCCTTGATTATAACCAGTACAATTTGCTGATTTTATTGTGCCTGACCGGTGTGACCGCAAGCACACGTATTCGGGTATGTAGTCACACCAAAATTAATTTGCTCACATCACCAGAGACTCCAGTTACTATCGATATAGCTTCTACAACAATAGTGACTGGTGCAACTATGATGGTTGTTGTGATCGCGATTCCAGTTACACCAAGAGAAACAGTTCTTGCTGCAGCAAGACCGCAAATAGCATCTGCGACCAGCCAAGCGCGTTTGTATTTCACAATTAGCGCAAGTACTCTGCTTCGATTATTTTTTCAGGTCGATAAGACTGAGGATCTGTTATAGTTCTTCTATTAATAATTGTGATATCCCTCTCCCAGCTTTGTTGGTGCGTATGTTATGGGTTTGGTTATCGTTGTCTAGATATGATCGTCGGTGATGTAATTAATTTTCCCGTGACGAGTAAATATCAATAGAAATTGAGAAATAGATTACGAGCTGAGTATATATATATATATATATATATATATATATATATATATATATATATATATATATATATATATATATATATATTCGTGTGTGTGTGCGTGTGTATGTGTGTGTATGTGTGTGTAACAGGGGCTCGTGTTATTCTATTCTCTCTCTCTAAATATATATATATATATATATATATATATATATATATATATATATATATATATATATATATATATATATATATATATATATATATATATATATATAAGAATAACACGAACCCCTGTTATAAATAATGACACAATTTATTCAAATTTCTAACAATAATGTTTATAAACAACAGTAATAATAATACAGTACGATTGAAAGAAACATTTCTTTCTTTGCGACTTAACTTCTTGCACGAATTTTTAAATACAAGAAATAATGATCCCAATAGCCGATCTGATAAGTGATAGAATTTAGTTCAAGTGAAATATATCGAAAATATTGCCTTGTACAGTTTCATAACATGATGGTCTTGCTTCAGTCTGAATTCCACAGAGACTATTCATTTTGACTTCTTTGTGCTGATAGTCTGGGTCTCCTTCACTTTTGATTTTCTCTTCCAATTTCACAGGTGCCCCGTCCCTTTCGCCCCTTTCAACTTTGTGTCCACTTTGGGTTAGTAAGGCGTAATACGTAGAGTGTAAATGGTAGAGTGTAGAACTTCAAGCTATCTCGGCCGCTTGTTTTTTTCAAGCTCTTACTTCCAGAACGTGTCTGTCAATTTTTCCAGACAATTGTTTACCTCTTGAAAAAAAATTAACGAGAGATGTGCTCCTTAAATTTTCGGAATCGCTCCAGGTCTTATGTGATTTACTCTGGTAGAAATGTGCAGGCTGAAGTTACAATTTGCTATTTATACGTTTAAACAGAGTTTTTCATGTGGAACCATGCCACATTCACAGAGTAACCGATCGGGATGACAAAAGAAAAAAAAAATCGCCCACCCTAATAACATCAAACTCTGCCTGCGGCTGATAACAAAAGGCTACAAACCGTTTTCTAGTCCATGTCCCATCTGTCAGATTCCATACAAATCATAATTTAACTCCATTTTTTTTGTAAGTTTAAATAAACGAAGCCCTTAATTATAAATCAATAAATCCTGGCTTTGGCCTAACCAATTATGATTGTTTAAATGCGGCCATTCCATATAGATCTGGTCAATCGTACCTGTATCCAACTAATGTGATCTACCGAAATTAACAACACCAAAACTGAGATTGACCTAAAAATTTGGTCCTTTACAATAATACAATAGTAACTTAATTACACGACAGACAGACCTTGTCTGGTCTTATCATCACTCTCTTCTAATGGCATAAATGTCATACAATATTAAAAAATAGCATCAATCTCGAGAATATTTAAATCTCGGGGTTTCTGCGTTATGGTGGTTTGGCATTCATCTCATATGAAAACACACCTATTACGCCAGAACTGGTCACCTTTTGGGCTTTTGCCTGTGCGATGATTCTAAACTGGCCTCGAGCTAGTAATGGCAAATCAGGGTTATTCCAATTGTAATTCCTGTTTGCCCCTTAATAAAATTATAGGTCAGTTCATACGAGGGATTGATATTACCATTTTGAAGTAGATATTCATTGGCAAGTGGAACGAAACGTATCGATATTAGCATCACCTGCCAGCTCATCCAACACCCCGTCGGCAAATTTTGCAACCTCATCACCTCCGTCAGATTCCATTATACATATAATAATGATATAATCTAATCTTAAACAGAAACGCCAAAGACGTTAAAGTAACCTTCTGGATGAACGGTGATTACTTCGAACTGAATTTCATCTTCAGCGAATAATGATTTTGACAATGTATATATGAAAAAATATGCTACATGACTAGATTTGTCGATACGTGATAAAGGTGGCAAAACTCTAACATGTGTCGCAGATTATTTATCAACATTAGCATTCTACTCCACTCAAATTCACATCCAGTTATGATAAACAAGTATGATTCAGACTCGCGCACCTTTAAGATGTGATGTTTAGATCTATAAAAGCAATTGTCATCAATAGAACTTAAAATGAGTCGACCATTTGATAAGGTTTTCCTTGATTAAAATTCCTGCCATTGCGCTCCAAGATATTACTGCGCGCAATGGCGCAAGCGCATGAGCGATTTATTCTTGCACGTATTGTTTTATGTCCATATTAGCATTATCAGCATAGTTTTTGATACATGTGACCGCCAGGCTATTATCTATGTTTGTAGGCTCAACCATATGTTTACAACAAAGTTGCATTTTACCTAAACAATAACATAACAAAATCGCATTTTACCTTGACTATAATATATTAAATGTTTACTTTTCACGTTTTCAGTTTTTCAGTTTGATTTTAGAATAAGAACACAACTTAAATTTCTCCATGACCGAACAAACATATTTTCTATTTATTTTATTCCCTTGTAACTTCTTTAGAGTTTCATACACCATTTGGCTATATTTGCAATGTATTCTAATCAAGCGCCCATAAAGAAATTTTTTAAACATTTAATATACAGCTCATATGATTTTGTCTTGTTTTACTTTAAAATCAAACGATATGAAGTTAATCCAGGTACAAATATAAAATTATAACATTGTACTTCAACACCAGAATCATCACGTGTAAATTTCGTTCAGGTTATTAAATACTGTAATATGCGTGTAATACAAGAACTTGTCTGATTATGATGTTTAATATTACTTGTGCCCAGTGCAGGTTTATTTTTAAGGGGGGGGGTGTTGGTTAGGTTTATACGTTTCTATCATTGCTATTCAATAGATAAGCTTAAAGAACAGTCACATCAATTACAAGGTCGGTAAGTATATATTCATCTTCCACTTGCACACAGGATATAACCATCACTAAATTTATGTTGCTTAAGTTTTATTAAGTTAATATAAGTATATAAAAGTGTATTTCTTCATTAAGATCTCTCATTTACCAACATAAGCAAACATAAATTGAGTTTAAAGCGGTATGAACCACCCACCCAGCCTAGCAAACAAATAAAAGCAAAAGATGAAAAGTGAAACTATGCCAGTCCCAACTGCACTCCCTTAATGCAGTGACTAAGGGCTGTATTTCTACTTTTCTTAGTTCAGTAAGGACTATATCTAGGATCTAGAATCACTCTAAATTAGACATCCTGCGTAATGAAAAATAGAACTTAAATTTTAATAAAATGACACACAAAATACTAGTCGTCAGCTTTTCTTAAATTAATTTGGACACATTTGCCAATGATGCCCCTAAAATATATTTTGATTTAACAAATTAACATCGTCCGGCTACACATCACAAAAAATATGTATTCGTGTGTAGCAGACACACGCGCACACTTTGTATGTAGACGAGAATTAGTAATTGGAACGATATGAGGGTGTGTTATTTTATCTTGATGCGTGCATGGTCATAGTATATAGGGGTTGGTGTTTACAGCGCAAGACGATGGGTTCTGTAACCCTCTGATCCTGGTTCGAATCTTCGCAGCTATTGTAAATACGTTGTCACACATGAATATAACATAAATAATATACAATATCGACTTCATTAAAAAAAAACAATCTGTCGGAAAAAGAAGAGAATGCATTATATTATTCATGAAGTAGGCACAGAATGTAGCGAATTTTTTTCAGAAATTAAACTGTATGTGACTAGCTCTATAATAACGAAATGTGGTAGGAACTTTCTTAGCTTAGGTCACGTAGGCAAAATCTAGCCAAAGATAATAACCACAATTTACAGCCAAGAATAAAAATTACAAAAATTAGGATAAAAATCGTGTAGCAGAAATTATAGATATACATAACACTATCAATTCAATATATTTAAGTCTGCGACGCTTTACACAAGCAACCTCAAATTACCAATTTAATCGTTCTTAGGGCACATCAACGATAAACTAGGATAAGCCTAATCATCCGGGTTCCAAGACACGTAATACTATCAGATTAGCCTTATTAGCCGTAATAAGAACACAGAATATATACCGTATATCCCACAAACATCTTGTCTCTTACAAGGCAGACGTAGTACCAAGAGATTTTGCTTTGTTCATTTACCTTAAATTCTGTTTGACTTCACCAGATAAATATATGACACATAAAATTTAACAATACGAGTTCTCATTGACCATTACATGTGATATATCATGATATTAGTTGTCTTTGACCGGGACAATTAATACAAAATAATTTGAATTTGGCTTGGCAGAGACAGATAATGTATAATGATACGAATTTTTCTTGTTTGGGACAGATCATTTATAAAACTAGTTATGCAAGACAGTGACAGGTAATAAATAATTTCAGGGATTTACAAATTAACTTGCCCGACTCTAGGAACAAGTTCAAATTTGTGTCCAC